>CM059192.1:85028854-85377246 GCA_030323885.1 Branchipolynoe longqiensis
CACCTACCAGGCTCTTTGCTCTGGGTTTCATAGACTCATGGCCATAGTGGAGCAAACTGGCCGCCGTGTTTCCACCGGTAAAGGCGGTGAACCCATCACTCTCAGCCACTTTCCTGACTGCCGTGTCATAACGGACGTGTGCCGTGTCCTTAAAAATCTCATGCTTAGCCTTAGATGCTATGAAAGAGAGATGCCCGAATAGGGCCTTGGCATCTGCAATAGTTACACCATCCAGACCGGCAAACCAGCGGCCCGACGCCTCATATAGTTCGGACACCAACAGTTTTTTCACCTCCTTCTTCTCCTCAGTGAAGTGTTTTAGCGACCACTTACTTTTTCTCCTCCTTGAGTTGCTCCTGGTACGGCTCCTGGATCCGGACGTGCTGCATGACCGAGAGCGCCTCCTCCGGTGCCGGCTCCTCCGTGAGAACTCCCCGTATGATGAGTGTCCGTTATCCGTAGCCGGCGATACTGCCGTCGCCGGGGTCTTGTTGGCGGGGGCTGGTCCGGCCCCCGCCGGTGAGGGGGGACCGGGCGCCTCCCGGCCGTCCCGCTCCCGTATGAGCGCGTCCCGTCGCTTGGTGAGGTCGGACATCCTCTTCTCCCACTCCAGCTTCCTTATTTCCTCCCGCATCAGTTTTTCGTCCTGGTCGATCTCGATATCTTGGACGTCCTTAGTGATCGCCTCCATCGCCCGGTCCTCCGATCCCGATCCACCAGACGCCATGTTGATCGCTGAGAATTTTCGTGTGACCCTGATCTGCTCCCCCGCAGCGTCCTCCCGTATTACGTCTGGAATACACCTCTGTCCGGGATGAATTTTCCCACACGGGACACAGAGACTCTCTGACATTACAGACTATTAGGACTATCAGGACATCAGGACATTACAGACTTAATTCCGGCATTCCGGCAGACTTAATCCGTCCTGCTGAGAGGGAGCGGTAGTGGTAGTGACCAGGCGCAGCTGGTATCATGCGGTCATGAGCTGCTCACAGGTGGCAGTGCAGTGGAGAATGAAGGAACTAACCTAGTCCTATGGTAGTAATAGCTTAGTGACATTAGGGTATAGAGTAAGTAAGGGAGAGAACTGCTAGGGGGTAGTGTCCTTGTTTATATTCCCATAATAGATTATAGAGCACATATATATATATATATATATATATATATACCTCTTCAACAACAAATATGTATGTGTACATGCATATATATATATGCAAAAAGTCCTCCGATGCTGCTGACCCTTGTTGACATCCGGTGGAGGAGAGCTTGGCCGCAGGTGGCACCACCGTTCAAGTGTGGAATCTTACGGAGTATATCTATATCGGTAATATCAGTAATATCAGTAATATCAATCCACAGATTAATATAACAAATTACAAAAATTGCCCTTCGTATGTTTATACTCGCATAATGCTTTGTACATCACATGTTATATATATATATATGTATATATATATATATATGA
The DNA here is from genome assembly GCA_030323885.1 of Branchipolynoe longqiensis. Classification (NCBI taxonomy): domain Eukaryota; kingdom Metazoa; phylum Annelida; class Polychaeta; order Phyllodocida; family Polynoidae; genus Branchipolynoe; species Branchipolynoe longqiensis. The sequence continues at coordinate 85,030,323 of CM059192.1, forward strand.
GTATACAAAGGGGTCAAATTGCAAACAAAGACACCTAGTCATTATCATTTATACATTGTGAATATCTTCTGTTATATGTTTGTTGATTAATGGGGGTACATTTCAATGACAAATAGTCGGTGTTCCTCATTCTATAGATAATCCTGAGCGCCAGGCTAGGCTGCAACAAGTATAACTTTGAACTTATTAGTTTGACTCGGCCGAGGTTTGCTGGAAGAGGGATGAAACCCCTCGCTGGAATTAGTGAGTATTAACATTATTTTGTACGTACAAATCTTTGTATTTAAACTCCATTTCTGTATTTGCATCTACGTGGTTTCTGCCTGAACTCTTCATATATTTAGTGCATGAATCGTGGGAAGGTGGCGGACAAGAGCTTGTCAATGGTTATGGGTTGTGCACGTGGGGAGCGGGACGTAGCTCATATGGTAGAGTCTCCAGCTTTGTAATTGTAGGTGTGTGGGTCGTCCTACCGATCCTGCTCAGTGGATCCATTTGCAGTTAGGGTTATTTTCTGTTCTAACCAGTGGTCCACAACTGCTTCATCATTTGCTGTCCTATCTGTGGTATAGAGCATATACAAGACCCTTTGCAGCTTATCAGAAAGAGAAGCCTATGTGCGGGCAGTGGATTTCCTCCAATGAAATATGTCAGAATGACCATATCTTTGATGTCCAATAGCCAATGATCTGAAAATCAATGTGCTCTAAAGTCATCGTTAAATAAAACAAGTTTAAAAAAAAAGTAAAATCAACCCTGTATTACAGCTTTGATTATCCCTCCTACAGATGGGTGGGTTTGACACACACACACACACAAACGAACAGTTTTTGTATGTGGACATACTTTCATTGAATAATTAATTCAGGTAAAACACCGTTTACGGCAGCAGAACCTCCCAGAATGCGGCGCGTGTCCAGCATTAATTCACTAATGAAATTAAACTGAGATGTCAGCTGCGACAGCATTAACAACTAATTCTCGAGGCGAGCAAAGCTGGCATATTAGCGAGCTCTAATTGATTTTAATGACACTTTCTGTTAATTTTGTAGTAGCTATAAAAGTAAGGGTGATAATGATGTTGCACCGCGCCCCCCCCCACCCCCAGTGACCGACTGTGGGTTTTAGTGACGACGCGTTAGGGTATCCGCTTCATGATTTGGAAGTGGTGTTCGATCCCACACAGAGACCGATTCGAAAGCAAGTTGGTTGGTTGGGTTTTTTTTCTTGAAGATTTATACTGCCTATTATGGATAAGTCTGAATAGATTTGTTTTCACCATTAGACAGTTTGTCGATAGAAAGCCCAAGCCTACACTTTTACTGAACCAAGGGATTTTTAACCTCCCACACCACATATACATGGTATGAGAGCAACTGGCCTTTGATGACGCTATAAGTTATCCACAGAGGTGGAAATCCAAATTGGCAGAGGTGGGATGGCACAGGGAAACAAGCCACCGGCCTTCAGATTAGGAGTCCGACCTAGAAAAAAGTCAGACACTGTAACCACTCTGCCACAGAGAACACCACAGAGTTTTGCATTCTGGCAACATCTAATGTCATATCAGGATGGGTACCGACTTGTGACATTGTGCATTCATGCCAACTTTATAATGCTACCCCACTGGGTGAGCAGGCAGCCAGCGCAATGACCTGATATCTAACTCAGTCACATTATCCTGACACTAAGCCAACCAGTCCTTGCCCTATCCTAATAATGTTGCACATCTGGCTAGGAAGTGACAAGTATACATTTTTAAGTCATTGGTTTCACACGACTCGCAGTTTGAATCCAGCGATCTACCACAATGAGAGACTGACGCTAGACCCATTTAGCCATTGCGGCTGGTCGACGAAAGCAAGTAAGGTGTGTTTTAGTGTGTGTGTGTGTGTTTTCTTTTGGGCGGTATGATCTAAGTCAACGTGCCAACAGCCTCGTTACCCTGAAGTATCATTAAACAGGAACTAGTTCAGCCATAGCGATAAGTAGGTCAGATAAGCATATCGATTTCAGCCACAGATAAGAAGCGGGTATAGATTATGTAATAGTCTGCACTGACTTCTCAGGCAAGTAACCACATAGACAGGTAGGCATGGGTAGTGTGGTCATATCAGGGAGCCTAGGTGGTGTAATGGTCAGCACACTGCCCTGGAATGCAAAGAGATGTGGGTTTGAGTCCTGCTCTAGGCGCAATATTTCCCATTTTCATCACCCCCATGACACTGGTTGCCGTGACCATGATCCTGTACAAGCTGTGTGCTGTATGGTTGTTGAACCTACCCTGTGTATGTATGTGTAAGTGCATTGCTTGTATGTATGTAATCATAAGCATTAAACGACTTACAATTCCAGCGGGACAAGTGTAGTAGTCTGCACTGACCTCTGAGGCAAGTAACCATATAGACAGGTAGGCATGGGTAGTGTGGTGATATCAGGGAGCCTAGGTGGTGTAATGGTTAGCACACTGGCCCGGAAAGCAAAGAGATGTGGGTTCGAGTCCCTCTCTAGGCACAATATTTCCCATTTCCATCACCCCCCATGACAATTATAAAACACATTCAGGTACCAAGGTAGATACAAGAGTACGGCTGAATGACAACGCTGTGTAAAGAGAAAATGGCCTAGGCATGAATTAAGTGAACAAGTTGTGGATGACCTGGTTCCATTGTGAGTGTTTATCAATTGTGGCATAGATATGCTAAACTACTAGCGAATGAGGACAACACCAAGATGGTGGCCATTAGATGTTTTCCAGTGAACTTTTAAAATCTTTGAATCTATATCAATTTCAGCCAGAGATAAGAAGGGGGTATATATTATAATACACAATCGGGTAATAAGGTCGATGCAATACGATTCGTCCTAACCCGGAGTAGGGGTGACTGAAAACCCTGTTTAAATCAAGTAAAAAGTTGCCTCGAATTGAATAAACTAACAAAGTTGTGGATGACCTGGTTCCAGTGAGCAGTGTGTATCTATCGATATTGGAATAGATTTGCTGAATGAGTAGCGAATGCAAAGCAAATCGAAGATGATGGTTATTGCATCTTTCCCATTCAACTTTTAAAATTGATTAATCTATATCGATTTCACCCGGAAATAAGAAGCAGGTAGAAATTTAGATAAAAGATTCACCCCGTACTTCCAGTACAGGGGTGAAAACCAGGCTTATATAAAAACGGTCGAACAATCGGGCTAATGAAATGAGTCTTTATGAGAGCCTAATTTCACAATCTAAGAAGCAACATTTATTCTTTGTATATGTCTTCATGTTTACCTGCTACTTTATAATAAAACATATACTTTAATGCAATGTAAAAGTGAAATCGACGGCATTCTCTGGCCGCCATCTTGTCTTTTTGCAATCTCTCCCATTTCACCAACTCTGTTCTGATATAAGTAGTCATTTGACACTGGTGCCAGGCATTCTACTTCTTGTTCCATACTAACGCTATTTTCACCCGTATTTATATAAGGCTGGTCTTCACCCGTGTACTACAAGTACCAGGTGAATCTTTTATCTAGTAGAAATTATAATAGACACTCAGGTAGCAAGGTAGATACAAGATTCACCGCTACCCAGAGATGGGGTGAATGACAATGCTGTTTAAATCCAAGTGAAAATGACCTCGATTTCAATTAACTAAACAAGCCCGTGGATGACATGGTTCCAGTGGGAGTGTTTGTCTATTTTGGTGTAGAGTTGCTAAACGATTAAAGAATGACAAAAAAAAACAAGATAGTGGCCATTGGATGTTTTCCATTCAACTTTATAGATGTATTAATCTAAATCTAATTCCACGGGAAATATGAAGTGGGTATTTATTATAATGTGTATTGTATAATGTATATTGTGGTGTTCTCTGTGGTGGAGTGGTTAGAGTGTCTGACTTTTTTCTAGGTCAGACTCCTAATCTGAGGGTCGGCGGTTCGATTCCCTGTGCCCCCAGCTCTGCCAATTTGGATTTCCACCGCTGTGTAGAATTTACAGCGTCATCAAAGGCCGGTTGCTCTCATACCATGTCTATGTGGTGTGGGAGGTTAACAAGCCATTGGGTCAGTAAAAGTGTAGGCTCTGGCTTTCTATTGACCAGCAGTGGAGTGGGGAAGACCAGTCGTCTGTGACTGGGATTTCCCCTGCTTGGGACAATTAATGTACCAAAAAAAAGAAAGGAACAAAAAAGAGAGACAAATAAGTGTTCACACTTCCTGTCTACCATTCGCTATATCGCTATAATACACAAGCGGGTAATAAGGTCGATACAATGTGATTCATCCTGAAGCAGAGTAAGGGTGAAGGACAACCCTGTTTAAATCAAGTGAAAATTGCCTCCATTTGAATTGACTAAGCGGGCTGTGGATGACCTAGTTCCAGTGTGCAGTTGTAACATATTCCGATATTTGGCAATGGGGGGAATGCAAATGTTCTATTACTGATTGGTGTATGTGACCAGGCGTATGTATGTATATGTATGGGCTGGTGGTGCCTGAGTGGGATGTAAATAGACATAGTGGTGCTGGCAGGTCTGTGTATGATTGCACTCAGGTCCTACCCCCTCTGCTGGGATAGGGATCATCACACTCAAAGGTCAAGCAAGGTTGGTGGTGGCCATGGGGCCATACAGCTTGTGGTGGTATCCATGGGGACCAGGAATCATGGATACCTAATGGTAGGGCCAAGAATGCTTGATTACCATTGGGGGAAAGGGGTGGGGGGATATTCTACAATGAACCCATGTGACTATATAAGCATTGATGCGCGAAAAGGAAGAAAGCAAGGCGGGGGTGGAAGAAAGGCGTTTATTTTACGCCTCAAACAGAGTATACAGAGGAACAGCTCATGGGGAGCAATACAATAATAATGACAAACAGAGGAGATAAGAGGCTCATGAGGAGCAATGCAAAGACAAGCAATAAAAGGGGGCTCATAAGGAGCAAAGCGGTGATAAGGGCTCATGAGGAGCAAGGGAAATGTACAGGGTAATGATAGAGTTCAAGCAGAGTTAGTGTCTGAGGGTGGTCAGTGAGGGGGTGCCGAGGAGCCCTCCACCACTGAAAGAGAAGAGATAAGAGAAAGAGATGGGTGGGTGGGTGGAGAAAATGGAGTAGAGCTGGAAGGCGGCAGGAGGGCGAGTGCCTGAGGGAGGCCGGCGGGCGGCCTTATAAGGGTAGGGGGACGGGCGACAGCAGGTGAGGTGTGAATGCTGCCGGCCCGGGGGAGGGTGAGAGGCGATGAGCAGCGGGCGTCGGGTGAGGCGCGAATGCTGCGCAACAGGGGGGCGGGGGAGGGAGCGGCGCGCGGCGGCGTCGGGTGAGGTGTCAGTGCAGCGCGACAGCCCGGGGCGGGGGAGGGTCTCTTCCTTTCCTCGCATCAAACGTAATGCTTCGCATTACGACCGATGCGCGAAAAGGAAGAAACCAAGGCGGGGGTGGAAGAAAGGCGTTTATTTTACGCCTCAAACAGAGTATACAGAGGAACAGCTCATGGGAAGCAATACAATAATAATGACAAACAGAGGAGATAAGAGGCTCATGAGGAGCAATGCAAAGACAAGCAATAAAAGGGGGCTCATAAGGAGCAAAGCGGTGATAAGGGCTCATGAGGAGCCAGGGAAATGTACAGGGTAATGATAGAGTTCAAGCAGAGTTAGTGTCTGAGGGTGGTCAGTGAGGGGGTGCCGAGGAGCCCTCCACCAAAGCGGCGGAGAGGGCTCGCGGCGCGCCCGAGGGGGCGAGGCAGGGCACGTAGGCATAGACCGCCTCGGAGGTCCACGTGCCCTGCGCCATAATCTCCGGGAGGGGGACCCCGGCGCGCTGGCAGGCCTGGGCGGCGCCTCGGCGGAGACTGTGGAGAGTGTAGGCCTCGGGCGTCGGCACTCCTTGGGCCTGCAGGGCCCCCCGCATCAGCGCGGTGAGGGAGCGCTGGTCGAGCGGGCGGCCGGAGGGCATCAGGAAAGCGGGCGCCTCCGGGGCGGCGGGGCAGAGGGCGATGGCGCCATACCAGGCCGCAACGGGGCAGAGGGTCGATCCGGGGATGGCAGGGACGAAGAGGGCGACCGCGCGCGAGGGGCTGGAGATCGTCTTGGAGCTTTGGATCAGGAGGCGGAGACCTCCGGGCGCGGGGCGGACATCGTCGCGGGTGAGGGTGTGGGGGCCGCCCCACCCCTCGGGACTCGGGGCCAGCAGGTTGGACTGCTGGAGCATCCCGAAGTACCCGAGGAGGAGCGCGGCCCGAGGAACGAGCGAGGCGGGGCCCGCTCGCTCGAGGTGGCTGATGGTCAGGGCGAGTTGCTGCGGCGAGAGAGGGGGCGCCTGCCGTGGCACGTGTGTGGAGGACCGTTCCCCACCTCGGCAGACATCCTTGCGAAGGCGGGCGTCAAAGCCCGAGGTGAGGCCCCCGGCGCCCTCGACCCACGACCGGGCCCCCGAGAGGGTGTTCTTTACAGAGGCGGTGGCGAGGCCACGGAGGTAGAGGGCGGCGGTGAAAGCAGCCACGTCGAAGGCCGAGGGCGCGAGGGGGTCCGCGCCTCGCGCAACCGCGTAAGTGACATACTCCTCGGCCTGGCGACGTCGGTTCTTCCAGGTCGCCGGGGCGAGGGCCGCGACTCGGAAGCGAGCGATGGCGGTGACCTCGGCGGGGGGAAAACCTACAATCCGGGGAAGAAAGGGAAGGCGTCATGAGTGGCCTCGGCTGGGAGAAGTCCGAGGCGGGCCACCTCGGTGCGGGCCGACGCGGCCCAGGGCCCGGGTAGATGGGCGCGGCTGAGGGCATCGGCGAGGAGGAGGTCCGCCCCGGGCTTGTGGGTGATATGGAGCTGGAAGGAGCCGGTGGCCGCCATTAGCCACAGCTCCCGTGCACAGGTCCCGAGGGTAGGGTCTCGGGCACGACCCGACTCAAGCGCGACGGCGGAGGCCATGTTGTCGGTGTTCACCGTGACCGTCGCCCCCGCGACGTCGTCCGGAAGGAGGGCGCGAAGGGCGACGACCAGGTTGACCGCCTCGAGCTCGTGTATGGTCGGGTACCGCGCCCGGAAATCCTCGGAGTACCCTCGGGCGTAGAAGTGCGTGGGGGAGAAGGCCCCTCCGCCGGTGAGGCAGGAGTCGCACTCGATCACCAGCCGGCGACCCTCGGGCGCCCTGAGGAGGCAGAGGCCGTTTGTTATCCGCCCGTAGGCGGCGAACCACCTCAGGTCCCGGAGGGCGTCGTCGGCGAGGGTGAGAGTGGAGGCCCCGAGGCAGCTGCGCAGCGCCCCGAGGAGCCGAGCCATAAACTTGCGGCCCGGGAGCACGCAGCTGCTCACGTGGTTAAGGCGGCCGAGTAGACTCTGCAGCTCCTGTTTCCGGAGGGTGGGGCGGGCGATGCGGCTCTCGCAGTCTTCCACGATGGCTTGGATTTTTTCGGGGGCGACCCGGATGGTCATCGCCTCGCTGTCGAGTGCGAACCCGAGCCAGGTCAGGCGGACAGCAGGCGGATGGCACTTTCCGGGAGCCACGTCGAGGCCGAGGGCTGCGGTGAGGGCGAGGAAGGCATCGAAGGCCTGGCACGCCCTCAGGTAGGAGCCCTCGCACCCGATGAAATCGTCGACGTAGACGAGGGCGTGGAAGCCCTCGCGCCGAATGATCCAAGCCACCGCGGAGGTGACGCGGTCGCAGGCCGCGCCCGAGGAGCGGCAGCCGAATGGGAGGGCGAGGTCGACGTAGGTTTTCCCATCTAGGCATATTCCGAAGAGAGGGCAGGAGAGAGGGTCGGCACGGAGCTGGCGGTAGGCCCGGGATATGTCCGCCGACCAGACGTAGGCCCCAGTGCCTTCCACGACGAGGCGGCGGCCAACGTCGGCGACGGACGGGAGGGTGTAGGCGTGGGGTTCCCTGAGGTACTCGGGTTGGGGGATGCCCGAGTTCACGCTGGCGCCTCGGGGATAGGAGAGGTCGACGATGACCCGCCTCTTTTCCGAGTCGGACTTGGGGCGGGTCATCATGGGGGAGACCTGCGTCCAGGGAGAGAAGGGGGGGATAGAGAAAGGGCCGATGAGGGCGCCGAGGGCGAGCTCCGTGTCGACGAATGCCTGGATGTGCTTCAGGAACTCGGGGGGCTCATGGTGGTTGGAGAAAGAAGGGTGGGGGAGGGTCGAGGCGGGGTAATTAGCGGGGAAGCCAAACTCAAGCAGGTCTAGGACGGCGGGGTCGGGGTAGCCCTGGAGGCGGGAGCGCCAAGCAGGGATGTGGAGGCCTGAGGGGAGGGGGATGCGGGCGGCCAAAAAATTAGGTAGGCCCGCTTCCCGGAGGGCGGTGTAGGTGTGGACGAAGGCGGGGTACCGATCCCACGCCTCGCCGGAGATGTGGGGCCAGGATGCGAGGATGGTAGGGCGGAAGTGGGAGGGGGTGGGGCCGCAGGAGGGGGCGGCGGGGAGGGTGGCCTGGAGGTCGGGGTCGATGACGTCGACGGTGGGCTCGTCGAGGGTAGGGGGGATGGGGGGGTGGGGGGGGCGGGGAGGGTGAGGAGGTGCGGCGGGGGCGGGCGAGGGGGGCAGCGAAGTCCTGCGGGGTCGGAGGGGGGTCAGGGGCGGGAGGGGCGGGAGGGGCGGGCGGGGGGTCGGGGAGGTCGGGAGGGTGGTCGTCGGGGGGGCAGAGAAAGGCGGTATCGCCGGGGTCGAGGTGGACTTCTGGGTCGAGGGTGATGGTGAGCAGCGGGTGCTGGGCGGCGGTGGGAGCCTTACGGGCGGGGCGTTGAGCCCCGGGTGAGAGGTCGGTGCCGAGGCGGCGGTCAGGCCGCGCCTCGGGGGAGCTGATGGCGCTCCGGTGAGTGGTTTCAGGGGGGCTGGCAGGGGCGGCTTGGACCGGAACCCTGGGCCGGTTAGGGGCCTCCGGGCCGGGACTGGTGGACGGGGCGGCTTGGTCAAGGTAACTGGGCCGGTTAGGGGCCTCCGGGCCGGGCGGGAGGTGCCGGCTCACTGAAAATCCGGTGAGGCGGGGGCTGCCGGGCAGTCAAGTGCGCGCTTTGCCATGCAAGCGTCCTCGCTGTGCATGGTGAGCACTTTGCGCACATTTGCGCAGTAGGCGCACGTGTGGCGCTGTTTGGCGGCCCCCTGGCCGTGGGCCTCCCCCGGGGTGGCTTGGGTGCAGGAGGTGGGGTCCCGGTTCCAAGGGTAACAGGGGGCCCCGTGGAGATCCCTGCTATAGGTCACGCGGGTGTCGGTATGGGCGCGGGGCTGGGGCCGGGGTCTTGCAGGGTCGAGTGGGCGGGCTGCAGTGTTGGATGCTAGTTGGGCGGGCATGGCGATGCACTCGACCCTCAGGAGGTTGAGTGCAACCGGGTCATGCCACCCGTGGGGGAGCCGTCCGTCCGCGATCCACGTGAACACCGTCTCGGAGTAACGGCGGACGGTCGCCCACGGGTAGACGAGATTATCCCGGAGCACGGTGAGGTGGTGGTGGTGTAATCCCTGGGCAGAGTGGGCGGGGAAGTCGGGGTGGTCGATGAGGGTGAGAAGGGCGAGGCTATACTCGTCTTTCGTTGCCTCGCCCCTCTTCACTGGTTTCTCTCCGGCCCCTTCTGTACCAAATCCGACGGAAATAGGTAGTCGACCGGGATACCTTGTCGCCTGACCGAGTGTCGCGTCTCGGTGGAGGCCAAGATCTCCCGGACGGCGTCGGCCGCGGAGGCCGGGGTGTGCTGTGCCGGCTCCTCGTGGTAGGCCGGCGACGGAGGAGCTGCTGCTTGGGTGCCGAGGTGATGATACCGCTCGTACTGGGGGTGGGCGGCTCCTGGCAGGGCCGCCGGCGGTGGCGGCGGGGGCCGGGGTCCGGCCGAGGCGCGCGCCCGAGGTGCGGGGGCGGGCGCGGCAGTGTAGGCGGCCTGACGTCTGGGTGCAGGAGAGGGCGCCTCGGGGGCGGGCCGAGCCCCCCCGGTCTCCAGGCCGTCGATCCGGGCATGGATGTCCGCAGCAGTCTGGCGCTGCTCCAGCTGGAGACGCTGGAGCGCCTCCAGTATGGCCGAAGTCTCGGCGCCCGAGGTGCGGCCCGAGGGCGATGAGGGAGACGCCGGGGCCGAGGCCGGGGACTCGTCCCGCCTCGGGGTTGAAGCTGGCCCCGGGGTGCCGTGGGCGGCCGCCCGGGAGCCCTTTCGTCCTTTCCCTTTTCCCTGAGGCATGGCGTAGTGGTCCGAGGTGGAGGTAAGCCAAAGAAACTGGAGTAGAGCTGGAAGGCGGCAGGAGGGCGAGTGCATTAAACCAGAGGGCTGGACGCTCTCTTCTTCTTTACACTTTATGCTCTTCCTTTCTCTTTGTCTGTATTGATTTCACCATAGCCTGCCTATACAGCCACAGAGTGTTTATCTATTTTTGTATGGATTTGCTGACCCAGTGTCGAATCCAAAAGAAAGCAAGATGGTCAGCATTAGATTTCTCGATTTAACTTTTACAATCTATTAATTTACATGATTTTATAAAGTCTTCGTGTCAATGATACAAAAACATTTGAATGATATACTTAGTGTACTATATTGCAAATGCATGTGGTTATGTCCATAACCCAGCATTCTGATAATATATCTATATCCTAGAATTCAGGTTGTGTTGGGACTCTAACTGAGCTATACATGTGAGAAATGTGCCTCTGATAGTATTTGTACAACATCCCAAATTATATTCAGGAACTCTTGATAAAACATGCCCTATGATGATATTATGCATCTGCAATACCTGCTCAGATGCCTGCCATAATAAAATCGATATAAATTCTAGTCTAGTGGCAGTGCAGGTGTTTATATTTCGCCACCAGTTGTTCATATGATAAAATTTATCAAAGCTACATAATCAAATGGAAGCATACAATTTTCAAAATCAAAATAATTATGTAGATTTATTCTTCAATTCTAATGTAGATACTAGTGGACGAATCTGCACAGTCTGATGAAAATATAAAATTGTCAAAACCAAAATATATATCTAGATTTGATCCTACATTTTCAACTTTGCTGCACTTATTAAGCATTTGTCCCCACATAGAAGGGAACAACACCGAGGCAATTTAATCTGACCTGTTACTGCAGAAGTCTATGATATCAGAGTTCTGGCATGCATGCCAAAACTAATTTGACGTGTTTGCAATTCAAATATCCCAAAAGTTGGCCATTTAAAATAAAAGTTACTTTAAAGTAAAGTGAGGTAGATTAAAACAACTAACATAGTAATAAGAGTAGAACAAAAATACAATGCCAAGAGGGCCCCCAAAAAACCTAACATAGACTACTAAGCATACCAACAGACTATCTATCTGCTACTGAAATGCAGACAATCAAATACATTATCAACAGCTACTGCTTGGTAAGACAACACCAAAACTACAGCTGGCCAGCATTGAAAACAAGCCTGGGTACCCGGGCTTACATGCTATGGACAGTATAAATACAGCCTCAATAAAAACAAAATATATAACAAAATTACTTTGATATTTTTATCTCAGAAAATTGACGGAAACTCAAAACCATTTGACTATGCACCATTGAAGGAGAGTAAATTATAACGATCACCCTAATACATTTATCTCTAACAAAAATATGGAAACTCAAAAAACAATCTGACTATGCAGTAACTGCCCAGTATTAACGTTTTGTTTTGTTTGTTGTTGTTTTACGTCCCAGCAACATCTACGATCATAACAGGATGGGTACCAACTTGTCACAGTGCACACTCGTGGCAACTTGATAGTGCTCCCCCACTGGAATACCAGGCCACCAGCATCATGACCTGATATCCCACTCTGTCACATTATCCTGACACTGAGACAACCAGTCATTGTCCTATCCTATTAATGCCGAGCGCCAGGCTACGAAGCGACACGTATATCAATTTTTAAGTCATTTGTTTGACTCGACCAGAGTTCGAACCCACGACCCCACCGTCTACCACCACAGTATTAACGTCTTGGAACAATTAGGCCAGTGTTTGGTTCCAATATGGAAGGTCATGGGTTCGGATCCCAGCCCGAGTAAGAAAACATGACTTATATAATAAGATATATTTGTACAATCCTTATTCGTATTTATATAATGGGTGGGGGCCGGGTAGGGGTGTGTAGAGGTAGCGGCGGGTGGGGGTCAGGTGAGGGCGTGCGGGTGGGTGCGGGTGAGGGGTAAGTGGGTGGTATGGTTGGCCCAGTCAGCTGCCAGTGCACACGAAACAATGTCTCTTATTTTACACGCAGCGGGTTGTGTACGTTTCAGCAGGTGGTGGGGTGTGTGTGGGTGTGTGTGTGTGGGTGTACATGTGTGAGGGTGTGTGGGGGCGTGTGGTTAGCTGCAGTGACAGGCTGTGGCGACAGGTGGCGCTGTGTAGTGTATATAGACCACCAGCAGGTTGGCAGTTGGCAGATTGATTGGTTGCTAGAGTTGTATATCCTGGCAACATATGAGGTCATTATCAGGACCCAGATTGGTATGGCAGTTTTTAGACCGGTTGGTTGTTGGAGCTTTACATCCTGGCAACATATGAGGTCATTATCAGGACCCAGATTGGTATGGCAGTTTTTAGACCGGTTGGTTGTTGGAGCTTTACGTCCCGGCAACATATGAGGTCATTATCAGGACCCAGATTGGTATGGCAGTTTTTAGACTGGTTGGTTGTTGGAGCTTTGCGTCCTGGCAACATATGAGGTAATTACCAGGACCCAGATTGGTATAGCAGTTTTTAGATTGGTTGGTTGTTGGAGCTTTGCGTCCTGGCAACATATGAGGTCATTATCAGGACCCAGATTGGTATGGCAGTTTTTAGACTGGTTGGTTGTTGGAGCTTTGCGTCCTGGCAACATATGAGGTAATTATCAGGACCCAGATTGGTATGGCAGTGTTTAGATTGGTTGCTTGTTGGAGCTTTGCGTCCTGGCAACATATGAGGTCATTATCAGGACCCAGATTGGTATGGTAGTTTTTAGACTGGTTGGTTGTTGGAGCTTTACGTCCTGGCAACATATGAGGTCATTATCAGGACCCAGATTGGTATGGCAGTTTTTAGATTGGTTGGTTGTTGGAGCTTTGCATCCTGGTAACATATGAGGTAATTATCAGGACCCAGATTGGTATGGCGGTTTTTAGACTGGTTGGTTGTTGAAGCTTTACGTCCTGGTAACATATGAGGTAATTATCAGGACCCAGATTGGTATGGCGGTTTTTAGACTGGTTGGTTGTTGAAGCTTTACGTCCTGGTAACATATGAGGTAATTATCAGGACCCAGATTGGTATGGCGGTTTTTAGACTGGTTGGTTGTTGAAGCTTTACGTCCTGGTAACATATGAGGTCATTATCAGGACCCAGATTGGTATGGCAGTTTTTAGATTGGTTGGTTGTTGGAGCTTTGCATCCTGGCAACATATGAGGTCATTATCAGGACCCAGATTGGTATGGCGGTTTTTAGACTGGTTCATTGCTGGAGCTTTACGTCCTGGGAGAGCAGACCACCAGCAGCATGACATGATATCCCCCTCAGTCGCATTATCCTGACAATGAGCGAACCAGCACTTGCCCTATCCTAGCAAAGACAAGCATCGGGCTAGGTAGTGACCCATACGAAAGTCTTCGGTTTGATTCGACTGGGAATTGATCCCACTATATCTGGCATGTGAAGGGAATGCTTTACCCCGTTGATGGTGTTCCCCCCTAGTTACATATCAGGTCATATCAGGACAAATAGCGAATCTTGCCAGATACTAAAGTTTGGCTGGGCTATAGTGTTGCCTCATTGAGATACCAAAGAAATGGTGGTTCTCCTCCATAGTTATATACGATATCATATATCTGGCCGAGTACCAAGTGTTACTAGGTGCTACCTTGTTGCAGATTTATAGTGTTGCCTGGTTGATATGTCACATACAATGATGGTCATCCTCCCCAATCACATATATATATATATATATATATATATGTCTGGCCCGTTTTAACTCATGGTGGCTTTATAGTGTCGCCTCATTGACATACCACAAACCAATGATGGTCTTCCTCCCTAGTTACATATGCGGTCATATCAGGACGAGTACCGACCCTTGTCGGGTACTAAATGCTGCCAGTTTAAAGTATTGCCTCATTCGCAGGCAATGCATATGATGGTCTTCCTTCCTAGTTACATATGAGGTCATATCTGGTCCAGTACCTACTCTTGCCTGATATTAACCCGGGGATGCTCTATAGTGTTGCCTCATTGAGATACCACCGACCAATGGTAGTATTCTTCGCCAGCGACATATGACGTCAGATCCGGCCGCCTACTCAGTCTCACCTGGTGCTATCTCCTGGTGGATTTATAGTGTTGCATCAGCCGACACCCTTTAACACATGACACTCTCTCACTCTGTTACATTTTACTTGAATTTCCGAAGCCCATATTTTGTTGTGTGTATTATATACTGACCAGCAACAAACCACCTAGCTCCCAGCTAAGTCCTTAGCGGGAAGGATCGAACACACGACATATTCCATAGGAAGCGGGCACTCCGGCGTCTAGTCCATGCTGTCATGATAAGAGCTTACACCTGCTGCACAATGAGGTAATCATATCTAGTATGGCGGTGATATCAGTTGACCGTATCTTATCCCAAGCCAGCGTGCGTGTGCCATATATATATATATATATATATATATATATATATATACACATATATACATATATATATAAATATATTAGTCAGCCTCACACAAATGGGCCAATTGGTGGTTTATTTAAGATGTCGGCAAGGTTGTTGTATTTTCTCTCCCTTTACATTCAGGATAAATTATAAGGACTTTGCAACACCTCTGTCAATGCTAAACTAAAAGTATGCCGATCGACGCCGACATCAAATGCTCGACGCCGACAACTTTAACAGATGTTGGCATCGCAATTCTTAAAGTGTAGTGCATTTCTTTGTTTTATATTAAATTATCCTAGAAACAAATAAGGTTGTTGTGTTTTCTTTACATTCAGGATACATTCAAGGACTTTCCCATACCTCTGTCAATGCTAAACTATAATTATACTGTTCGACACTGACAGCCAATGATCGACGCCGACAACTTCCCCCAATTGTCCTCTTTTCGTGATCCTGACTCATAATATATAGACATATATATATATATATATACACATATATATACATATATATACACATATATATATATATATATATATATACATATATATATATATAGACATAGCCGGATGCACCTGTACTAATTGCTTAACATTCCCAGACCCGACCTGTCTGTGATAGGAATATGAGAATTTGACATATGTTTGTAATCTTATGAAGACCGGTAAGTTGAGCCAGCTTCCGTCTCCCATGTAAACCTCATGCCCATATCAAACACAGTATATATATATATGTATATACATATATAAAAGGCATATACTTCGAGTATATATACCCAGATGTAGGATATATATATGAAGAGTATGGCGCAAAACCACGTAAACACCAATCCAAAAATGTGGTTTAAATCAAAGTTCTTTACCTAAAAATAATTGTAATTCTCACTAATTCCACTTTTCCTATGATCACTTGGTTATTGGGCAGTGAACAATAGAGAAGGAATAGCAAAATAATGAAGTTTTTTTTAGGGTTTTAGTCCAATGTTTATCTCCATTTTTGGATTGGTGTTTACATGGGTTTGCGCCTGAACTCTTCATATTGGTGCGTTGAATATGATATACATGTTGGCCATTGCTCCTGTGTTTGTAGTGCGTAAGTTACATAATATATATTATATGCAGTTCATATATATATATAAAGTCTTTGCTACAGTACAAATGAGGAGACAAGACAATGAAGTCGGAAATTTCAGTGCGTGAGTGACAGTATTCGTGGCACTGGGGAGGTGCCACCCCCTGTCCCACCATGAAGAGGGGTGACCCCTAAAGTAGTACACAACATCAGGGTGGCGAAAAGGGGATATTCCCTTACGCAACTTTATACTTGCATAAGTTTTATACATCACATATATAGGATGCTTATACATATATTTATACATTTCTGTCTATACATATATACAGTCTGAGGCGGGAGGTGGCGCCACGATCGGAGCTGAGGTTGATTAGGTTAGAATATTCGATGACTAATTTGAGCTCCAGCTATGGATGACTGAGGGGAGCACCAGGGAGCAGGAGGACGATCCGGACTATTATACTCGTATAATAGACTACATCACGGTTCTGACTGCACATGCGCTGAAAATGGCGTTGGGTGCAAAGCAAAGGCGTACTGCCATTGAGTTTACCGATACGCGTAGGGCAAAACTGGATTTTATTCAAAATAAATAGAAATACATAACAATTTGGCACAAACATGGATGGAAGGATGCAATATAATAATCTAATGAATATGTATAAGACACAACTCTCCATAATTAAGCATTTTGAGCTAAGAAACATACAATTTCAGTCACTTTACAGGCTGATGTCTACATCACCATTGATTAGCCAGAAGTAATTCTTGTTCTAAATATTAAAATGTCAAATGTGTCAACAAAAACTGGTTTCAAAGAAATCTATAACCAATATCTGATTAACCTTACTCATTTTCAATTTCTACATATGTCATTAACCATAGGATACAAATAAAAAACATGAATAAAATAAATAAAACTGACTCTGGCTATGGCTCTAACAATAGTCTGATTGCCTAGATTTGTGTAAATCTAAATCCACATGGCATAAGATGTGCTGAATATATTGATGTAAATACAATGCTGGATAAAGGATTAATATCTTACTTTATAACATTTTTTTTTTTAGTTGGTATTCTATGTTTCAAACAAGAGCTGAGATGAGCTGAAACTAGCACATTTCATAGGTGCACCCAGTGTAATAATAGCATTAGCCATGTGCTTTTCATGGGTATGCTTTGCTCTGGTGCATCCCACAATGCACCGCGCGGCTGGAACCGTGATGTAGACTATTCTGATACAGCATAAAAAAATGCATCTATGTGATGTATAATGCATTATGCAAGCACAGAAAAACGTAAGGGAATTATTATCATATTGTTATACTCCATAAAACTCAACACTGTACTGGTGGTGCCACCTGCACTGTACTGGTGGTGGACACATACATATATTGATATAATACATTGATTGAATGCATATATATGAAGAGTCAGACGCAAAACCACGTAAAAGCCAATACAAAAATGGAGATAAACATTGGAATCAGACCCGCAACAATTTTGTTATATTCCTTTTCTTTTGTTCATTGCTCCATAGCCATGTGATCATATGAAAAGTGGAATTAGTGAGAATTACAATTATTGTCAGGTACAAATAATGAATTTAACCTACATGTAGTGATTAGCATTCCAGTCGTTTTGCACCTAAATTATTCATATGTGGTTAACCACAACTTTGGTATCTCAATGAGGCAACATCATAGCCCAGCCCGACTTAGTATCTGGCAAGATTCGGTATCTGTCCTGATATGACGTGATATATAACTAGGGAGTAAGACCATCAACGGGGTAAAGCATTCCCCATATATGGTTAACCGCATTTTGTATGGACAAATATTGACTGAAAAACGACCGCCGGAAGTGTGTGCACAAGGTATTGCTCAAACTACATAACATCACATCCAAATATATTAACATAATATTAACATAATGAATTATATCTGACATAATGTTACCGAATGTGCCATATTTGTGTGTTGTTGGAGTTTTATGTTATAGCCACATCTAAGTAAAGTCACATCAGGATGGGTACCGACTTGTGGCACTGTGCATTCATGGCTGCTTTATAGTGTTTCCCATGACCCTATATCCCAGTCAGTGATATTATCCTCATACTGAGCTAACCAATGACCCAATATCCCACTCAGTCATATTATACTGATACTGAGCTAATCAGTGCTGAGAACCAGATGGGATGGCTGAATGAGTTAGAGCGTCCGTCTCCCATGTTGGTAGACCGCGGGATCGTGGGTTAGAACCCTGGTTGAGACAAAGCAATGATGTAAAAATTGATACTTGTCGTTTCCTAGCCAGGCGCTCTGCATTATTAGGATAAGGCAAGGACTGGTTTGCTCAGTGTCAGGATAATGTGACTGAGTGGGAAACCATGTCATGGTGCTGGTGGCCTGGTCTCCCAGTGGGGCAGCACTATAAAGTTACTATGAGTGTGCACTGTCACAAGTCGGTACCCGTCTTGATATGACCTTAGATGTTGCTAGGACGTAAAACAACAAACACACCAGTGCTGACCCTATCCTATTAATGCCGAGCACCAGTGTAGATAGCGACAAGTCTAATTTTTTTAAAGTAATTGGTTTGACTCGGCTAGGTTTTCAAACTCCAGACTTTCAAGAAACCAGACGATATGGCCGAATTAGTTAGAGTGTCCGGCTCCCATGTTGGTAGACCATGGGATCATGGGTTAGAACCCTGGTTGAGTCAAACCAATAACATAAAAATTGATACTTGTTGCTTCCTAGCCAGGCACTCTGCATTAATGGGATAGGCAAAGGACTGGTTGGCTCAGTGTCAGGATAATGTGACTGAGTGGGATATCAGGTCATGGTGCTGGCAGCCTGGTATCCCAGTGGGATGCCATGAATGCACACTGTCACAAGTCGGTACCCGTCCTGATATGACCTTATATGTTGATAGGACATAAAACAACAACAAACAAACAAAACTTTCAACAATGGAAATCTGCACTGTTACAGTGTTAGTGATTCGGCCGCCGACTGCGCCTCATTTTGAACTTTCTATACAGGTGTGACGTCATACTCACACTGCTATCGATAATGATGAACATGCGTCGGGTGGCAATGGGGCATAGAGTGCATATAATCGATCCGTTGCTGTAAAAACAAAAGTGTTAGGGAGGGAAACAATGAATGTAATAAATAGACCCCTGACCGACCATCTAATGGCTCTGATGTTCAGCGAATGAATGATGTGCCATTCAGTTACCAGAACACAAAGGAAATAACCACCGAATGAAAAGAAAGAAGGTTTGTTCTATTTAATGACGCATCTAGAGCACATTGATTTTCATCATAGGGTATTGCACGTCTAACATATGGTCATATTTCTTTGGAGGCAACCTGGTGGCGCTACATAGGCTACTCTTTCCGATAAGCCTCAAAGGGTCTTTTATATGCACTTTCCCACAGACAGGATAGGATATACAACAGCCTTTGATGAACCAGTTGTGGACAACTCGTTGGAATAGAAAATAGCCCAAACTGCAAATGTGTGCACTAAGCAGGATCCATCGCATGACCGACACCTTCACAGGTGGACACCCTACTGCCTGATCTACGTCCTGCTCCCTTAACCACAAGAACGGATGGTCGAATGAGTTGAGTGTCCGAATTTAATTTGGCATGATTTTATTTCAGAAAGCTCCCTTCTTAGGCAATTAAATATTGAACATCTATTCATGTTAAATGGCCGAAGGGTCAGCAGTAGAATAGTTCTGGAATCTAATTATTCAGCAGAATGAAACATGTATTGTACATGTCACCTGGTAATATGGGTAATTCTTGGTGTGGAAAGGATTCGTTCGAATATACACATTTGATATACTTATGACTGCCACCACTTATCAATTAAGTGCATGCCACACTATGCCGATTGACCAACGGACAGAATTGTCTAGTCAGGTGGTGAGAAGTATCAAAATGTATTACAATGTGTCAAACTCAAAGTGTTGTGACATTGGGTCTACGAACGGACATGAAATGGACAAGAAACGGACATGAAACCGATATGAAACCGACATGAAACCGACATGAAACCGACATAAAATGGACATGAATGGATAGCCAACAGACAAAACAAAATCAAACCGGACAAGAACCATAGACGTCAATCCGGCGGCATCCATTCTTAATTTAGTGCATGTTCAAAACTTGCATGGACACAAACCGGCCATTGTTCGTTTTCTGTCCGTTTCCCCCAATCCGGTGAGGTGTGACAGGACCTTAACTCTGCTCCAATATCGGCATTCAACTCAACGCTCGCGATTGTGCCGCCACCTAGCACAGATTTGCTCCTCCAGCCTCTCCGACATCACAAGCGCTTCTGGGTTCAAACTGACTCACTTCATGTCTGGACACAAACCCGATAAGGTTGGGCCAACTACCTTTTTTCCCACTCCCAACCCCACAACTTACTGAAAGATTTCTGACTTGTAGGATTAAGTGATTCAGGTTTATCGATATACCTGTCTTGCATGTTACAATACTGAATAAAATCACTATTATGGCATTACTTTGCCTCGTCGGGAATTAACAAAAATAATCACTCATTAGCAAACCCCCACACTCTGGGTAACAAGCTAAGATGACTTTGGATGTATTCGACTGCGCCTTTCTATTCGCATATCAAAATATTTCTTTACAAATTCCTATTCGACTGGGACCGGAAGTGCGTTTCTATACATATGAATTGAATGTGCCTTGTGGCTCCATCCATAATGTCACATGGTGTATTTCAAGATGCCTGATATGGAAAGGTTGAAAGATTCAGTAGCTTCAGCCAATCCGAGCTGTTCTTTTCGATTGCAAATGGCTGCCCTCTAAGGGGGGCAGCCATTTGCAATGGAAATGAACAGCTCTGATTGGTTCTTTTCGATTGCAAATGGCCACTCCCATATAGGGCAGCCATTTGCAATGGAAGAGAACATCTCTGATTGGCTGAAACCACTGAAGCCATTTGACTGGTCCTCTTGGCATTCGAAAACCTAGTTCACTGCGCAGGTGGGCGGAGCCTAAATTTTGTGGATGGAAAGGTCCCAGTCGAATGCCTCCAGTGAACCAGTCCCCTGGCCAGGATTGTCAACTCCCAATGTGGTTATGCCACGTTTCTATAGCCATGGTCAAGTGAGTTCATGAGGATGGAATCATTTGATTCTCGCTCTCTCCATTCTCTGAGAAATTAAACAAAAATCTGCATTCTGTGGGACCAGTTCTAATTTATCCAAGAAGTTGCTAGAGGATATAAGAAAAGCAGCACCTCTTGATGAATTTATATCTGTCCTCAAGAATTAATGTAGATTGTTGTGGGGGAGGAAATGTCTCCATTAATATACTATGGTAACCATATTGTAAATATGCAACGTTATGGTTTTATTATACAATGCCTTCGGGGTCCTTCACAATTATCAACTTTTTCTGGAGCGTCCAAAGTGTACGCCAGGGGGAAGTGGGTTAACACCCATCATAATTATGTTTTATTAAAATATAGAAATGTCGGTCAAATTATTGTTAAAATGTAAGATATCAAGATTGTTGTGTGCACTTTGGGAGGTTTGAGGGGTGGGGGTCATGAAAGTATGTATGGTTTGTACACTTGTGAAAATGATGACTATGTTGAAGGAGCCCTTAGACTGAATGGATCCAGCTAGTGAGGATTGGTTGATTGTTGGAGTTTTCCAAAATCTAACGTTGTATCAGGACAGGCACCGACTTGTGACAGTGCACATTGATGTCAACTCTATAGCGCTGCCTCAGTGGGAGACCAGGCCATCAACACCATGACCTGATATCCCACTCCATCAGATTATCCTGATACTGAGCCTACCAATCCTTGTCCTATCCTAATACTGCCAAGAGCCAAGATAGGAGGCAAACTGAATAATTTGTTAAGTCATTGGTTTCACTCAACGAGGGTTTGAGTCCGTGGGTTCGAATCCCACGACCTACCAAAATGACAGTCGGAATTCTCAACTCAGTCGGTAATCCCGTTTGGTGCTAGTGAGAATGTGTTAGGATATTTCCGTTGCAATTATTAAAGTTGCATAGTCCGATGGTTTTGAGTTTCTGTCATTTTCTGAAATAAATATATTAGGTTGATCGTTATAATCTACCTTACTTTGGTTTGAAGTAACTTTGAGTTTAAATGGCTAACTTTTGAGATATTTGAAGTGCAAACAGACAAAATTAATTTTGGCAAGCTTGCCTAAACTCTGACACCATAAGCTTCTGCAGTAACAGTTTCTATTAAATTGCCGCTGTATTCCCTTCTACGTGGCAAGAAATGTTTAATAAGTGCCCCAGTATATAATACCCCTGTCACACTATAACGTAGCGAGCCAACATAAGCCTGACATGGTCACTTATTGTCATTACGTTGGCATACATTGGGTTATGTTATGATGACGTCAGAATGACGTTAGACTGATGTCGAGCTACATCACCTTACGTCGTGTTACATCGGCGCACGTCAAGGTTTTGAACCTGTTCAAAACTTTTGACGTAACTCAAACGTAAGGGTTGACATTCGCTGTATGTTCTGTACACGTTCCGCGAACATCAATGACATTAAACGGACATTAGTCAAACGCTGCTCTCTACGTTCCTCTACGTTCCACTATGTTCCACTACGTTCCACTACGTTGACCCACATTATAGCCGGTGGAAACGTCCACGCGGGGTAATGGGAACGTCAGGAGAACGTCAGGAGAACGTACACTGAACATACATCCAACATATATTCAGCGTTTCGCCAATGTTTAATGACGTAAGTAACGTAAGGTAATGTAAACCAACATAGTTCTGGCAATGGAATAAGGTTCATAACGTTCCGTGAGCATCATTACATTGTCCTCTCTCGTTGAATGACACTATCACTACGCTTTACCAACGTTATGCTCTCATCAACTACGCTCCATCCACGTTCAACTTGTGCCCAAATTTGCATGCTACGCTGAGACATTCAACGTTTTTCATGTTCTCCCTACGCTGACGTCGTTACATCATAATGTGACAGGGCCTTTAGTTAGACATGTAGAATTAAATTTAGGTAATTGTGTTTGTTTTGAAAATTTGATGATTCATCAGAATATGCAGCTTTAAGAATTTTTATGATGCATCATCAATTCTGAAATAATCTTCCACACACCCACACACCAACGCCAATTACTTCTAATGACCATGACAAATCCGATTATTTGCTCTGCACAGCGCACAGGTGACTCTCACTGTTAATGAATTGTAGAATCTTATTTAATACATGACCTACTTCTGACTCAAACTCAAATACACGATTGCTCATGAAGGTTATAGGTGCATAGTCTAATGAAAGCATCCACTTTTAAAAAGTTTAACGCTGACCTAGATGTGAATCTACATATCCAATTTAGATAATGACGGACTTATTAAGCATTTGAAGAGTTCAGGCGCAAAACCCTGTAAACACCAATCCAAAAATTCGGATAAACATCGGAATCAAACCTACAAACATTTTTATTTTTACATTCCTACTTATTTGGTCATTCCTCCATAATCATGTCATCACAAGAAAAGTGGAATTAGTCAAAATCACAATTATTTTCAGGTAAAAATCTGTTATTTTAATTACATTTTTGGATTGGCGTTTACAGGGTTGTGCGTGTGAACTCTTCATTTGTTGCTGCATGTGATGGGATACTACAACCAATCTAATAGAACTACTTACTACTGAAGCCTATCGTGTCAGAATGTTGACACCCTTGCTATGATTACTGTGACATGCTTTCCTTTCAAATACCTCCAAACTTTGCATTGAAAATAAAAATTAGTCCAAATTGAAGCAAAGTAGATTATAATGACCAACTATTCATTTCCTTCATATCGAACCAGATGGGATGGCCGAATGAGTTAGAGCGTCCATCTCCCATTCTGGTTGAGTGAAACCAATGACTTAAAAATGTATACTTGTCGCTTCCTAGCCAGGGAGTCGGCATTATTAGGATAGGGCAAGGAGGAGTGGAATGAGGAAGACCAATCATCCACAACTGAAATTTCCCCTATGTAAACAACTAACGTACCAACAAAAAAATGGACAAAAATGAGGAATCAACAAAATGGCCGACACTGAAAGTGGGTTTATGTAACTTTAATAATCAATATAGCTCTTATTGGTTGGTTGGTGGAGTTTTACCCTAGCAACATTTAAGGCCATATCAGGACGGCTACCGACTGGTAATAAAAGAAGTAAACTTTGTTTTATTTAACGATGCCTCTAGAGCAGATTGATTTTCAGATCATCGACTATTTGACGTCAAACATATGGTCATTCTGACATAATTCTTTGGAGGAAACCGGCTGCCGCTACATAGGCTACTCTTTCCTATAAACAGCAAGGGGTCTTTTATATGCACTTTCCCACATACAGGACAACACATACCACAGCCTTTGATGAACCAGTTGTGGACCACCGGATGGAACGGAAAATAGCCCAAACTGCAATAGGGTCCACTGAGCAGGATCGATCAGATGATCCACACCTTCACAGGTGGTCACTTATACCGCCTGAGTTAGAGACTGCTCCCCTGACCTCATTCTGATTCACAGATGCTATTGCGCATGATGGTTAAATGTGTATATTCTAATGAAAGTATCAACATTCCAAAAGTAAAATGCTGATCTAGATTTGAACCTACATATCCAATTTAGATACTGGTGCACTTATTAACTGACAGATTAACTTACAAATCCTCTTCTGGCTGATCTAGGCCCTAAGGGGCCTCTAATGCCAGCTCATTATGGCAAAAAAATAACTTTTGTTTGCACACACTTGTGGATCGACGGTGCCCTGAAGTCATATAAGTGTGGCTGTCCTCTCCATCCAATGTCTGTCCAGCCTTCTCTCAAATAATTGTATTGATGGTGCTTCAACCACTTGGTCTGGAAGACTGTTCCGAGGATCTGTCACTCAAAACAAAATTGAGTGCTTCCTGACCTGAAGTCTGGGCCTCTCCTTGCAGATCTTATACCGCTGGTCTCTGGTGTTAATGTTTGTTCTGATGTTGAACAAACCTGTTGTAACATCACTGTCATAGACTCCAGTAATAATCTTATAAGTCTCTATCATATCTCCCCTGAGACGATGATGTGACACTGTTGGTAGCTTAAAATTGCATAGTCTGATGGTTTTGAATTTCGGTATTTTTTCTGAGATAAATATATTAGATCGATCACTAGTATCTACTTTACATTAGTTCAAAGTTACTTTTATTTCATGGAGCAGTCACACTATGACGTGTTTTCCGGCGTGCCGCCAACTGCGCTTAAATATATTCAACGCATCGAGAAACGTCAAACTTTTCAGCGTGTTTTGAGAAAACTCAACGTGTTTGGAGCGTGGTGCTGGCGCGTTATTGGCGCGCCGCCAATGTGTTGCGCCGGAGGAGGGGATGGAAAAAAAAAACCAATGCTGCTTGACCCAATTTCAAACATCAGTCGCCGGGTTCCCACGCAGGTTGCCAGCCTGTTGTCAATGTGTTACGGACGTGGTGTCGGCGTGTCGCCAGCGCGTTAAACCAATTAGACGGGTTGCTAGAGTGTTGTCAACGTGGTGTGGATGTGTTGTCGGCTCGTTGCCGGCGCGTTATCAAACCCAGCACGCTGACGACACGTTCGCAGAATGCCAGCGCGCCACCTCGGACGCGCTAGCATCACGTCGACACGCGCCAGTAACACGTCGAAATGCGCTAGCAACAGGTCGAAACGCGCCAGCAACACGTCGTCACGTGCCAGCAGCACGTCCACCCGCGCCAGCAACACATTACCGACGCGTTGACGCACTGGTGCCAGTTGTGGCAAATGTCCACGACTTTGATCAACGTGCTACGAGCGGGCCGCCAACGTGCTGATAACGCGTGTCGACGTGCTGCTAATGCACCCCTAACGCGCTACGCAAGACGTCGGCCAGCGCCGAAAGTTTTGTGCAAGCACAAAACTTTCGGCGCTGGGCGACGCACGCCGACGCGTTGTTTCAAAGCGACCTGTCAATCAAAGTGTACCGACGTGTACCGACGCGCCGGCAACGCGTTGGTGACGCGTCCCGATGGGTTCCAACGTTTCGCCCAAAAACCCAACACGTTGGCATGCGTTGTCCAACGCCAGGCCAACATGTCGTAGTGTGACTGCTCCATTAAATGGTAAACTTTTGAGATATTTTGGGTGCAAACATGGAAAATTAGTATTGGCAAGCTTGCCAAAACTCTGACACCATAGATTTCTGCAGCAACATGTTCTGTTAAATTGACTCAGTATTGCCTTCTATGCCGAAACAAATGCTTAATAAGTGCATTAGTATTTAAGTTAGATATGTAAAATCAAATCTAGATAATTTGTTTGGTTTTGAAAATTTGATGTTTGATCGGACTATGCAGCTTTAAGTCTAAGCATGTGTTGCTGTAAAGAAGGACATAATAATACAACGTAAGAGAATCTCTTCCTGCTGAAGCAGATGGTGTCCGAATTTAGATGACCATGTCAACATTAATGTGACAGGTTTTCACATCAAATAAACTCCAAAGTGAATTATTCACGGAAGCGCTCTGAGGATTGTTCGTGATGCTCAGCAACACGGGTAATTTGGCATTCGATCGCCGCCATAGCTCTACAGCCTTAAGCATAATACAGGTGCTGCCACCTAGCTACTTTCGCCGGTGGTTCTTTCTGACTTATACGCCAGCGCCGTCTGGTTTCTTCTTTGATACGTAAATACTTCGAGAATGCTGGCTCTGCCTTTCCGACCTGCCCTCTGCGGTCGTTAGCTCGAACTACCGGACTAACTGGCTATATAAGGCCCGTCTCAGCGACAGAGAGCTCACTTCGACACGGCCACAGGAGGACACTGGCTGGCTCTGAACTGCCATCCCGCCCACCCCTGCTAAAGACTATATAGGGCATAGGGTTAAAAGCTTGTTGACCTCTTTGTGCATAACTCATTGATTACCTCACTGTGCTTATTCTACGGAACTTAATTGTGCTTACTAAAATTGACATGTGCTTACTACTTGACTCATTATCGAAGAAAAATAAATCCAACTTTAAACTCATATGCGGTGTCGGTGTCTAATTGAAGCATAACTCTAATGTACTGCTTCTATGTTCACACCTCATAGGGGGAGATCAGCAAGTTCATGACACATTTAGCTACTTTCTTTAGGGAGTATCTCAAATTTCAAACATTTTTAAAGCCCTGGTCACATAGCCGTTAGTGGCCGGAGTTGAACGTAGGTGAACGTAGTGGAGGTTAACGTGGGTCAAACGTGGTGTAAGTTTGTTAAACTATGTTGAAATACGTTAAGGTACTGCACCTTTTGCCACTGAATGATACGGATAAATATGTTACCATACAGATACCTATGCTCACCTATGTTCAACTACGTTCAACTATGTTCAACTACTTTCAACTACATTAGCCTCCACTATGTTCAACTACATTCTACTATGTCCACTAACAGCTATGGGACCACGGCATGCACAACGTGGAATGGCCATGGGTTTGTGCAGGTCAAAGTACACTAGAGTATGCTAGAATAAACTAGAGTATGCTAGAGTATGCTAGAGTACATTAAGAGGTACGTTCTACAACATTCTGCTAAGTTCGAAATTCAGCCTCTCAAGCACCGCTCTTTTGAACATGTCCAAATATTAAATCGGAGATCACGGCTCACCCACATTATTACCAAGTTAACATCAAGGACAAGTATGGATGCTGGTATGTTCAACTACTTTCAACTACTTTCAATTATGTTAGCCTCCACTATGCCCACCTACATCCACAAACGGCTATATGACCAGGGCTTTAGAGTACTAGTTTCACAGACCGCCCCCCCCCCTCCCCAACCCGCCCTCCCAAGAAAGTGCTGCACACCCTAATTTTAGTACAGAGGTGGCCGAATGAGTTTAGTGGGCCCGTAAACAACAACAACATTACATTTTTAACTTTTAATTATTTTATTAAAATTGTTTAAATTTAGGCTTGTCGCTAGCTAACCAGGCCTTTGGCAGTACTGGGATAGAGCAATGAGTAGTGTACTAAGGAAGATTAGGTGTCCACAACTGAAACATGCCACTGCTTATTCAACTAATGTACCAACAACAATTAACAAGTGCACCAACAAAATGTCATCATTTTATTAAAGTTGCACAGTCCGGTGATTTTAAGTTGTTGTCATATTCTGAGATAAATATATTAAATTGATCCTATTAATCTATCTTATATTAGGTTGAAGTAACTTGTATTTTAAATGTCTAACTTTTGAGATATTTGACATGAATACATGGGAAAATTAATTTCGGCAAGCATGCCAAAAACTCTGACACCACAGGCTTTCTGCAGTAGCGTGTTCTATTAAGTTGACTTGGCATTCCCTTCTATGCGGCAATATATGCTTAATAAGTGCATAAATATCTAAGTTTGATACTTAGAATCAAATCTAGGTCAGTGATTTGCTTTTGGATAGTTAATGCTTTCATTGGAACATGCAACTTTAAGTGATAAATGTAATATTTTTTTGATTGCCGCCTTTTCCCTACGGTACGCTTTATGCAAAAATGTCGAAAAGTTGTGATGACCCCTTACCCAACGAAGCCGCGGTAATTAATATTGCATTATGAATGAGGTCTGTTGCTGGTTTATTGTTTCCCTCTCTGTGTTGTCCGTTGTGTCTGTTTTCTATTGTTATCTCCTCTAAGCACAACAGAAACCGGAAGTGGCCGAGAAGGTCAGCCATCCCTCCATCCATCACCTGCTCACCCACCATCTGGGCTGGTCATACCCCTGTCAGAACACACCCCTTCACCCCCACTCCCACCCCCAACCACCATCTCGTACAAACCCACTCCCACCCTCACCCCTCCACTCCCATCCTCCCCCCCCCCCAGTTTCACTCCCACCTCGTACCTCCGACATCACACCACCCACTCCCACCATCCACTCCCACCTCCCACCCGCAACTCCCACAACTCCCACAACTCCCACAACTCCCACAACTCCCACAACTCCCACAACTCCCCGCCCACCTTCGTGTCTATTTTCGGCTAAGTGTCCGCCTGATAGCAGCAACCTTATCGAACCTCCTCCGTGTAGACATAATAGACCACATCCATCACCCACACACACCACATGTGCGCAGTCAACATCCTCCCTGTATACATTATAGACCACACACACCCATCACACAAACACACCACACGCGCACAGTCGACATCCTCCCTGTAGACATTATAGACCACACCCACCACCATCCACACACATAACATGCGCAGAGTCAACATGTTCCCTGTAGACATTATAGACCACACCCACCCAGCATACACACACACCACACGTGCACAGTCAACATCCTCACTGTATACATTATATACCACACCCACCCATCACACACACCACATGCGCAAAGTCAACATCCTCCCTGGATACATTATAGACCACACCCATTCATCACTCGCACACACCACACACGCACAGTCAACACCCTCCCCTTATATATTATAGACCACACCCACCCATCCCCCACAGCCAACCACGCATCACCCACAGCCACCCACCCATCACCCACACACACCACATGTGCACAGTCAACATCCTGCATGTATACATTATAGACCACACCCACCCATCACCCACACACACCACACACACACGGTCAACATCCTCCCTGTAGATATTATAGACCACACCCACCCATCACACACAGCCATCCACCCATCACCCACACACACCACATGTGCACAGTTAACATCCTCCCTGTAGACATTATAGACCACATCCACCCACCACCCACAGCCACCCACCCATCACCCACACACACCACACACAAACAGTCAACATCCTCCCTGTAGACATTAGAGACCACACCTGCAACCACCCACAGCCACCCAGCCATCACCCACACACACCATACCCACAAACACACCACACCTACACACTCAGCCTCCTCGCTGTAAAAAGTATAGACCACACCCACCCATCGTCCACACCCAGCACACCTACACACTCAGCCCCCTACCTGTAAACATTATAGACCACACCGACCCATCAGCCACACACACCACACATACACACCCATCCTCATCCTTATAAACATGATAGACCACACCCAGCAATCACCCACACACACCACACCAACACCCTCAGCCCCCTACCTGTACACAGCATAGACCATACCCATCCATCACACACACCACACACCCATTACTCACCATACACACTGCACATAAACATCACCTACCACACATACCACACGCAACTGTCACATGCACACACACTCAGTTGTCTATCCACACACCTACCACCCACAGCCACCACTCCCTACCACTCCCTACCACTCCCTACCACTCCCTACCACTCCCTACCACTCACTACCACTCCCTACCACTCCCTACCACTCCCTACCACTCCCTGTCACTCTCTCCCACTCGCTCCCACTCCCTACCATTCCATACCACTCCCAACCACTCGATAACACACTATACCACTCCCTACCAATTCATACCACTCACATGCCACTCCCTTCCACTATTTACCACTAGCACCCATTCCCTACCGCTCCCTACCACTCCATACCACTAATATGCCACTCACTGCCACTCTCAACCACTTCCAACCACTCCCTACCACTCGTTACAGCTCCCAACCACTCCCAACCACTCAGTACCACTCACTACCACTCAGTACCACGTTCTACCACTCCCTACTACTCCCTCCCATGCACTACCATTCCCTACTAATCCCACCCGATCCATTCAACTCCATTCCACTCCATAACACTCCCAACCACTCTCTACCACTCCATACCACTCACATACCACTCTATACCACTCCTTACCACTCCCTACCCCGCACAACAACTCCCTACCACTCGCTACTACTCCCTACCACTAAACTACCACTCCCTACAAATCCCTACCACTCCCTACCACTCCCGATCACCCCAAGCACTCTATACCAATCCCTACCACTCCCTACCATTCCCCACCACTCCCCACCACGCCCCACCACCCCACCCACTCGATACCACTCGCCACCACTCCCTACAACTCCCTACAACTCCCTACCACTCCCTACCACTCCCCACCACTCCCCACCACCCCAAACACTCCATACCACTCCCAACCACTCCCCATCACTCCCTATCACGCCCTACCACTCCCTGCCAGTCCATACCACTCCCTACCACTCCCTACCACTCCCTACCCTGCAAACAACACACACATCGCTCCCCACAACACCCACTGCACCCAATACAATACTGGCCACAAAACGGACCCTCCCCCCTCATCATACACACGCCCCCCCCCCCCCCACACACCCATACACATACCCTACTCTACATACCTACGCATACCCTACATACCCTACTCTTCCCCCACACCTGGCTCACTCCACCACACCCCCATACCACATACATCACTCCCTCCAACACCCACACACCCACACACCCTCCACACATCCACAGTCACTCATATGCCATCAATCCTAAATCTACATTCACTCCGCCGGTACACACACCACATCACACATACCACTCCTTCCACACCCAGACACCCACACACCCAGACACCCAGACACCCAGACACCCACACACCCACACACCCACACACCCACACACCCACACACCCACACACCCACACACCCACACACCCACACACCCACACTCCCACACACCCACACCCCCACACCCCCACCCACCCCACACACCCACACCCCCACACACCACACCCCACACCCACACACCCACACACCCACACACCCACACACCCACCCCCACCACCCACACACCCACACACCCACACCCACACACCCTTCACACATCCACAGTCACTCATATGCCATCGATCCTAAATCTACATTCACTCCGCCGGTACACACACCACACCCCACGCACCACTCCTTCCACAACCAGACACCCAGACACCCAGACACCCATCCATCCAGACACCCACACACCCACACACCCACACACCCACACATCCACACACCCATACACCAACACACCAACACCCACACCAACCCACCACCCCACACCACCCACACACCCACACACCCACACACCCACACCCCACACCCCCACACACCCACACCCCACAACCCCACACACACCACACACCCACACACCCACACACCCACACACCCACACACCCCAACCCACACACCCAACACCCACACACCCACCGTACACACACCACACCACACACACCACGCACTCCACAACCCAAACACCCATCCGCCCACACACCCACACACCCAAACAGATCCACATTCACTCCTATGCCATCAATCCTAAATCTACATTCACTCCGCCGGTACACACACCACACCACACACACCACTCCTTCCACAACCAGACACCCAGCCCCCCAGACACCCAGACACCCAGACACTCAGACACCCACTCACCCACACACCCGCACACCCGCACACCCACACACCCACACGTCCACACACCCATACACCAACACACCCACACACCCATACACCCACACACCCACACCCACACACCACACACCCACCCCCACACACCCACACACCCACACACCCACACACCCACACACCCACACACCCACACACCCACACACACACACACCCACACCCACACACCACACACCCACACACCCACACACCCACACACCCACACACCCACACACCCACACACCCTTCACACATCCACAGTCACTCCTATGCCATCAATCCTAAATCTACATTCACACACCACACCACATACCCCACTCCCTCCACACCCACACACCCACACTCCCACACACCCTCCACACATCCATAGTCACTCCTATGCCCTCAATGCTCAATGTACATTCACTCCGCCTCGTACACACACAGACCACACACACTACACACACTCACACACTCACGCACATTCACAATCTCCCTCCCCCACAATCGGCCACCGGAAGTGTGGGTTTCTGCTTGCCCAACGGGCTTGTCGGACCGGAAGTGGGGTTGTCGGCGCGGTGCCCAATGGGAAGGCGGCTGGGCGTGTCCCTGTTGTTGACAGTGGCGCCGCCTGGAGCCCTTGTGTGGAGCTTCTATATGTGAGGGTTGAGGGGATTGGTTGGTTGTTGGAATGTTTTGTCTTAGCAACATCTTAAGGTCATAATATGAATAAGCAATGCTTAGGGCCGACGCCCCGATATAACTACAGTAAAGTATTTTATGATTGCGCGTGTATTGTTTTACTCCACTCGTGGTGTTCGATTTGAAATTCTAGCAACTCGGATGACCCGAGTGGCGGTCGTGATAATCGAATACGGCCGTCATTTCCATGGAATAAAGTATTAATATTGCATTTGTGCACCCATGTTTATGCCAAATTGTTCTTTATTTCTTTTAATTTTGAATAAAATCGAATACGATCAATTGGGCCTGTGGACCTAATGCCTTGACAACCTCGCTACAGAGTACCGCGGAGGAACATGTACACTGGTCCCAGTGACTTCATCGCACCATATATGGAAGGTCTGTAGCGAGGGACCAGTGTAGGTGTACCACAATTCGGCTTGTGCTACTCTGTGGCGGTGCATCATTAAGGCATTAGGCCAATCGCTGTCATCCACCCTGTTTGCTGCATACCGAAGCTCAACGAGCGATTTCCGTTTCCGTTTGCTGGATTTTGATTATTTTGTTATTCAACACTAGTTTACAAATGGCGGCGCCCATAGAGGCCTATTTCCGTTTCCGGTTGGTGGATTTTGATGAAATCCTCTGTGGGTATTGTTTATGTATATATTGTTTATGTATATGTATATATATATATGTACACGTATCAGTCATTAGCCTCCCCATGGGTGGGTCGGTATTTCGACGGGTACCAACCTGTGACAGTGTGCACTCATGGTGACTTTATAGTGATGCCCCGCTGGGTGATCGGGCTGTTTGGCATGGCTTGATTGGTTGTTGGAGTTTTATGTCCTGGCAACAGCTAAGGTCATATGACGATGGGTATCGAGTTGGGACAGTGCGCACTCAGGACGTCTATTTAGTGCTGACTCACTGGGCTGCTGGCAGGCTCTGGTTGGTTGTTGGAGTGTTATGTCCTGCCTACATTTAAGGTCATATCAGGAAGGGTACCAACTTGTGACAGCGCGGGACTTTATCATTATATTGCTGCCTCACTGGGACACCAAGCTGTGTGGCATTGCTGTTTTGGTTGTCCTGACCACATTTAAGATCATATCAGGACGGGTACCGACTTGTGAGAGTACGCACTCATGGGTACTTTATATTGCTGCCTCACTGGGACACCAGGCTGTGTGGCATTGCTTTTCTGGTTGTTGGAGTTGTATACCCTGGCAACATATAATGTTACACACGGATACCGACTGGTCACAGTCTGCACTCATGGCGACTTTATAATATTGCCCCACTGGGAGACCAGGCCACCGTCACCATGACCCCATATCCTACACACTTATATTATCCTGATAATGTGCGAACAAGTCCATGTCCTATCCTATTAATGCCTAGCGCCAGGCTAGGTAGCAATAAGTATCACTTTGATAAATATAAGTCATTGATTTGAAGTCCCGACCTCCCGCACGTGAAATCTGCGCTCTAGCGAATCGGCGCCCACGTCCGGTGACGGTTGAGGGGGGAGGGACGGGGTGGGGGGGAGGGGGGCAGGATGAAGAGGGCATGGGTGGGAGGGGAGTGTCTATGAGTGTGGGGGCAGGGAGTACTTCCGGTCTGAGAGCATGGTGGGCTATCAGCATTAATTATTATTATTGTTATTATTATGATAATTATTGTTTCACTTAGAACTACATGATCCGCTAAGAAACATTCGATGAAACGGTTACTTCAACAGGTAGTTGGGGCGTTTCTAAATCAATATATCTATTCCGAGTTCTGCTAGTTCCTCAGGTTACATGCCAGGAAGTTGGGGAGTTAGTGAGTTCAATATACATACACAAAGTCCGATGCTATTTACGGACAATTATCTGCTAATGCAATAGACTACATTACGGTTCCAGCGGCGCAGTGCATTGTGGGATGCGTCAGAGCAAAACAGACCCACAAGAAGCACATGGCACATGCTAATACACTGGGTGCAGCTGTGAAATGTGCTAGTTTCAACTCATCTCAGCTCTTGTTTGAAACATAGAATACCAACTAAAAATATATATATAATAAATTAAGATATTACTTTTTTATCCAGCATTGCATTTAGATCAATATAATATGCACAACTTATGCCATGTGCATTTACATTTAGACAAATCTGGGCACTCAGGCTAGTGTTAGAGCCATAGCCAGACTCAGTTTTACTTATTTTATTCATGTTTTGATTTATATCCTATGGTTAATGACATATGTAGAAATAGAAAATGAGTAGGGTTAATCAGATATTGGGTTTATATTTCTTTTAGACAAGTTTATGTTGACACATTTGACAATTTAATATTTAGAACAAGAATTACTTATGGCTAATCAATGGTGATGTAAATGTCAGCCTCTAAAGTGACTGAAATTGTATGTTTCTTAGCTCAAAATGCTTAATTATGGAGAGTTCTGTCTTAAACATATTCATTATTTTATTATATTGCATCCTTCCATCCATGTTTATGCCAAATTGTTATGTATTTCTATTCATTTTGAATAAAATGCCAGTTTGTCCCTATGCGTATCGGCAATCTCAATGGCTGTACGCCTTTGCTTTGCTCCCAACGCCGTTTTCAGTGCATGCACACTCGGAAACGTGATGTAGTCTATTTCGCTGAGCAGGATTCCAAAGCAGAAGGTCAAGAGAGTGACTACTGCCGAGTCAAACCACTGACTTACAGAATTGATACTTGTCGTGAGCTAGCCAAGCACACAGTGTTACTAGGATAGCCAAAGGCCTGGTTAGATCCACGTCAGGATAATGTGACTGAGTGGGAAATTGGGCCATGATGCCCATTGGGGCAGTCCTATAAAATTTATATGACCGTGCACTGTCACAAGTTTGTACCTGTCTCTCATATGACCATGAATGTTACCAGGACGAAACAATCCCAAAACCAGTAAACAATTGTTGGAATTAACGCTAGAAACAAATTTATGCTAAGAACGATACCAGTTGATTAAAGCTTTCGATGAATAAGTAGTCAAACTGTTTCTTGAGCAATTGGTCAAAGAGACGGAGAGAACTATGCAGTAGTTCAATAGAGCCTGCCGATGAGCAACTACCCAAAACTGTTACTTGGACAATTGACCGAGCAGAATGAGAGAACTAGTTGTGTAGCAATTAATTGTCTGAGCAGTTCATCAGACATATAGATTGACCATGCCCCCATCTCTGCCAATTTGGATTTCCACTGCTGTGTATAACTTACAGTGTCATTAAAGGCCAGTTGCTCTCATACCATGTCTATGTGGTGTGGGAGGGTAAAAATCCCTTGGGTCGGTAAAAGTGTAGGCTAGGGCTTTCTATCAACAAACTGTCTAATGGTGAAAACAAGCCTATTCAGGCTTATCCATGATAGGAAGTATACATCTTGAACAACAATAACCAGCACTGGAGGAATTTAGTGAGCGATTGATCTTGAGAAGGTGGTCCTGAGCAGCTCAGAGATTGACCACCCAAGTTACTGCCATACGATAGGAGCAGTGGTGCTGTACATGGCTGCTACTACTAGTAGCACTGTCCCTCCCACCCCCTCTCCCACCCCATCCCTACCTCCCCTCCCCCAGCCACCCACTCCCCTCCCCCACCCGCTCATTCCCTACCCAGCCCTCCCATTCCCCTCACCCACCCTCCCACTCACCTCCCCGACGCACCAATCCCCTCCCCCACCCTCCCCTCCCTCCCCTCCCTACCCTGCCACCCTTTAAGGAACGACAAATTCCTGACCTACAAACTTACACAAAATATCTGTGCAAAATAATGCTAGGAAGCCCCATCTAAGCTGCACTGCAAAGGGGCATGTGATATGTCAGTGCCCACCAGCGGGACGCCCAATGGAAGGTAACCATGCCAAAAGTAGCTTGATAACACACCACACAGCTGTGTCCACGCCTAGGATATGTAAATAGGAGTAGGCTAGTGTAGTAATAAGAGTAGAACAAAATAAAATAATACATATATGCCAAGAAAATAAAGAAATCTAACATAGGCAACTAACCATACCAACCAATTATCTATCTGTTACTGAAATGCAGGCAATCAAATAGCTTATAAGCAGCTACAGTGTGGTAAGATGACACCAACATTACAACTGGCCAGCATTGAAAACAAGCCTTGGTACCCAGGCTTATATGCTATGGACAGTATAAATACTGCCTCAATAACTAATTTCTTGTTTAAAGCCTCCCCTCCACACCAGCCGACCCTACCACGCCTCCCCCCTCACCCTACCCCATCCCTCACCCCCCCCACCCTCCACCTCCACGCTCAACCCCACCCGCTTCACAACCTCCTTCATCCGCCCATCCCCCATGTACCCATCCCCTCCCTACCCTCCCACCCTCCCGTCCACACCGGCCCACCCTACCACACCTTCCCCCTCACCTTACCCCATCCATCACCCTGCCACCCTTACTCCCTCGTCCCCGCCTCTTGGCGGGAGGCGACAGTAATACCGATTCCCAAACCTGGTAAAGACCAGAGTGAAGCCCACAACTATCGTCCCATAGCCCTTACAAGCTGCATCTGTAAAACCATGGAGCGCATTGTAAACAACCGCCTCGTCTGGCTACTGGAGTCAGGACACCACCTGTCCACCTTCAAGTGCTCAGGCCGATCATGCCGGCTGGCGCAGCACCCTCGACCATTGGAGTGCATGGAGACCTTCATAAGAGATGCTTTCCCTTAAGAAGGAGCACGTTGTGGCTGTCTTTTTCGACCTCGAAAAAGCCTATGACACAACGTGGCAGCATGGCATCATGGAGGATCTTCATGCGATTGGCCTTCGTGGCCACTTGCCAATTTTCATCAGGAACTTTCTTGCCTTCAGGCATTTCCGCGTCCGTGTCAAGACTACCTATTCCCGCCTACACTCACAGGAACTAGGAGTACCTCAAGGCAGCATACTGGCCGTGACCCTTTTCGGGGTCAAGGTCAATGGTATTGCTGCTGCTGTAAAGCAGGGGGTCTCCTGTAGTCTTTTCGTGGACGACTTTGTTTTATATTACAGCGGTGCTAACATGAATGTCATAGAGAGACAGCTACAACCAAGCATAAATGGGATCCATCGATGGTCAGTTCTGAACGTTTCAATTTTCCAAGACCAAAACAGTCCAATGCACTCGCACGCGCTGCTGCGTGAATACATGCGGAACCGAGCTGACCCTGGATGGGATCCCATTAAAGTCGTTGAGAAAACCAAATTTCTGGGCCTCATTCTCGACGCAAAACTGTCTTTTGTGCCACATATAAAGTACCTGAAAACAAGATGCCTGAAAGCGCTGGATATTCTGAGGGTGCTGTCCAGCTCAGAGTGGGGAGCGGACAGAGATGTTCTGCTCTCCGTGTACAGAACCTTGGTTCGTTCTCACGAGTGGATTACGGCAGCATAGTATATGGTTTCCGCAAGGATAATCAATATATTGGGCTGCTAGACACGATCCACCACCAGGGACTGCGCCTGGCCCTTGGGGCCTTCCGCACCTCACCAGTTCAGAGCCTTTATGTCGAAGCCAATGAACCATCACTTAATAACAGGAGAATCAAACTGGCCATGCAATATGTAGTCAAGATAAAAACTAATGCATTGAATCCTGCACACATTGCTCCGAGCAACTGACGAATCCAGGTATGAAGCCAGGCCAAATTACATCCGGCACTGAGGGCTCCGAATGAAACCTCATTTGAGCCTTAGGCGTGGATTTGGACGTGTTGGAGGATGCCAAAGTCCCAGAAACATCCCCCGTGGTCGTTGAGAAAGCCATCGGTTATCCCCTCCGACTCACGGAACTGAGGAAATCTGGGACACATCCACTCGAGTACAAAGGACTGCATGCAGAGATTCAAGGCCAGTTTGCAGACCACCTCTCCATATATACTGATGGTTCGAAAGACCAAAGCCGGGTAGCTGCTGCGGCAGTCTGCCGACGGGAAAAATTTGGTGTACGTTTGCCAGATCAGAGCTCGATTTTCACTGCAGAGGCCCGAGCACTCCTTCTCGCTTTGGAGTATATCGAGGTATCCAACCACACTAACTATGTTATATACAGTGATTCCTTCTCTTGCCTCCTGGCTGTTTGCTGGACTGAAAATGAATCACCCTATTCTAGCATGGTTGGTCATTTAGAAATGAACCAACTGACAACAGAGGGTATGATATCCCACTGTGCTGGGTGCCTGGCCATGCTGGCATACAAGGAAACGAACGAGCTGATCGGGCTGCGAAGAAGGCCCTGAACTGTGTCTTGAACCATGTCTGATCCCTCACTCTGATCTGAAACCACTAATAGCCACCCACACACAAATCCAAATGGCAACATGAGTGGGATGAAAACATCAAAAACTTAAAGAAATTGAACCATCTGTGGGAAAGCCACCACAGGACTCATGCGGGAGGTCGGCGGGACCAAGTGGTCCTTATCGCTGCCGTGTTGGCCACTCGTGGCTTACACATGCTTTTCTGCTCAAGGGGAAACCTCCCCCTGAATGTATTGGGGTGTCAGTCCCCACTGACACTCAAACACATTTTACTAAGTTGCGTGATTTTTTGGCCCTGCGCCAACGGTTTCTACACTGCAGGCAGTATGCATGACCTTTTTACTAAGGTATAAAACAGGAAAACTTTAGCCTTTTTGAGGGCAGCTGGACTGTACCACCTTATATAGTTTACTAAATGGATTCTATTAATTATTAATGAAACTTTTCTTTTTCTATGGGAATTTTGTTTCCCTTGACCACATGTTATATGATTGTGAGCTTTCTAATTTAATTAGTGTCTATTGGCACATAATTGATTGTCTGCTTTTACATGTAAAGCGATGGTTTGAACAAAAAACAAACATTTCTCGCCGTGAATATGGCCTATGCTGCCGACACGGCGTAAAGCAACCACCAATCAATCAATCAATCAACCCTTACTCCCACCCAAGCCCCTTCCCATCCTCCTCCCCACCTCCATACCAATCCCCATACCTTCCCCCTCCCTCTACCCCCCTCCATTCCCACCCCTTCCCCATCCTCTTACCGTGCTCCTGACCATACTGACGTGTGTGTTAACGCTCGAGGGATGTGTGGGAGCGGTGTTATATGTGGGGGTGGGAGCGCTGTGAGAATGTGTGTGTGTGTGTGTGTGGTCGGGGTGTGGAGGGAGGATCACATGGGGGGCAGCATCACTGAGTTCTACCCAGGACCTGCCTAGACGGTCGTGCAGTGTCTTTGACCGTTGTCTAAGAGAGGTAACCGGTAATCAGTTCCGAGCGCCTCAGGTGGCGTGTAGCCATTAACATGGCCTTCTTCTCCTTCTCCTTTTGTTATATATGTCTACTTTTATAGCTATTTGTTCACATATATATTTATATATATATATATACATATATTCATATATATATATGTCTGCTTATATAGCTATTTGCTCACATATATATATATATATATATATATATATATGTGGAGTTCAGGCGCAAGCCCACATAAACGTGAATCCAAAAATTGACATAAACATTGGAAATCGAACCGTCAACAAGTTAGTGTTTTTTACATTAAAAGTGTTTTGCTTGCTGCTCTATAATGATGTCATCACAAGAAAAGTAGAATTAGTGAGAATTAAAATTATTTTCAGGTACAAATCTATTATTTTAATTGCACGTTGAGATTGGTGTTTATGTGG
Source organism: Branchipolynoe longqiensis (assembly GCA_030323885.1). Classification (NCBI taxonomy): domain Eukaryota; kingdom Metazoa; phylum Annelida; class Polychaeta; order Phyllodocida; family Polynoidae; genus Branchipolynoe; species Branchipolynoe longqiensis. Next base: position 85,070,859 of record CM059192.1, read on the forward strand.
TTTTGCGCCTGAACGCTTCATATATATATATATATATATATATATATATATATATATATATATGTCTGCCTTTATGGCTATTTGCTCACATACATATATATATAGCAGGTCATGTCAGGACAGGTACCGACTTGTGACATTCCACACTCATGGTGACTTTATAGTGCTGTCCCACTGGGGAATCAGGCTGACTGCATCATGACCTGATATCCCACTCATTCACATTATCCTGACACTGACCCAACCAGTCCTTGGCCTATGCTAATAATGCCGAGCGCCTGGCTAGGAAGCGACAAGTACCAATTTTGTATGTCATTGTTTTGACTCGACCAGGGTTCGAACCCACAATCCCATGGTATACCAACACAGGAGACGGACTCTCTAACTCATTCAGCCATCCCGTCTGGTTGTGCCTTATTGGAATCATTCCGATTACTTTATTTAACCCATGAACTGACCAGACGCGATGGCTGAATTGGTAGAGCACAGACTTCCCTTCCTTTGTCCACCTTATCTTCTCCCCCCCCCCCTTGCACTGTACCTTGCATACTGGGTACTGAGCTTTATAGTCCTGTCCCACTGGGAGACCAGACTGTCGGCACCATGACCCAATATCCAATTCGGTCCCAATATCTCGACATTCAGCGAACCATTCCTTGTGTTATCCTAGTACTGCCAAGCGCCAGACTAGGTAGCAATGACAAGTATCAATTTTGTAAGTCATTGATTTGACTCGATTTAGATTCCAACTCCCGACCTTCCAAACTGGAAGTCTGCACTCTGCCGATTCGCCCACTACAGCAGGGGCATTAAGGCAAGTAAGGCGTGGGAAGTAACATGGTATCAGGTACTAGCAAGAGCCGGGATGATTGCATTAGCAGAGAGAGGCACAGTTGATTGGATTCTGGTGCATGCTCTATGGCGGCTGGTTTCACCACAGATTGGGATGGGTGGTGAGGATCCTATGCCACATGGCGAGCTATTGTGGTTAGGAAGGGCCGCTATGTGTACGGTTTAGGGCATGTATCCATTGACTGTTCCCTTGTGGCATGTTCCCTAGTTGCGTGTTCGCTTGTGATCTTGTGACCTTGTGATGCAACACACAGACAATGAACATGTTCATTCTCTATGGTCCCAGACAGTATGTCACATGTGCCGTGCACAAGGCCATACATTCACTGGGTCCAACTTATAGGAATGGCCACTAAGCAAAACATAGGTTCATTGTCTGTGTGGCACGTCGCAAGGTCACAAGCGAACATGGAACAAGGGAATAGGCCACAAGGGAACAGTTTATGGATACACAGGCTAAAGTTGCATAGTCCCCTGGTGCTGAGGTTCTGTCATTTTATGTGATAAATATATTATAGGCCATGAGCTAGGAATGACCCACGTGCATCCCCCCGCCCCCCGCCCCCTGCCCCCGCCCCCCGCCCCACATCTTAATGAACACGGTTTTTTGTATAGCTTTAACATGTCCTCAATATGAAAATGAATGTTACCAGTGAAAACATAGGGATGTAATAGCTGTTATGGCCATTCATACAGTACAACCCCGTTAAACCTAGCTCGGTTAAACCAAACAATCCGTTAATCAAAACTTTTTTCGGCGGCCCGGTGAAATACTACCATTTATCATATCAAAAAGTTGGTTAAACCAAAGTTGGTTAATCCAAAGTATTGGTTAATCCAATCAAAATTGTTGGGCCCCAGGGCACTTCCCGTATGGTTAAACCAAACTTTCATGTGCTTATAAGGTCATCTGAGAATTTGTTATATGATAAATGCTAGTATTCTGCCAGGCCGTCAAACAAAGTTTGGATTAACCGATCGTTTGGTTTAACCGCCCTTGGTTTAACAGGGTTATACTGTATATACATATAACAAAACATTAATCAAAGTGTCCACATACATTGTATATTACATTCATAATGCACCCACGTTTTTGACAAAGCCAAGACAAAGTCAAAGTCAAAGTCAAAGCTCGGTTAAACCAATGATCGGTTAATCCAAACAAATTTCTAGGGTCCCTTCAAGTTTGGTTTAACAGGGTTATACTTTATTAGGATACCGTATAATCATGACATGCATGACTGCTTATACATGTTGATTTGTTTCGCTGACAGAATGTTGTTTATCAGATCACATTTAACACAAACACAATATATATACTGTTATTCAAAATGTTATTAATCATTACGATCTATCTCATTTTAATTAAAAATAATATTGCTTTAAAATGAAAAGTTCAGCCGCAAAACCACGTAAACACGAATCCAAAAATTGACATAAACAGTCGATTCAAACCCCCACAAATAGGTTCTTTTAGATTCCTACCTTTTTATGCTTTGCTCCATAATCATGTCATCACAGGAAAAGTTGAAATAGTGACAAATAACATTATTTTCAAGTCAAGACTTTTTAGTTTAATTACATTTGTGGATTGGCGTTCATGTGGTTTTCTGCCTGAACTCTTCAAATGACTATCTTCAGATATATTTGAAGTGTAAACATGCCAAATTAATGCTGGTGTGTTTGTCAAGAATCTGACCCCTAGGCATCAGTACTGACAGTTTCTGTTAAATGGACTGTGTACGCCCTTCTATGCAGCAATATATACTTTGGCAGTGTGCCAGTATCTAAATTAGATACATAGGCTAGAACTGCTTTGCTCTTTGATCGGACTCTGCTGCTTTAAGACCATGTAGAAAGAGCGATGACACAGTGATACTGAAACATGGTGTACATAGGTACAAATATCGCTGAGGTTAATGCATATATGTTATATGTGATGTATAAGCATTATACAAGTATAATTAATCGGAAGCTTTTACGCCTTAATATATTCTAACTCATCTACTATACTGGTCTTTATTGAATTGTTCATGTATTATGCAACTGGGCTGATTGTGTCGCCCCCTGCCTTCAAATGCGATAGGTAACTTCTGGCGGCGATCACTCACTCTGCCCGCGATTTCTGTTATGTATCTGTATATATATATATATATCTATTTTATACATGTACTTAATACTGCATTATCTGGATAGAAATAATGACATCTTAAAGTTGCATAGTATGGTGGTTTTGAATTTTGGTATTTTTCTGAGATAAATATATTAGATCGATCACTAGTATCTACTTTTCATTAGTTCAAAGTTACTTTTATTTTAAATGGTAAAGTTTTGAGATATTTTGAGAGCAAACATGGACAATTAGTTTTGGCAAGCTTGCCAAAACTCTGACACCATAGACTTCTGCAGTAACCGGTTCTGTTAAATTGACTCAGTATTGCCTTCTACCCAGAAACAAATGCTTAATAAGTGCATCAGTATCTAAGTTAGATATGTAAAATCAAATCTAGATAATTGGTTTGGTTTTGAAAATTTGATATTTCATCGGACTATGCAGCTTTAACCTCCATGGTATTCAGTGTGAAGCAGGCATTCTCTCCTCCCCGCCTCCTCTACACCGGGACACATAGTCATTCTGCTCACTTTCAAACTATATATATACAGTTTATCCCTCTTTAACCAGTCAAAGTTGAGACTTGGCTATTGGCAAATCACAGAAAATTGTCAGACTACATAGATTGTGAGATTACATAGATATTGTTGTGTTCTGAAAGGTAGAACCAAGTTCAAAATGAAAGAAAGTATATACAGTAAAACCTCTCTAAATCGACCACCCATGGGACCTTCTTTACATGGTCCATTTAAGCAGGCCGTCGATTTAGTGAGTTTTTGTTATTGTTACAATGGTATTGTATTACCGATAGTTTTGGACTCAAATAAAGCGATCGATATAGGGGAGTTGTCAATCTGTGGAGGTGGTCGGGTAGACAGGTTTTACTGCATAAGTGTTCATGTTTCTAAACAAGGTTTTTATTGTTTCATATAATATCTAAGCCCTATACCAAACTTGAAACATGTAGCACCTGCAGGTCAGCTTACATCAGCAGTCAGATTCAAATGAATTGCTGAAGTAAAGAATGCCGGATTAAATATATACAACCTGAACAGAAATAGAAAGGGAATAGGTGTAGTAGCCTATAAAAGCCTATCCAACAATTTAATTAAAATAAAACAATTGTTACCTGATTTGTAATTCTCACTAATTCAACTTTTCTGGTAATGAGATGAGTATGGAGTAACGAACAAAAAAAGTAGGGATGTAAAAATAAGTAAAATGTTGTTGAAGGTTTGATTCCAATATTTATCTAAATTTTTGGAACAAGACGAGATGGTCGAATGAGGTAGTGCGTCTGGCTCCCGCCTTGGTAGACCGTGGGATCATGGGTTCGAACCTTAGTCGACTGAAACCATTGATTTAAAAATTGATACTTGTTACTTCCTAGCCAGGTGCTCGGCACTATTAGGATAATGCAATGCCTGGTTGGCTCATGATAATGTGACTGGGTGGGATATCAGGTCATGGTGGTGGAGGCCTGGTCTCCCAGTGGGTCAGGACTATAAAGTTGACATGAGTGCACTCTGTCACAAGTCGGTACCCATCCTGATATAACCTTAGATGTTGCTAGGACGTAAAACAACAACACACACAAAACATCTCAATTTTTGAGTTGGTGTTTACAGGGGTTTGCGCATGAACTATTTATATATGTATGTATATACATAGCTATGTGTGCACATGTGTGTGGATTTGCAGGGGCGTAGCTAGGCATACACACATACGCCAAAACGTCCACATCATTTTTTCAACAACAACAACAATTAAAAAATAATAAAGAGAAAGAGAGAGGAGGCATGTAGTAGAAAACTCGTCTAAAACTCAAATCTAAAATGTGTAAAATCCGGCAGCTTAAGCTTAAGCGGCCCCCTAAACCCTCTGCCAAAATTAGGAGTACACATCGTTAAAGGTCTAGCTACGCCCGTGGATTTGTATATTCATGGGAACTGTTGCCATAAATGGAACGCCATACCTTGAGTGGGAATCGAGCATGCATTGCTGCCACTCTTGATATAGGGTCCTACTTATTGTTCTAACCAGACACCTTGGTCAACTATCTTACCCATGTTTATTTTTCTATTTGTCAGTTAACCTGCGGAGGTAAGTCCACATTCATATATATCTATATACAACTCTGCACAGTAAAACCTCTCTAACCGACCACCTCTACAGATCGACCACTGTCCTATATCGATCGCTTTATTTGGGTCCAAAACCATCGCCCATACAATAATACCATTGTAACAACAACACAAACTCCCTAAACCGACTACCTCCCTAAATGGGCCATCTAAAGTTGGTCCCATGGATGGTCAACTTAAAGAGGTTTTACTGTATATATACTTGTACATATATGTGTATATTTTTTCATTTATAATCGTGCACAAGTCTGTATACTTGTACATACATGTGTATATTTGTTCATATATAATCTTGCAGAATTATGTGTACTTGTACATACATGTGTATCTTTGTTCATATATAATCTTGCACAATTATGTATATACTGCATGTATATCTAAATATGCATATATCAATACATGTATCCGTGCATAACATGATTGCTGCATTTATGTAAGCATCTTGATACCTGCATGCACATAATTGTGAAAGTAGATATCTGTTGTAATCAAAGCTGCATAGTCCGATTAAAAGTTCTAAATTTCAAAATCAACACAATTATCTAGATTTGATTTTACATATTGGTAGACTTATTGAGCATTTGTCGCCACATAGAAGGAAACACTGAGTCGATTTAATAGAACCTGTTATTGCAGAAGCCTATAGCATCAGAGTGTTGGCTAAACTTAATTGTGGTATGGTTGCACTTGAAATATCTCAAAAGTTAGCCAGTTAAAATACCAGTTACTTCCATATGAAGTGTGATAGATTATATCGATCAACCTAATAGATTTATCTCAGAAATGACAGAAACTCAAAAGCATCAGACCATGCAACTTTAACCACCCCTTGTATCACTATCCTTTACCTTTCAATACGCATCATTAATTCCTTCCATAAAGGGGCTGTCACATTAGGGTTTTTTGCGGGAGTGTATGGCGGCGTAGGCGCGTTATGTCATATACGTCGGCATACGCCGTATACGCTACTCATACACTACGCATACGCTACTCATACGTATGAGGCATACGCCGCCATACGCTTTCATAAATCCGTCCGTCCAAATTTGTTTTTGCATGCTCAAAAAAACTCGACCTATGAGGGCGTATGGCCCATACTGTCAAAAAATGTCACAGCACGCTCCCATACGCTCCTCATACGCTCCTTGTGCGCTCCTCGTAGGTTCCACATACGCTCAAAACCACCCGAAAGGTCACCAAATGTCATCATAGGCCGGCACGCGCAGGACCTACGTAGGTTTTCAATACGCTCCCGCCATACGCCGTAATGTGACAGGGCCTTTACATAATACATAACAGAAACGGAGAGAAGTCAGATTTGTACGGATCAACTCTGGCTGGCCTTTAAGACCTACCGTTAATTTGATTGAACTAAATCATTGGCGAAATGGGCAGAGAGCAGGTGGGTGAGGCGCCATCTGCGGGAAAGGAGGGGAATTAGGGGAGCTGCTTGGAAGCAAGCCTCCCACTCTCCAGGCTGCACCCCAACCTCTAATAATCCATAGTAGAAAGGAGCGCATCCAAAGGAAGGTTACAGGAGCAATATCGGAATAAGACCAATAAAAGTCAGGAGAATTACATACATAATAATATGTGCATAAGTACTTTATACCTCACGTAAACTCACATTGCAAGTTCCATTCAGATGACAAATAATAGCTACTGCGTTAACTCGCTTTTCTATCCGCATTTAATTCCTTTGTAGAAATGTAATGTCTTTGTAGGAATGTAATGCCTTTGTAGCAATGTAATGCCTTTGTAGCAATGTAAGGCCTTTGCAGGAATTTACTCTTTGTATATCTTCTTTTTGAACCATTTCAAAACATTCACTCTGCATGCAATTCTAACATTATCGAGGTTCTATTCCAGGTCTTTTTTCATTGTGCCTAAAGGATTCCTTTGTGCATCAAAGCAGTTTGAATGTACATCTATACAACCAGTGCTTCATTGCTGAACAAATATCTTAGTCGATGAATGAATTACATTTTGTAAAACAAAAACAAAATATCGCTCTCACTCGAGTGATGTTTTCCGGGTATAGGTACTGGGGAGCACCGGAGGTGGCGCCTCCATTCATGACACATAAAGGAGGCAGTACAGTGTATAGTGTAATAATAATGAGGACCTAATACCCCTATGCCCCTTTATACTCACATAATGCATTATACATCACACATATACACATATTAGATTACAGTGTTTGAGCTGGATGCTCTGGCCAAGTAGGAGACTCCACCATCAGGGCCTAGCACATGGGGCGAGGATGCTATGTTCAGTTTTCTCATGCGCGCCATGAATTTGAATCTGCTGGGGTTAGCTGGTGTATATCCTGACATCTGAGAATTATCGGGCATTGCTGTTAACACATTGCTAAGCTGCATTTTGAACGGTTGTATGCTGCAGTTTGATTGGTTTCTCATGTAAGCTAGCATTGCTTTGAAGGACTTTAACTCCATGGACAGAAATACTTCCATCCCAGAAAGTTGTATTTGACTGTGTATTTATTATTTATGTATTTAAGTGTTGTTATAAGAATAATACAAGTATAAATACTGGTAGTACAGTAAGCTCCCCACACTAATCGACTGCATCATGACCGACAAAGTTAGTCAAACGTAGGCTTCACACGCAGAAGGTAGGGACTTTGACTCCCAGCCAAGTCATGGCGATGATTTATCAAATTGATAATTGTCCCTACCTAGCCTGGCGCTGGGTATTAAATGAATAGGGCAAGGACTGCTTGGCTCAGTATTATGATGATGTGACTGTGTGGGATATTGGGGCATGTTACAGGTGGCCTGATCTCCCAGTGCGACAGAACTATGAAGTTGCCATGAGTGTGCACTGTCATGTTGGTGCCTGTTGTTACATATAATCACTAATGCCTAATCTTATAGACTAGCTAATATAGTGAGGAGAAAAGAGAATTTGGAACATCTTCTAGTCTTAGTGAAGAAGACAAGTAATGATACACAAATATGTACTTATAACATATTCTCAATTACAAAGTGTACAGCTACATATGAATTCTCAATGGTATGATATTACACTCACAACTGTCTGTGTAGTCCATATGGATGATAGATACACTCAGTCCTCTTGGTGCTTATTCTTTGTGTCAGTTGCCTGGAGAGTTGATGGATATAGATTACCCATTGTCTGTGAGCTGTAGCCAACTATACAGGTATAGAGTCTCAGTTGATGATGGATGTAAATGTCAGGCTAAGCAGCAGTGATGTGGGAAAAGGCAGACACACCAGTCATTAATCCTACTGATGGCCATTGGTCAATATTATAAAAGCTCAGCAGGTTGAATCCATCGCATAAGCTGGAACTAGCCAGATCAGGTTTCAGGCCTAACTGACTTGGACGCCTCGATGTCTGGGAGTAGAGTTGAGAGTGCTTGCTTATGGGGGGGGAGTGCAGCATTGTTTAAACGGTGCCGTTACAACAGCCCATTTTTTAAGTTTTTTTGTTTTTTACTCCTTCTTCTAGTTGAGAGTGTATGACTACACTCCTTATATAGTTGCTGGGTAGGCCAGTCCTAATGAAGAGATGGGACGAGTAGGATGATCCAAACATTTGCTCCAACCACTATCAAAGCAACTACCTGTCAGGAAGCAGCATCCATATATGAAGAAATGGGATAGTCCCAACATGTAGGATGGTCCAATCATGTGATGTAACCACAATAAAATGCAACTACCTGTTAGGAAGTAGTCACTAGCTATCCGGACTGCACTTCATCCAGATCTCTCTCTATCTGCTCTCCTCCTTGATATTGTCTGAAAAGAGTTCCAGTAGGGGGAGCCTGCCAGCATTTCACTTTCTACTCTTACTCTGTCCGTGTCTTTGGCTCGCCGGCTGGTCGCCATAGAGCAAATAGACACAATCCTTTGAGTCAACTCTCCTCATTTCTCTTTCCTATATTCTACCCTTTTTTTCGTCCAGGCATACTTCTCCCCCTGATCAAGGGAGTTGTGTGCCTGGGTGGGGCCCTTTACCTTTACATTTCTCTTGCTTTTTTCTCGATGCTGGAACCGCTGGACCCACCTTTACCCGCCCTTCCTTGGAAACCCTTGCTGCTGTATGCTGGATACAAGTGCTGTGCTACCGCCAGACTGGAGTGATTCTGGACCGCCCTAACAACTTGTCATTTAATAGTTGTAAAGACAATCGTCCCACCAGAAGATTATTCTTCAACCAAAGATTGGGCTGGTTTATCAGAGCCTATCTATAATGTTGCACTTCTGCAACCGGTAAACGTTGTAACGTTACAAACACCCCAGAAGTCAATGAAGCAGTCTCCCATATATTCACTGCTATGTTACACTGTCCAGATATATATATATGTGATGCATGTGAGTATACAGCTAACTAAGGGAATATTACTTATTGTTATTATTATTGTTATATTCCGTAAGATACAACACTGTACCGGTGGTGCAATCTCGGCCCACCTCCCCTCCCACGGATGTTGACCAGTGTCAGTCGTACCGGAAGATTTATATGAATGGATTTAATTGGGTATATATTATTGATATGTGCGTGTGGACAGTATAGTGATAAAAGCACTCCATTCAACTCAAATCAGGGCGGCTAAATTAACCACATTCAGCTTAATGCAGGGTAGATTTTGTGGAGGGAAGCACTTCATTAGAAGGCATTGTCTGTGAAAGAGTTGTCTTAACTGTGCTGAGCCCAGTACAGGTCCCTGTTGGGGCTCCTGCGGATGCGGGAATGGGCGAGAAAGGGCTGGGCTGGGCGGGGAGGGACGACGGCGGGCGATGGGCGATTGTCGGCGGGAGGGTGAGGGGGGGGGGGGGACGTCCGGGAAGGGCGTAGAACTGACGGATAAAAGGGGGGGGGGTTCCGTGAAAAATCAGGTATACCCTTTCAGTACCTCACCATAAAACCAATGATTTATCAAATTGAGACTTGTCGCTTCCTAGCCTGGCGCTAATCATTAATAGGATAGGGCAAGGACTGGTTAGCTCAGTGTCAGGATAATATTACTGCGTGGGATATCAGGTCATGATGCCAGTGGCCTCGTCTCCCAGTGGGGCACACTATAAAGTTGCCATCGATGCACACTGTCACAAGTCGGTACCTATTGTGATATGACCCTAGATGTTGCCAGGATGTAATACTCCAACAACTAACCAACCTCACCATTAAACCCCTGCAGTGCCTCACCATAAACATCCTGTATTCCCCTTCAGTACCTGACCATAAAACAGCCTGTTAACCCATCAGTACCTCACGATAAACATCCTATATACCCCTTCAGTACCTCACCATGAAACCTTCCCTATACCCTGTCATGGCCTCACCATAAAACATCTTGTATACCCCTTCAGTAGCTCACCATGAAAGCTCCAGAACACCCTTTCAGATTCTCACCATAAAACAGCCTTTATACCCCTCAGTACCTCACCAAAGAAATCCTATATACCCCTTCAGTACCTCACCATGAAACATTCTCTATAGCCCTTCAAGGCCTCCGCATAAACCATGCTGTTTACCCCTTCAGTACCTCACCATGAAACATTCTCCATACACCTTTATTACCGCACCATAAAACATTCTGCATACCCCTTCAGTACCTCACCATAAACCATCATCTTTACCCCTCTCAGTACCTCACCATAAAACATCATTATTGTGCACCTCTTCACTAGCTCACTATCATGTGTACCCTTTCAGTACCTCACTATGAAAAATCACGTGTACCCCTTCAGTACCTCACAATAAATCATATATCCTCATACTGACTGTCTCTTATCAATGGAGGAACAACCTATTGTGTTTATGAGGGGATGAGGTGGGGGGTGGGGGGTAGCGGGATAGGAAGGGGATCCCCTGGTGTAAAAGCAATGCATTCATCTTCGTAATCCTCCACATCAAAACATCAGACTTGTCGTTGCTGATTGGTAAATGGATGTATCCCAGTGGTGGGCATGTGATGTGCAATGAGTTATGCGAATATGAATAATCCCTTGACGCTTCCCGGTAATTGTTGTTATTCCTGATTGTTCATTTAATTGAACCAGTGGCGCCACCATGCAGCATTCGGCTCTCTTCCGGTTCTCACCATCTTTGTATGTTGATGTGGAAGGGCCTTTTTTTTCTTTCTCGAGATTTATACTGCCTATCATGGATAAGTCTGAATAGCCTTGTTGTCAGCATCAGACAGTTGGTCTCTACAATGAAAGCTAGTTTTATTTAACGATGCCTCTAGAGTACATTGATTTTTATCATCGGCTATTAGATGTTGACTGGTATAAATAAATCATGAGCCTTCACTTTCACTGACCCAAGGGATTTTTAACCTGCCACACCACATAGACATGGTATGAGAGCAACTGGCTTTTGATGATGATGTAAGTTATGAACAGCGGTGAAAATCCAAATTGGCAGTGGTGATAGCATGGGGAATCGAACCACCAACCTTCAGATTAGGAGTCTGACCTAGAAAAAAAGTCAGAGAATGTAACCACAGCGAACACCACTGTCTATAGGATTAGATGTACTTTGTATGACATAGCGACGTAGCATTACATAAGGACCACAGATTGCATCAGCGTCGAAGATTGCTGTGGTAGATGCTCAGGACAAACTACACAATGTACCTATAGCCTTCTGTGTGTGGTGGTGGGTGTTTATGTAGGCGGGTGTGGGAGGTGGGTGTGGAGAAGTGGAACCGCAAGTGGTGTCCGAGGTGCACGTCTCAATGCAATATCGACATGCCCGCAGCTCTGTTCAGCATTAATACTTACTCTGGGTGTGTCGGTTGGTTGGTTAGTTTTGGGACTTTTACATCCTGGCAACATCTAAGGTCCTATCAGGACAGATACCGACTTGTGAAAGTGCTCACTCATGGCACCTATATAGTGCTGCCCAACTAGAAGACCATGCCACCACCACCATGAGCTGCTATCCAACTCAGTCACATTATCCTAACACTGAGCCAACCAGTCCTTGCCCTATCCTAATAATGCATAGCGCCTGGCTAGGAAGCGACAAGTATAACTTTGTCAGTCATCGGTTTGACTCGACCAGGGTTCGACCGTGGGCATTTCAGATGGGACATGAATAGAGGGGCGCTTTTGATAACCCATTAAGGGGATGTCGCCTGTGTTACAGTGCCTGCGCAGTAGGACCCATCCTGCATACATGTGACCATCGCCACTAGAGGATGGCACCTGCGTTAGGACACAGCCTGCATTATGCAACCTGCATCCTGATGGTTGTTATAACAGGCTAAGCCATTAGGTTCCAACCATATATCGACCAGATGGGATGGCCGAATGAGTTAGAGCGTCCGTCTCCCGTGCTGGTAGATCGTGGGGTCGTGGGTTCGAACCCTGGTCGAGTGAAACCAATGACTTAAAAATTGATACTTGTTGCTTCCTAGCCAGGCGCTCGGCATTGTTAGGACAGGGCAAGGAATGGTGTGCTCAGTGTCAGGATAATGTGACTGAGCAGAATACCAGGTGATGGTGCCGGCAGCCTGGTTTCCCAGTGCGACAGCACTATAAAGTCGCCATGAGTGTGCACTGTCACAAGTCGGTACCCATCCTGATATGACCTTATATGTTGCTAGGACGTAAAACAACAACAACGAACAAAACCAACCATATATCACCCTGCATATTAGCCTCGCGTATGGAAGGTCGGGAGTTTGGTTCCCGGGCAACTCAAACCGATGACTTATACAATTGATACTTGTTGCTTCCTAGCCTGGCCTTCAGCATTAATAGGATAGGATAATGGCTGGTTAGATCAGTGACAGGATAATGGGACTGAGTGGAATATCGGGTTATGGTGCCGGTGGCCTGATTTCCCACCATGAGTGCGCACTGTCACAAGTCAGTACCCCTCCTGATATGACCTTGGATGTTGCCAGGACGTTAAAACTCCAACAACCAAGAACCACTGGATATTCTGCCTTATATTCCTAAACGCTACCTCCCCTATCATTGACTCCCACTCCCATTCTCCACCGGTACCTTTCAAATCTGGATAGTCCATTACGCTGCATAGGTTCCCTGATGTAATCACTTTATCAACGCCTGGTTATGAGAGAGGTGTGTATCCTCAATTTACTTATGTGCAGGTCAACCTAGGATTACCATTAGAAGTATAACGAAGACACGGTAAAACCTACCGGTAATTACAGTAATCTAAATCTATGTTCGGACATCATTCATGATACCAATAAGAGAGTGACTATAGCCGTGTTCACACACACAACTTTAGGCTGAACTAGATAAGGCAAACTAGATGAGGCGAACTAGGCGTGAAAGTGTGTCGTGTCCACAGTTGCAGTACTTGGGGCAGTTTAAGGCGGAAATCGATATATGCGCATGAGCAAGTCCATACTAACCAGCGCCAGTTTTGGTTAGTCAACGTAGGCATGAGAGAGTGTAGGTTCGACCTAGATATGTATCGACTGAATCGTATTGTTTTGGAACGATCAAAACTTCTGCTGGGCAGTGAAAACCTAAATATAAATGATGACAAGAATACCTGTGCACAGCTAACAGTTTCATAGACCAAATTATATTGTATGCACTTTTGATTGACTGGAAAATCAACAAACTCAGGTCTCGACTGCGCATGCATGTGACGTGCTTAAGCCGCCTCAAAGTAAACCGCTACCATCCACACAAGCAAGATGGGCTGGGCCGACTTAAGCTAGTTTGCTTAATCTAGACCACCTCGCGATGTGGTGTACTTGAGGCAAACTAGATGAATCGACTTAGCCCTAATTCGCTTCAGCATCGTGTCCACACGGCCAATGTGAGTCGAACTAGATAAGCCAAACTAGTTGAGGTGACGTAGTGCCCAGCTGTGAACATGGCTTAACACATGGCTAGATAACATAATATCCTAAACCACCAACACCCAACACCAAGCAGTAAGACAGCCATGTGTTTTCCCCACATCCCCACAAACAAGTGTTGATTCGATAATTTTGGGAAAGAACCATGGTTTCAATACTGGTATTAGCGCCATTAGTGGGAGGTGTTTTCTCTAACTGTCGCGTCACCATGGTGACCAGCATGCAGTCAGTCTAATAACACGCACGGCGGGAACAGGCGGGTCAATCTAATCATCAGTAATGGCCTAGTTTAAGGGCGGGCTGGTAATTGAATTAGACAGTGCCAATTCTATTTTAATTAATTATGAATTATCTCCATTTGAGTGGGACTGAACCCAGCGGTTATTGATCATGTGTATAATGTACATGTTGCTATGGCAACATGTGCAATTTAAGACGCAGGGTGAGAGACTCACCACCCGCCTTGCGGTAACTCTGGATGCTCACCTTCAGAGCCACCTAGCGGATTTCGGCCACACCATGCCCTGACCATTGTATTCGAACCCCACGCAGTCTGCAGCGTCCGACCTCCATGTGTAGTGTGTGGCTAGTCCTACTCACCGGCTGGATCGAACCCACAGTTCTGTATATATGAGTCGGTTGTCCTGTGTTTTGAATTTCTATTTGTGTGATGGGTGTATTTATGCTTCCCATAACGGTTAAGTCTAATGACTTGTTTTCGCTGCTAGACAGTCATACTTGTGGTTCTTGTGGTTCCCATTGATTTCTCACTTTCAGTTCTTTTGTAGCTATTTACTGCATGCATTATCTCCCTGTTGGTAAGCAATCTCCCACATCTCCCACTAAATATATTATATATTTAGGGCGCAAGTGACAATGCTAGCACCGGAAGTATGGTCGGGCGGTAGTGGCGCTACGCAGAGAGCCCATTGGCTAATAACATAATTTCAGAATAATATAATGTAATGTACATAGAAAATCCCTTACGCGACTTTATACTGGCATAATGTGTATACATCACATATATATATATATATATATATATATATATATTCCTTCAGTGTGTGGCGCAGGAGAGAGGGGGCCCACCCACCAATTAACCCGGCAGCTGGGGTTGGCACTCCACCAATGCGCCATAGAGGAATAATATAGAGAGTATATATGTTCCCCTTACATTTATACTCGTATAATACGTTATATATCACACATATATATACTGAGTGTATCTCTATTATGCCGTAAACCTTCGAACCATGGAATTATGCAAATTAGAGAATGTATATTCCCAAGTAGATTAGGAATAACAAAAACAAATCTATGAAATTCTTTAACTTTGAATAGATGCACATCCATATGTCTGCACTCATACAGTGCGTGTCTATTGGGACATATACACTGCATTACTAAACCTGTATGTAGCCTTATTAAAGTTGCATAGTCCAATGAAAGCGCTAACATTTTGAAATTGTGCATGTTGCTATGGCAACATGGGTAATTCAAGACGCAGGGGGAAAGACTCACCACCCGCCTAGCGGTAACTCTGGATGCTCACCTTCAGCGCCACCTAGCGGATTTCGGGCGCACCATGCCCTGACCATTGTATTCGAACCCCACTCAATCCCCACCGTCCAAACTCTGCACGTAGTGTGTGGGCTAGTCCTACTCGCCGGCTGGATCGAACCCACAGTTCTGTATATATGAGTCGGTTGTCCTGCGTTTTGAATTTCTAAAGCCGATACCATTAAGTGGATTTGATTCTAAATACCTACCTTAAAAGCACGGGATATTACTTACTTAAGCCATTGTTGTTGCCTGGTGGAGGATACTGAGTCAAGTTAAATATGCATTTGAGTTTCTGTCATGTTCTGATATAAATATATTAGGTTAATCGTAATAATCTACCTTACTTTTAGTCTGAAGTACCTTTAACTCTAAATGGCTAGTTTTTTTAGAGAATTAAAGCGCAGACATGCGCACTTATTTTCGATGAGCATGCCAAGATTCTGACCCCACATAGGCTTCTGCAGGGACATGTTCTCTTAGATTGCCTCAGTATTGCCTTCTATGTGGAAACCAATGTTTACTAAATGCACCGGTATCTAGGATAGATACTTTGAATTGAATCTAGATAATTGTTTCGGTTTTGAAATTTTGATGTTTTCATCGGACTATGGAGCCTTATTGGAACATGATACTGCTACATCCTATGGTGTCAGAGTTTTGCTGCGCTTGCTGACATTAATCTGGCTTATTTTCACTCGACTTCTTGTATAATTCTGACTATTTTACAGCTACAAATTTCTCCTAAAATAGGAGCAAATTGGGTAAATACTATTCATGCAATTACTATTATGCAACGTTGACATCACTTGTCCTGTTGCTATATGTATATGAGTATGTCTCAAAATGTGATAACTCTTTTATTTGTTGTCGATTGTAATGATTGACACAAAACAGCACAGAAACGGTTACACTGAGAACACAAGGACATTTGCTTTAAATCAAGATGTATTCTATTGGGATTATGAAACACCATGTAAAAAACTAATCAGTTTATCCTGAGCAAATGCCTAAGTAGATAGTGCGTTGATCATTACTATGGACAGAGTTTTGTCCCATATTGCTTAGTACCTTTTGAGACAGTCTCATATAAATGCATGTGAAAGGCTTACATACATGTATAAATACAGGAACATATCTGATTCAAGTTAAATATTTCAATTTGCAGATTTGTTGTAGCCATATTATTAATTCCTTCCATAAGAAAGATGAGGACAAGACAGGGTTAATGGCTCGAGCCTAAGACTCTGGCTGGCCCTAAAGACCTACCGTTACATTTGTATTTACTAAAATTGGAGACAAAGTAGCCCGGTAGTAGGGGGGGAAGCGCCACCTGGATGCCAGGAGGAGAAGCCGGGGCTCTGCTTGCAGGCACACCTCCAGTGCTCCAGGCTGCAGCCCCACCTCCAGTACCCCAACTACAGAAGAACATATCAACAAGGGGTTAACAGGAGTGGAAGTAGGTAAGAAGAGTAATAGGAGAAGACAGGATAATTACATACATGAATAATATTTGCATAATAGGTTTATACCTCATATACTTTTGTGTAAGCATGAACTTTAATTTACTGGAACATTGGTTGCTTGGCTGGAAGATCACCCCTTGGGGAAACGATACAGTCTCCTCCTTACTACATGTTTGTGGTTAAATAAAACTGACCTCAATTCAAATATTTTGAAATTTAATGATTTAAAATAAAAGTTGCTTTAAATGAAGTACATTGGTTGCTTGGCTGGAAGATCGCCCCTTGGGGAAACCATACAGTGTCCTCGTTACTACATGTTTGTGGTTAAATAAAACTGACCTCAATTCAAATATTTTGAAATTTAATGATTTAAAAAAAAGTTGCTTTAAATGAAGTACATTGGTTGCTTGGCTGGAAGATCGCCCCTTGGGGAAACCATACAGTCTCCTCGTTACTACATGTTTGTGGTTAAATAAAACTGACCTCAATTCAAATATTTTGAAATTTAATGATTTAAAATAAAAGTTGCTTTAAATGAAGTACATTGGTTGCTTGGCTGGAAGATCGCCCCTTGGGGAAACCATACAGTCTCCTCGTTACTACATGTTTGTGGTTAAATAAAACTGACCTCAATTCAAATATTTTGAAATTTAATGATTTAAAATAAAAGTTGCTTTAAATGAAGTATATTACAAATATGTATATTACAATCTATGTGTATCTAGAAAATGCTAGAGATTCAAAGCCATCTATCTACATGGTTATGGGACCAGACGGGATAGCCAAATGAGTCGAGCCACTGTCTCCTGTTTTGGGAGATTGGGGGTTTGAACCCTGGTCAAATCGAACCAATGACTTAACAAATTATACCTGACGGGTCCTAGACAGGCACTCTGCATTATTAGGATGAGGTAAGGACTGGTTGGCTCAGTGTCAGGATAATGTTACTGTGTGGGATATCGGGTCATGGCGCTTGTGGCCTGATCTCCCAGTGGGGCAGCATTATAAAGTCACCATGAGTGTGCACTGTCACAAGTCGGTACCGGTCCTGATATGATGTTAGATGTTGCTAGGATGTAAAACAACAACAGACAACAAGCAATGTGGTTATGGTTAAATAAAACTCAACTCAACTAAAATATTTCCAAATGTAGCGATTTAAAATAAAAGCTTTTTTAAATGACGGAAATTAGATTACAAAATACAACCTGATATGATATGATTAACTAGACAAGGATAGAAATTGCGGCCGACTCGCCTCCACCAGATGTAGACCAGTGTCAGTCGCGCCCGTGGACTCTCCAACGTTAAGCAATGCCTCATCATTACCTGACAAAGGAATTGTCTGAGTCAGCGTTAATTAGATATTTATCTGCAACATTAATTAGCATATGCCAAATAAAGAAGCGCTTTACAGGATGGTGTGGGCACTATGTCTAGAACTGGGTGGTGGGACCAGCATATATTTACATAGCTCTGCATTGAATAGCCTCCACCATCAGTCCACCATCACTGCCACCCCTCTGAGGGAAGTGCAAAGAAATGTCTGTTCGAGTCCCGCTCTAGGCGCAATATTTCCTATTTTCATTACCCCCTCCCCATGAAAATAATAATGTTCAGCTGTAGCCTAGTTTGAACGTTACTGACATTCCATGTAGAAGACAAGACAACTCTGAACAGATGTCGTGAAAATAGATTAAAATTGCTAAAGAGTGCACTCTTTTAATCTTTCCACTGGCCTTGTAGACAAAAAACACCTCAAAAGGGGCCTGCAACTCAGAAGGCCATATCGGCATATTGTAAGGTCTAATGCTCGAATATGTGGATGTGTAGGCAGGGTATGGTGAAAACAATCCAGACAAGAGAAAGGAAGAGTACAAAGTGAAAAGAAGAAGAGAGTCCAGACCTCTGGCTTACTGCTTATATAGTTACATGGGTTCATTGTAGAGTATCACCCCACCCCTTTCCCCCAATGGGAATCAAGCATTCTTGGCCCTACCAATAGGGATCCAGCATTCCTGGTCCCCATGAATACCAGTGGTCTGCCCACAACCACAAGCTGTATGGAGCCATTGCCACCACCAACCTTAACCTTTTGAGTTTTGTTATCCGTATCCCAGCAGAGGGGGTAGGCCCTGAGTGCAATCACACCCAGACCTGCCAGCACCACTATGTATATTTACCTCCCACTCAGGCACCAGCAACCCATACATATATATATATATATACATACATGCTCCTGGTCACATACACTGACCAGCAATAGAACATCTGCATTCCCCCTATGCCGAATATCGGAATATTTTACGATATGACTTCACTGGAGATCTAAGCTATCTAATATGGTCTGACTTGATGATCTGACACTTTGGGAATACAGGTTGAAGGAAATGAAGGTTAATTGGTTGTTGGAGTTTTACATCCTGGCAAAATCTAAGGTCATATCAGGATGGATACCAATTTGTGATGGTGCACACTCTTGGTGACTTTATAGTGCTGCCCCACTGGGAAATCAGGCCACTGGCTCCATGACCCAATATCCCAATCAGTCACATTATCCTGACTCCGAGCTAAGCAGCCTGTGCCCTGTCCTATTAATGACGAGCGCCAATCTAGGAAATGACAAGTATCAATTTTATAAGTCATTGGCTTGACTCGAGTGGGAACCAAACTTTCGATCGCCCACACGCAAAGTCTACGTTCTACTGATTTGGCCACCACGCCCTGTAGGAAAGGTAGGAGATGGCTACTAATTACACTAACTCCCTTCTCCCTCCCCACCTTGAAACAAAAACATAGGGATTTATATGGGAGAGCGTCTAAGTTAAACCCCAGTTACCTTAGATCAGCCTTGTTGGAAGCGAATACTGTTCAGCTCATCTCAAGCAGAATAACAACCTCTGAAAGGATCAGCTGTTTAGTATTCCATCTTACTCTGAATTAGCATACTATATTTAAGATGTGTCTGCGTGGGAAGGGCTATACTAGATTAAAGGAAACGCTTGTTTTATTTAACAACACCGCTAGAGCACATTGATTTTTATCATCGGCTATTGGACGTCAAACCTTTGGTCATTCTAACATATTCCTTTGGAGGAAACCCACTGCCGCCACATAGGCTACTCTTTCCGATAAGCAGCTAGGTTTTTTTTAAATGCATTTTCCCACAGACCGGACAGCGCATATCACAGCCTTTGATGAACCAGTTGTGGACCACTGGTTGGAATGGAAAATAACCCAAACTGCAAATGGGTCCACTGAGTAGGATCGATCAGATGATCCACACACACCTCAATACTAGATTAACTGAACTGATGGTTATATAAGCGTGTAATATATATTTACTCTGGACCATCTTGAAAAGTTTGCTGATGGCCTTTTCAGTTACTCTTCTTACTCACTACTATTCAGGCGGTTCCTGACAACTGTTTGCCGGTCCCCACCTTCAAAGTACTCAAAACAACTCATAAGGAAGAAAGGGAAGACAAGTCACACAAGATTGACAGTGATAAGGTTGAGCTTTATTGGCTACAACTCTTGTTCACCTACTAGTGACCTGCCACCCTGACTCACTTACAACCTGCTACACATACCCACATGGTTCCTGCTTACTCATATCAAAATCAGTGTATACAGCCCATTGAACCTGAGTCCAATGGTTTGTGTGCACAGCTCAGTGTTGAACTGCTTCTTTCAGAACTTCTAGAGTGAGTGTGTGTCTGCATAGCAAGTGCAAGGAGTATAAGGTGTCTGGGCTCACACATCAAACCAATCAGATACCCCCTGCAGCCTGGGTGGGCGGCGCCGAAGAGGGCCACCTGTCACTCAACCCCAGTGCAGGTGGTGTCCATAATGTATGCAGAATGGCTGGTGTGCTCTTCCCGTGGTCCTGTGGTAACAATTAGTTGTCATACAGTTAGAGTAAACATATATAGATGCTCCCACTCCATATGCATCCTTTCTGGTGCATGGAGGGAACATTTCTGTAATAAGTAATAGTATCTTTATATCTGGACATCATATCACAATCACAGTCACTGTGCATCATAACCTTTACACATAGCTTTCTTATGTCACACAGTGAGTACTATAACAATGGTCCCCAACTCTGTCGGCTGAGATATGGATATTTTTCCCCAACTCGTCTACCATGACTGAAAGACTGTATATTTTTACAATCCGAAGAAGTCTGCTGTCCACAACATTTTATGATTCGTTGGTACATTAGTTGATTAAGCAAAGGGATTTTAAACCGCAGACAATTGGTCGTCCTCATTGCACTGCTCCTTGGTCTATTCTAGTAATGCTGGCTAGGTAGCAAAACATATCAAGTCCTAAATCAGTAGTGTCACATGCCAGGGATTCCAGTTCCATGATCTATTGATCTATAAAAACGACCTGACGGGATTCGAACACTGGTCAATTCAAACCAATCAGTTAACAATTGATACTCCTTGCTTCCTACCCAGGCGCTCGGCATTATTATAATAGGGCAAGAACTTCTCGACTCTGTATCAGGATAATGTGACTGGGTGGGATACCAGGTCATGCTGCAAGTGGACTGGTATCCCAGTGAGTCAGCAGTATAACTATAAAGTCGCCATGAGTGTGCACTGTAACAAGTCGGTACCTGTCCTGATAATACCTTAGATTGTTTTTGTGTTTGTTTGTTGTTGTTTTAAGTTTGTTAGCAACATCTAAGGTCATGTCAGAACGGGTACCAACATGTGACAGTGCACACTCATGGCAACTTTATAGTGCTGACCCACTGGGAGACCTGGCCACCAGCACCATGACCTGATACTCCATTTAGTCACATTATCCTGACACTGAGCCAACCAGTCCTTGCCCTATCCTAATACTGCTGAGCGCCTGGCGAGGAAGCAACAAGTATTCATTTTTAAGTCATTGGTTTGACTCGACCAGGGTTCGAACCCACACATCCATGGTTTCAGATCCCCCAAACTTCCAAAAACAGGAGAAGGACGCTTAGCTCGTTCAGCCGTCCCATCCGGTCGTAAGACCTTAGATGTTGCCAAGACATAAAACTCCAACAACCAGCCAACCAACTATTAAACCTGAAAGCATGTGCTCAACTCATTCAGCCATCGTGTTTGATTAATTCTTTCCAACTACCACCACTAACAACTAAACAATGCGCAAGAGTGGTGCTTCCTTTGAGATCATACCGAGACTGGGTGGTGGAAATCATCTATTGTACTCGTTTATTGATCGGGGAGAGATCTGACGGCCATGTGCAGTCCGATGATAAAGGGTTAAGGTAGCTCTCACCAGAAATACATATATACAGTATAACCCTGTTAAACCAAACTTGAAGGGACCCTAGAAATTTGTTTGGATTAACCGATCTTTGGTTCAACCAAGCTTTGACTTTGACTTGGCTTTGGCAAAAACGGGGGTGCATTATGAATGTACAATGTATGTGGACACTATGATTATTGTTTGTTATGTTTATTATTGTTTGTTATGTTTGTACAGTTTAACCCAATTAAACTAACCTAGGTTAAATCAAACGATCGGTTAATCCAAACTGTTGTCGGCGAGCTGGCATAATACTACCATTTATCATATAGAAAAGTATCAGATGACCTTGGTCGTAATGCTTGCATTGCATTTGATTCACAGTGAGGGAGGAGTACCCCCCCCACCCCCCCACACACACTCTCCTCCTCCTGCCCGCCTCCGACCGTTGGGGTTACATAACCCGCCCCCTTTCCCTGCCTTATACGCCGCTCCCCTGCCATCCTTCTCCACTCCGCATCCAGGCCCTGCCAGACGCACTACCCAACGATTTTTCTCCACCCACCCACCCTTACTCTCTACTCTTACCCTATAGGGCGGAGGGCTTTTCGGGGCCCCTCCCCTGACATGACATTGACACGCCTCATTATTTACCTCATGCACTTAATTACACCATTGTACATTGTCCCTTAACCCCCTAATTCTACATCCCCCCCCCCAGACTTTACATATAATAAAGTGTGCTTTTCTCCACTCCTGCCTTGACTTCCTCCTTCGCTGCCTATCAAAACCACATGAAACTTTGGTTTAACTGTAACGGAAGTGGCCTGGGAAGTGGGACTGTAACGGAGGGGGCCTGGGCCGACAATTTTGTTTGGATTAACCGATACTTTGGATTAACCGACTTTGATGTAACCAACTTTTTTATATGATAAATGGTAGTATTTTGCCGGGCCGGCGAAGAAAGTTTGGATGAACCGATCGTTTGGTTTAACCGATCTTGGTTTAACGGGGTTGTAGTGTATATGGATTGTTAGCTCTCTGGAGGAGGTTCAGAAAGAATGGTGCCAGCAGTGCACAAGCAGTATCTGGGAATATGTGATGGGGTAGATTGATTCATTCAAAGCAGTATTTATGTGATATATAAATAGATTATATAAATATTATTTAATGGAGGGCTTACAGCTTTCGACCCGAGCACGCTGCGATTGCCCCACCAGCTGAAAATGCAATGGTCTGGGTGACTTGCTTTACACTCAGGTAGGACAACCCACTGCCAGCTGCCACCCAACTGGCGTGAGACCTACTATCTATCACTCTCACTCTCATCGGAAATTGTTAGCATAAATAAACGGTAGGTATTGATCTCAACCAACATATGTGTTATGTTGTCTCTTATGTCTAGGTCACAAATGATGTGGTTGCCGTATGGTGCTATGGTCTGCTGTGTGGCTTACAGTTTATGCAAATGTTACGACATTACGGTCTGCGGTTTATCTATTCACAAATTGTATGGTCACCGCAAGACATAGGTCACCATATGGTGCCTTATATAATTTGTTTGTCACCGTGCAACCACAGATAAGACATTTTAAAGACAATTTCAGACATTTTTGATTTCACAATTTCTATACAAACATTTTTTTGTTTAACATTGAGAAATTGGGGGGATTCTGGTCTGTGCCATACCGCCATATCACCACACCACCATACCACCACCACACCACAACACCACCACACATCCACACAACCACGTCATCACACCACCTCCCCACCAAAACACCACATCACTATAACCACACCATCAGATCACCACACCACCAGACCACCACGCCACCGCACCACCAGTCCGCCACACCATCATACCACCACGCCACCACACCACAACTCCACCTCACCACCACACCACCACACCACCATACCACCACACCACCACACCACCACACCGCCATAGCACCACACTACCACCATATCACTCTACTACACCACCAATCCACCACTGCCCCCCACACCAACCCTCGGACCCCCTACTTCCACCAACACCCAACCCCCTCCCACCCCCCTCCTACCCTAACCGACCCCTTCCACACCCCTAACTTCCCCACCACACCGTACTCCCACTCCAACCTTTCTACCTCCCGCCGCCCCTCTCCAGACACAACCTGCCTATTCCTGATCACATTCACAGTGGAAGCCACTCAGGAAGCCATGGAGGAAGCCACCTGTTAAGCGGAATTATTACCATTGCGACAGCCTGTTGTCCTACAACCAGGTAATCTGGTACAGGAAGCTGGGTCAGGCTAACGGTGAGGCCCTGGGAGCAGCGCTAGACTGGTTGGCCATGCCCGGTCTTGTTACCTCTGTTCTGACCAGCTCGGATGGCCGAATGAGTTGAGCGTCCGTCTACTGTCTTTGTAGTTTGTGGGAATCGAACGCTGGTCGAGTCAAACCAATGACTTAAATATTGATACTTATCGCTTCCTAGCCAGGCGCTTGGCATTATTAGCATAGTGTAAAACCTGGTTGGCTCAGTGTCAGGATAATGTGACTGAGCGGGATATCAGGTCATGCTGCTGGTGGCCTCATCTCCCAGTTGGGTAGCACTATAAAGTTGCCATGAGTGTGCACTGTCACTACTCGGTGCCTGTCCTGAAATGACCTTAGATGTTGCCAGCAGTAAAACTCCAACAACCAACCAACCAAGCTACCTGTGTTCCCATTACCACAGCTGTGGGTGTGGGGAGGGGGAGGGGGAGGGGTGACGGGTCAGGGCAGGTAGGGACAGAGGGGAGGGTGGGCGATTAGCAAGCAGACAATGGCATGCTGGGAGGGTTTGCTAACAGCTGGATCTGCATTAACTCGCAGATCCCTGATGGGACTTGTTCATTTACCATCCATAAACCTGTGAATGTCATTCAATATAAATAGACACCGCTCCGCTATAGAATGCAGTTTGTTATTAGCGGGTATTAATAACATGGTTTCCATTTACATATATATATATGAGTCAGCCTCACGAAAACAGGCCAATCGGTGGTCAAGTGAAGATGTCGGCATCGCAATTCTTAAAAGTGCAGTGCCTTTCTTTGTTTCATATTAAATTATCCTAGAAACAAATAAGGTTGTTGTATTTTCTCGACCTATACATTCACTATAAATTTAAGGACTTTCCAACATCTCTGTCAATGCTGAACTATAATTATACCGATCGATGCCGACATCCATGCTCGACGTTGACAACTTCCACCAATTGGCCTCTTTTCATTATCCTGACCCATATATTTACAGCATATATACATATATTTACTCACACTTACAGCGTATATACATTTATTTACTCACTGGCTGCCAGCATCATCTGCACAGTCAAAACCTGCACCAGTCATGACTGCACCACCTCTTTATGACACTTTCCATTACTACACAGTGCTCTCACTCACTTCTGCAAGTTTATATAAATATACCCGTTATTACTCAGCGCTCACGCTCACTGTCACACGTTTATATAAATGTACCCATTAATACGCAGAGCTGTCATTCACTTCTGCAAATTTATATGAATGTAATCATTACTACTCAGTCCTCTCATTCACTGTCACCTATCTATGTGATGTATAACGAATTAGGCGAGTATAAAGATATGTAGGGGACTTTTTATAATATACACTACTCACAAAGACACAACGCGATATATAAATATTAATGCATAACAAATTATGTGAGTATAAAGATATGTAAGGGAATTATTATCATTATTGCTATACACTGTTATACGCGATGATGTACCGGTCGTGCCTCCTGCGGCCTACGCGCCTCCACCAGATATAGACCAGTGTCAGTCACACCTGTGCAGTTTTCTGTCCATTTTTATCCTACTGGTGCACATATAAACTACACAGCTGACACTGGCAGCCAGTGAGTTAATTAGAAAGTGGAATCTTATTTGGTATTCATATTCACACATTAAATTATATAGCACACATACATATATATATATGTGGAATGAGCTCCCAACCAAAACCAGAGAAGCGGGTTCGATCCTTGCCTTTAAAAATGCATACAGAGCTCACCTGGTTATTCAGGCCCAAAACCTGGCACTGCAAATATATAATACAACCTGCTGAACGACCCATTGACTTCGCCCTCTCTCATGCCTGCTCTCTCCCTGCGTGTCCGCGCCCTCTACCCATGAACCCCTCCCCCCCATCCACATTTGACAAAACAACTATTATAACTCAATGATTCGAGAATCACTACCCCATCTTTAGACCCATTACCACCGCTACATAACTACATCTTCAACCAGCAATGCACACAATATAAACCACTATACATGCACAACATGGCACTATTTAAAGACTAACCGTTATTAAAACCAAATCTAACTGATATACACACACAGCATATGATTTAACCACTAGTGTACATTACTGCACACTCTATCTTGATGCTACCTTACACTATGTTCAGTACATATGCTGTACACTATGCAGCATAGGCTGCTCCCCCACTTTCTTTTTATGTTCAGAATGGGTTGTGCTGCACACAATGCAACACATTCCACTTCCACTATGTACAGATGAAATGCGACCACTCCGACGGCTGGAAGACCAGTGCCCCGGCGCTGACAAAATATGTATTCAGATGAATAAAAATATTTACCAAAAAAAAAAATATATATATATATATATATATATATATATATGCTCTATAATCTATTATGGGAATATAAACAAGGACACTTCAGTTCTATCTGTATTGTTAAATTGCGAACCACAGCTAGTGTATCCTATTGTTTAGTTCCAGGTTTGGCCACATGGTGCCACCTGTCAGGGATTCTGACCTCATATAAGCCAGCTGTGTCTGGCCGTTATCTCCTTCCGACCCACTCGGACGGTCAAAATTAGATATATATATATATATATATATGGATAGTGATAAACCCTTTATCGCGGGTAACAAGCTCTGTAGTGGTTCCTCCCCCTCCATATCATGGGGTGAGGGTGGGTGGGGGATCAGCATGCACCTGCCCCCTCCTCCTCTGGGGGGCTGCTTTCGCAACTATACATATATATATATATATATATATATATATATATATATATATTACTCAGCCTCACGAAAATGGGCCCATTGGTGGTGTATTTAAGATGCTGGCGTCACAATTCTTAAAGTGTAGTGCATTTCTTTGTTTTATATTAAATTATCCTAGAAACAAATAAGGTTGTTATATTTTCTCTAGCTTTACATTCAGGATAAATTTAAGGACTTTGCAGCACCTCTGTCAATGCTAAACTATAATTATGCCGTTCGTCACCAACATCCAATGCTCGACGCCGACAACTTTAACAGATGTCGGCGTCGCAATTTGTAATGTGTAGTGCATTTCTTTGTTTTATATTAAATTATCCTAGAAACAAATAAGGTTGTTGTAGTTTCTCTACCTTTATATTCAGGATAAATTTAAGGACTTTCCAATACCTCTGTCAATGCTAAACTATAATTATACTGTTCGGCTCCGACATCCAGTGCTCGACGCCGACACCTTTCCCCAATTGACCTCTTTTCGTGATCCTGACTCAGATATTAAATGTATAGTTCTGCAGGTACTTCGGGTTCAATTGTCATTGCACGGTAGAATATGAGGGAGGTGGGAGATGGGGGAGGGGAGAGTGGGAGGGGCGAAGGGGGTGTATGAAAGGGGTCAGAAGGAGGTAGGTGTTAAAGATAGGGGAGGGTAATGTATATGATGAGGAGGAACGGGGTGGGGTGTGTGGATTATGGGGTTAGAAGCTAGGCAGCAGGTGAGCTGGCACTAGAACACTAATATATAGGTAATTACAGCCGGGGCCGGCTGTGTGGATGGATGGGGAGTGGGACGGGTGGGAGGGGGGGGGGGGGGGGGTGCTGACCGCCCATCGCGCATGCTCGACAAGAGGCAGCGTGTCACACACTGGCACTTACTGAGAGGCCATTCATATAGGATGGTTGGTTGTTCATTGAATTGAACCGGTGGCGCCACCACGTTGTGGTTAGTTCATGTATGGGTCCATATATGTCGATGTGGAATAGGACTTTTTTTTTTCTTGAAGATTTTACTGCCTATCATGGATAAGTCTGAATAGTATTGCTTTGAAGGTAATGGGGCTGTCAGATTACGACGCTTCTTACCAGCGTGCCGCCAACACACAAAATAAGTTGTACGCGTCAAGACACATCCAACTTTTCAGCGGAAGTTCGACGTCAGCACAGCGTGTTAGTAGCGCGCGGCCAACATGTGTCGACGCATGTCGAAAAAAACCAAAAAGAGGTTGGCGCGCCATCCTGATATGACCTTAGATGTAGCTAGGACATAAAACAACAAAGCAACAATTTGGCGCAACGTGTGGGAATGACTGTTATGTGCGCACCGCATGCGCATAGTGTTCGCATAACATTATTCCAGTGCATCCAGCGGATCTCGACATGTGCATAACGTGCCTGTAATGGTCACACCCACAGGTTGGCGCGCGTCGGCGTGCGTCGAAGGTTTTGTGCAAGCACAACAAATTTCATGCTCGCTGACGCGCGCCGACGTGCGCCGACGCGCGCCAGCATTCCTCGACGACCGTTGCCGTTCATCAAAGTATAGCAAAGTATAGCAACATGCGCGTAACGCATGCGTAACACTTCCAGACGTATCCCGACGTTTCGTCAAAAAGTGACACACGTCGACACGCGTTGGAGAGAAACGTCGTAATGTGACAGCCCCATTAGACAGTTGGTCATTAGAAAGCCAGAGCCTACACTTTTACCGGCCCGATGTATCTTTTACCCCCACACAACACATATACATAGGTATGAGATGAACTGGGCTTTCATGACGCTGTAAGTTATACATAGCAGTGGAAATCCAAATTGGCAGAGGTGATGTCATGGGTTGCTTGGTTGTTGAAGTTTAACGTACTGGTAACATCTAAGTGTTATGTCCTGGCAAAATCTAAGGTTATATCAGGACAGATACCAACTTGTGACAGTGCACACACATGGTAGCTTTATAGTGCTGCCCCACTGGGAGACCAGACTGCGAGTACCATGGCCAAATATCCCACTCACTCAGATTATTCTGACACTGAGCTGACCAGTCCTTGCCCTATATCCTATTAATGTCGAATGCCAAGCTAGGAAGTGACAAGTAGGAATTTTATAAATCATTGGTTTGAGTCGATGGGGAATCAAATCCCGGTCTGGCCAGAGCATCCGGGTTAAAATATAGAGCCCCAGTCACACTTACCCGGACGGGCCCCGGATTTTGAGCCGGACCACCCCCGGACCAGTCGCCCGGACTGTCCCAGACAGCCCCAGATAAAATCGCTACTTTGGTCGTTTTTGGCATCGCAGTCACACCTACACGGTATAGCCCCAAGTCTAGACCCTGGTCTATTCCCCAGTCTAGTCCCCGGTCTAGTCCCCGGTCTAGTTCCCGGTCTAGTCCCCGGTCTAGCCGGACCAACCCCGGACTACCCGGTGTATCCATGGAGTAGTCACGGATCAGTCCTGGACTAGAAGTGGACTTGCTCCTGCTATACATATACAAAAGCGGGGCTCATCCTGGACTGATCCGTGATAAACCTGGCTATCCGTGGTGATCCATGGTTAATCCATGATCATCCGGCTTGTCCGAGTCTTATCCGGACAGTCCGGGAGTGGTCGTGGCTATGTCGGGGATAGTCCGGGGCTGGTCCGGGGTTAAACCGTGACTAAAACGTAGCTCATCCATGTTAAAAAACCGCCTGGACAGCCCCGGACTGGCCCGGATGCTACACGGACTAACCCCAGTCCACCCGAAGACTACCCGGACCAGCCCCGGATTACACCCGGATCATCCCGGACGATCCCAGATCGAGTCCGGATCGCAAAATTCCCCGGACCGCCCCGGATGTTTTAAACATTTTTAAAACATCCGGTGCAGACCCCGGATGAGGCCGGACCAGCTAAGGATCACCAAGGATCTCCAAGGCCCGGACGGCTGTAAAGAGGTCATTTGGACCATCCACAGATGAGAGACGGACCATCCACAGATCAGACACGGATCACGCCGGATCGCCACGGTCCACGCCGGATCACGGTCCGGGGCTCGTCCGGCCCCTGATCCGGTTAAATGTGACTGGGGTTTTCCGTAACGCGTACTGGGGTGGACTAGCACCAATAGTCATGTGGCCGAACTAGCAGTGACGTAGCATTATCATGGGTGGTGGGTGTCTAATGTTGACAAAACAAATCGCGTGGCGTAATATTTGAGTGACACCTCGCACATGACCAGCACTGCCCATGCGCACCCAACCCACGCCGGTTACTAAGCAACCACTCAGCGGAAATGTTTCCAAGGAAACGGATGTGATGTGCACTCGAGGTCTGTGTGTGGGTGTCTGACTTTTTGTTGTATTTTTGTTAAATTATAATAATGGAAGTCACTGACGTCTATGACTGACATTGGGGCATTCAAACGGAGAAACCAATGACGTCTGTATTTTGTTTTCGACTGATGGTATATTTGTTTTGCATTCATATTTGTGTAATTTTGCGACAGCTCTATAATAATAATAATAATAATAATACAATATTTATTTCCACATGATCAATGCACACACAAGTTGATATTTATATCAGTAATTTGTTCACATGAAAAAGGAGAAAGCAGAAGTACAATATTTATGAGGTGCTTTCCCCATTTAAAAATAACACAGATACATTGCTTAGACCATAGAAATAATGAATAGAAAGTTAAAAGCTATCAACACAAGACTACTATGTGTTTTCCTTCTGTAGTGAATTTGCCAAGTTGCCTTCATATATATATACATACGATAAAACCTAACCGACCACCTCCACAGATCGACCACTTCCCTATATCGATTGTTTTATTTGGGTCCCAAATAATCGGCCATACAATACCATTGTAATGATATAAAAAAACTTGTTACGCCGACCGCCTCCCAAAATGGGCCCTTCTAAGGTGGTGCCATTGTCGGTCGATTTAGAGAGGCTTTACTGTAATTTACGTGCATGGTTCCACCATTAGTGTTGACAGATCGTGCGGTCGTGGGTTCGAACCCTGGTCGAGTCAAACCAATTCCTTTAAAATTGATACTTGTTGCTTCCTAGCCTGGCGCTCGGCATTATTAGGATAGGATAAGGACTGGTTGGCTCAGTGTCAGGATAATGTGACTGAGTGGGATATCAGGTCATGGTGATGGTGGCCTGGTATTCCAGTGGGGCAGCACTATAAAGTCGCCATGAGTGTGCACTGTCACAAGTCGGTACCCGTCCTGATATGACCTTAGATCTTGCTAGGAGGTAAAACAACAACAAACACACCAACGTTAGGGATTACTATTCTTGTAGCCTGCACTGACGTCTAAGGCAAGGAGCCACATAGACAGTGGAGTGTATTATAGGGTCGGTTGGTTTTTGGAGTTTTACGTCCTGGCAACATCTAAGTTCATATCAGGACCTGTACCAACTTGTGACAGTGCGAACTCATGGTGAGTGCCCCACTGGGAAATCATGCCACTGGCACCGTGATCCGATATCCGACTAAGTCACATTGTGTCTGTTGCCAGTAACATGAATAATTAATAGCGATGCACACTGCTCTAGTCTGCTGTGTGGCCTTGATCCTGGCAATATTAACTATGCTTGTGTCAATTACCAGTAAATTGTCAGGATTTCCAATTAGGATAATTACTGGACAAGTGGGAAGTGGGAG
This sequence comes from Branchipolynoe longqiensis, assembly GCA_030323885.1. Lineage (NCBI taxonomy): Eukaryota > Metazoa > Annelida > Polychaeta > Phyllodocida > Polynoidae > Branchipolynoe > Branchipolynoe longqiensis. Next base: position 85,102,852 of record CM059192.1, read on the forward strand.
AATTGTTACTGAGTGTTGTAGACCCCGCGTTCCCTGCTTATTCAAGTATTCCTCTCCTCCTCTGTAGCTCCCGGTTTCCCACACGAGGTAGTGTTGGAAGCGAGATAATCTATGAACTGCTAGTTCTGCCTGACCTCCCCTCCCCCCCCCCATTTTGTTGTTGTTGTTAATAATTAACAAAGCCTCTTCTAGACAGCATTCACTAACCTCGCGCGGTATGGCCACTCGTCATGCAGTCTCTTACTTCTTGGGTGACAGTGTCCCTTCTTTACCGGTAGCATCGGGCGGCTGTCTACGTCACCTTTCTCATCATTAAGCTTGTCTCATTATTTTATTGGTTATTCTCATCAGGTTTCTCAAAATATGTTGAAACGACTAACAAACGAGCACCATCTTCCTTTGGTAGGGGTAATGAGCCAACGTGAGCCTGACGTGGTCATGTTTCGTCATTATGTTGACATACATTGGGTTATGTTATGATGATGTCAGAATGACGTCAGAATGATGTTAGACTGACATCGAGCTATGTCACGTGACATCGTGTTACGTCGGCGAGCGTCAACATTTTGAACTTGTTAAAAACTTTCGACATAACTCAAACGTAAGGGTTTGCGTTTGCCATACGTTCTGTACACATTTGGCAAACATCAATGACGTTAAACGGATGTTAGTCAAACGCTGCTCACTACATTCCACTACATTGACCAACATTAAAGCCAGTCGAAACATCCATGAGGCATAATGGGAACGTCAGGAGAATGTACGCCAAACGTTCATCCAACGTACATCCAATTTACGTTCAACGTACAATCAGCGTTTCTCCACCATGTCATGACGTATGTAACGTCACGTAACATAATTCTGGCCATGGAGTAACTTACAGAACGTTTTGTGAGGGTAATGACGTTGTCGTCTCTAGTTGAATGATGCTATCTATCACTACGCTTTAGTAACATTACGCTCTCGTCAACTACGCTGCATCCAGGTTCAACTTGTGGCCAAATTTGCTTACTACGCCGAGAAGTTCGACGTTTTTTATGTTCTCCCTCCACTGATGTCGTTACATTGTAGTGTGACAGGGCCTTTAGCCAGCTATGCGTGCTATCTAATTCGGGTATGTCAACTACTTAACATTGCCTTGTTATGGTGGAAGTAAAATAAATAACTATAAGTTGAGTAATGGGTTGTTCTAAGCCAGTTTGCCAAATGCTACTCTGGTCGTCAAGTTAAATTCTAGCCCGGTGCTCATAGAGCGTTTTCCCTAAGGCTGTCGACTGCTTCCCGTGGAAAAATATGATTCTTTTCGAATGTAGGACGCTGACGTCGCTTTCGTGGTGACTGCCTGTCGGCGCCTGCTCCTAGTGGTGCTGGCAGGGCTGGATGTGAGTGTACTCATGGCATAACCCCTCTGCTTGGATAGGGACCACACTCAAAGCTCAAGGTTGGTGGTGGCCATGGGAACACACAACTTGTGGTGGTGGGCAGACCACTGGTATCCATGGGCACCAGGAATGCTGGATCCCTATTGGTAGGGCCAAGAATGCTTGTTTCCCATTGGGGGAAAGGGGTGGGGTGATACTCTACAATGAACCCATGTAGCCATATAAATAATGAACCAGAGGGCTGGACTCTCTCTTCTGCTTTACACTTTATACTCTTCCTTTCTCTTTGTCTGTATTGATTTCACCATAGCCTGCCTACACAGCCACATATTCTAGCATTGAACTTTACAGTGGTATAAGTATGCTAAACTACGTTGAAATACGTTAAGGTGTGGCAGGTTTTGGTATGGATAAACACGCGCCTGAGTACTACGTTAGGGTATGGATAAACACGTTATGGTACCGATGTCGGTATGTTCGACTACGTTCAACTCCCTTCAACTAGGTTTGACCAGGGCTTCGTCCAAGTATGCTGCAGTATGCCAGAACACATTAGAGTATGCTAGAGAATGCTAGAGTATGCTAGAGTATCCTAGAGCATGCTAGAGTATGCTAGAGCATGCTAGAGTACTTTACCATCACATATGCAAATTCAGCCTCTAACGTACCACTGTTTTTAACATGTCCACAAATTAAATTGGAGATCACAACTCACCCACATTATTACCAAGTTAACATCACGGACAAGTATGAATGCTGGTACGTTCAACTACTTTCAACTATGTTCAACTACTTTCAACTACATTAGCCTCCACTACATTCAACGACGTCCACTAATGGCTATGTGACCAGGGCTTAAGGGCGTGGGCAGTCAATGTATGTGATTACCGTCAACGTGTTAATTACAATTAAACCTCTCTAACCGACCACCTCCACAGATTTACCACTCCCCTATATTGATCACTTTATTTGGGTCCCAGATGATCGCCAATACAATACCATTTTAACGATAAAGGAACTCTCTAAACCATCCTCCTCCCTTATTGGACCATTGAAAGGCGGTCCCAGGGTCGATCCATTTAGAGAGCTTTTACTATATATTGTATTATGAATAACTCTGTAAAACACAACTGAACACAACATTTTGGTTGAGAATGATACCGCTGGCTGGCCAACAAAATAGCCTACAATTTCAGTTACATTCGTCAAAACTTTCACCGGGAATGAGGTCAATAGCCGTGCTTGTACCGACCAGCTCAGGAGTGACTCGCATGGGGTTTGCCTACCTACCCGCAAACCCCCGGCCACTGGAGCACCAGCAGAGCCGAGTGAGTGTAGCATTAGCAGTGAATTTAATGCTACCGACGCCCTGTTAAATTTGTATTTATATAATGGATTTGTATAGCATATAATTATGAAGGTTTGCTATATAATACATTACTTAAGGCTCAGTCACACCTTACTGGATTGGAGTACCGGATAGAAAATGGACACTGTCCATTAAATATGTCAATGTCTGTTTTATATATGGTACGCAGTTGGCATGTCCGTTCTCTGTCCGGTGGTGTCCGGTGTGTATGGTGGCAAGTTTTGAACATGCACAAAACTTGTACCGGACACCACCGGACTGACCTGTATGGTTGGTGTCCGTTTTAAGTATGTTTAGTCCATTTTGTCCGTTTCATGTCTGGTACCCATCCGTTATGTCTCCGGTTTGCTTCCTGAATAGTCCACTGATGGTGTTGGGGGGAATTCAGTCTGTCAGTTTTGTCGGCGCGTCCGTGACAGTCCGGTGGCTATTCATTAATGTTTGGTCCATCCGTTTGACATTCGGTTGCCGTCCGGTTCTCGTCTGGTTCTCGTCTGGTGGCTATTCATTAATGTATGTTCCTTGTCTATTTAGCATCCGCTTTGTCTGGCCGCCTTTGACCCGAAAGCGCAGCATTTTGACGCATTTCGGCACATTTTGATACTGAACACCACCAGACTAGACAATTCTTTGTCCTGTTGTGTCCGGTACTTAATCCGGTAAGGTGTGACAGGCACTTTAGCATCAGATAATTGAATGCTTTTGATGTTTTGGCACTATTCATTACATAAGTCTTTTAGGTTTACTCACTATAATCTATTGTAAGTGATATTTTCAGCGGTCATATTTGAAGTGTTTATTTGTTTGCCTGTGTGGGGTTTTAGGCCCTAGCATCATATGAGGGCGGTGCTTGAAGTGCAAAAATCCCAAAGTAATTAGGCGACCGCGCTGCAATCTGGTATGTAGGATTTCTTTATCCATCTTAGCACGTAGCAGTTTAGCAGAAGAGCATGAGTGGAATGACGAAGCCTCATTGTCCATTCTCCTACATTGAAATCCCCTATACCCAACCGAAAACCAGTGACACCAACATCAACGACAAAGAAGGCTCTTCTTCCGTCCCCAGAAGCCAAACCCTCACTCCCAACAACCCGATTCCTCCTACCCCCCCAAACCCTCCGCAAAAAGAATTCAAGTAATTGTTTACACCTTGCAATTTCAACGCCAAAACCTACTAGTTCATTGACCAGGTTCCTAATCCTTACTTACCAAAGTGCATTCAGTGATAAACACATGGTTTTAGGAATTATCATCATGCTGTCAGTCGCGATGTGACAAAGACTGCTCTCATTACTTGACTGTCACTCTCCATTTATCTCTCTGCTGTGAGAGTGATGTCCATGAGTCAGTCTTAATGTCTCTCAGCTTCAGGTTTCTCTTGATAGATTTCATGAAAGCTGCCTGCAAAAGTGTTGAAGCGCTGCTGGCTTTTGCAAGTTACCAGCAGTACTTTCTCGGGGAGCAAATAGAGGTCTCACACTGGGAAGAACATGTCCAGACAGGCGCAAGACTATTTATCCCTGCAGTGGCTGGTCGGGAGATGTTGGGAGTTCCATACCTTAACCTTCCTTGATGCTGCCACAGTGATATGGTTTTCTGTTTAGGGTTTGCTCCCTTAGCCTTCGGTTCTGTCAAGAACCTGTACCACAAGGCAGTGGTTTAAAACTCTGCAGGGTATGGGTGTCAAACTCCCTGAGGTATTGCAATCTCTTAATCACCCAGCCACACCATCCCGCTCTGCCACCCCCCCCCCCCACACACACACATCCATCAACATATACTTCTTCATTGTCCGGGTTGCTAATCCTTACTTACCTGACCTGCATTCAGTGCAAGCAAGGAGCTGGAAATTAGGTGCCTACCCGAATCCTGATTACCATCTCTTAATCACCGCACCCCGCTCTCACCTCACCCTCCCACCCTCCAAACCTCCATTACGCACCACCCTCCCAGCATCCCATACCCACACACCCACCAATACTTATTTCTTCACTGACCGTATCCCTAATCCTTATTTACCTGACCTGTATTCAGGGATAAAAGCAACGAGTTAGGTCTAGGAGCCTTCCCCAATCCTTATGACCATCTCTTAATCACTGCACCCTCCCTTCATCCCCCCTCCCCCCTCTCACCCCCCACCCACCCACCCCCCACCCAACCAGATACACATCCACTAACGCACACTTGCTTCTTCATTAACCCGGTTCCCAATCAATACTTACCTGACCTGCATTCAGTGATAACACCAAGAAGTCAGAAGCCTGCCCCAATCCTCATGACCACCCTCCCATCACCTCACCCGCCACCCCCACACGCCCACACACCCAAACTCTCCCCCCCTCACCCACGCACCCACACACCCCCAGCCCCACCCCACCCCCATCCTACACACACATCCCACACACCCACACCCACGCACCCTCACACACACCCACACCCCACACACCCACACCCCAACACCCCAACACCCCAACACCCCAACACCCCAACACCCCGACAACCCCACACTCACACACCCACACACCCACACACACCCACGCACCCACACACCCACACACCCACACACCCACACACCCACGCACCCACACACCAACACACCCACACACCACATACCCACACACCAACACCCACACACACCCACAACCCCACACACCCACACACCCACACGCCTACTCCCCCCACATTCACATCCCCACACACCCACACCCCACACACCCACCATGCCCACACCCAAACACCAACACGCCCACACACATACACACCCCACCACCCCCACACACATCCCCACATACCTGCACACCCACAAACCCACAAACCCACACACCCACACACCCCCACATCCACACACCCACACACCCACACGCCCACACGCCCACACGCCCACACGCCCACACACCCAAACACCAATACACCCACACACCTACACACCCCACACACCCACCCACATACCCACATACCCGCACACCTACACACCCACACCCACACACCCACACATCCACACGCCACACACCCACACACCCACACCCACACGCCCACACCCACGAACACACCCACATACCCACATATCCACACCCCCACACACACCCACACTTACACACCCACACATCCACACTCCTACACACCCACACCCAGACACTCACACACACACATCCCAGGGGCGCCCATCCCGACGCCTACTTGTCTACCACGGCTCACTGCTGACGCGGAGGGGATAACAGAACTGAGTTAGTTAATTAGGGCACCGACTCGGCCCCTTAATGATGAGCCGATAGGGCTGAGCTAGGTGTGGCCTCAAGTTACTAATAGAATAGCCGGACGTTCGCCGAGAGCCAGCCATTGACAGCAGCCTACAATGTTTGCACTCCCAGTCGGGCACAGGGATGTTAACTAGTTATTGCCCGATATCGAGGCTGATGAATGTAATGAGCATTTGCTGGGTTTTTTTGGGGCTTTTTTGGGGGTAAAGTATTTATTAATCTGAATATGACATTTGTCAGCACCGGAGCACTGGTCTTACTATTGGAATTGGCAGTCTAAATAATCTAAGTTTGATCAGTGTTATATTAGTTACAGCACCGATCCTGTAGAATTAATGGAGTGGCTCCTGCTGTATAATGTACAGCACCAGTCACTGTAGTTCATACAAAAATGGGGAGCAGCACCGAGTAGAAAGTGTATACTCGGGGAAACTCAAACAATCGTTGTAGTTTAATTGTTTCTCTTATAAAAGAAGGTAAGTTTATAGTTGACAAGGACATTCTGTCTTATATAAGGTTCAATGTGTTTTAAGAGGTTGATAGTTTTGTAGGATATTTGGTGTGTTGATGGTTTGTTCATGATGGTTAAGGGTGGTGGCAGGGGAGGGGGCCCCATTGGGGTGGGTGGTGGGGGGGAACAACCCACACGAGAGCAAGCCAGGATGCGGGGGTGTAGGGGGGGGAGCTCATGGCTTTGCTAGTAATTACTGCAGTAGTCATTCAAGGGCCTGAATAACCAGGTGGGCTCTAGATGCATTTTTGAAGGCAAGTAGTGTTTGTGTTTCTGTGACTCTGACAGGGAGGTCATTCTACATAACACTACCTTTGTAGATTGGTGCTCCGATATATTTATTTGTAGAGGAGCCTCCACATTGAGCAGAGTGGAGGCTCCTCTTCTTGTTATTCTATTTGTGTGGTCAATGAATTTTTCGTCTTTTGCTCATTTGTGCATTAGTGCCATCAGGTGTAGGTCCCTTCGTTCTGAGAGAGTATCCAATTTGGCTTTCTTGTGCTTTATTGGAAGTTCTTGAGAATGCTAGAAAATTCGTAGTATAAGAATGCAATAAACTCAAGCCAGCCAATACCAGGATTCTACTGTTCGCACTCCCAGTAATGCAAGGGAGTGTTAATCAGCTATTGCCAAATATGGAGGCTGATGTTTGTGTTGAACATTTGATGAGGATTTGCCAGTTATTGGAAGTCGTTGAGCTTGCTAAAAATCTGGCGCTGTAGCAGCAAGGTTGGCGTCCATATGTAAAATATTCTGATTTACGGCATTTAGGGGAATGCAAATGTTCTATTACTGATCGGTTATACATGAACGGGCGCATGTATTTATATATGTAGGTGCTGGTGGTGCCTGAGTGAGATGTAAATAGACATAGTGGTGCTAGCAGGGCTGGGTAAGGGGCACTCAGGGCCTACTCCCTCCCCCCTCTGCTAGGTAGGATCACCACACTCAGGCTCACGGCAGGTGGTGCCCAGGGGAGCCACACAGCTTGGTGGTGGTGGGCAGACCACTGGTAACCATGGGAACCAGGAATGCTAGATCCCTATTGTAGGAGCCAATAATGCGTGTTTCCTATTGGGGGAAAAGGGTTGGGTGATACTCTACAATGACCCCATGTAACCATATAAATAATATATCAGAGGGTTTGACTCTTCTCTTCTCTCACACATTATACTTTTCCTTTCCCTTTGCCTGTATTGATTTCACTATAGCCTGCCTACGCAAACACCGATTCGAGCTTTAGCCATTCTACAAAACGGGAGAACTAGTCTTTACACATAGTTAGCCACTGACAGCATTCTACAATGTTTGCACTCCCAGTAGGGTAGTGGTGAGGTAATCAGTTATTGCCAGATATGGAGGTTTATGCCGGAGGGATTGGGTGATGAGGGTTGAGCTATTATTGGAAGTGTTTGAACATGCTAGAAATCTGGCACCGTAGCAAGAATTAGCAAATGGTAGGATTCCACTCTTCACACTCCCAGTAGTCAGGCTCATGTTAATCACTTATTGCCAAATATGGAAGCTGATGCCTGAGGGATTGTGTGTGATGAGCATTGACCTATTATTGTATGAATTTGAGCATGTAAGTTAATCAGTTATTGCCCGATATCAAAGACCCTATACTACTAAGACGGCTCACTCCCTATCTCTCCCATGGTAATGTAAATTTTGCAGTGCCACCTTGCGGAGGGTTTGATCAGCCCAGCTGCTGATTGGTGTTTCACATGTAAACACATACAATTATATTATACATGATATAGGTAAGTATGAATATACGTCAATATGAAATTGCTATGAACAAATACACATCATCATCAGCATCATCATCAGCATTGCCATCATCACGCATCTTTCACATTCATATATACATTTATACATATAATATAGCACCTGTTTAACCAAGAGAACAGCCAGCACACCAAGTGGTGGGTTTGATCATTTTGATTGCACAGTACAGGCTGAATGAGCTGTCTTAGTATTATAGGGTCTTTGCCGATATGGAAGTGCATTGAGTATTGGAGGTTCTTGAGCTTGCTACAAACCTGTCTCCATAGACAGCCAATAGGCACAGTTCTCGTATTCGGGTCCCACTAGGCAAACCAATTAAAAAGGACTTACCATTCTAGGGGGATAAGATTAGTATTTGGCATTGTTTTCACAGGTCAGCCTTTGGGTGATTATATGAGGGAGACAAGTGACGATTGGGGTGATTGTATCAGGGAGTCTAGGTAATGTAATGGTTAGCACGCTGGCTCTGGAATGGCAGGAAGTGTGGATTTGAAAACCTGTGCTAGGTGCAATACGTCTCATTTTCATCACACTGCATTTCAAGATAAAGACAAGAAAAAGAACAAGACATTTATTAATTATTAACACATATTGATTGTGGTTTTACATAGATGCTACATACACACATATATATATATATATATATATATATATACATATATACATATATATATATACATATATATGCGTTGTTCTCAGAAAAGATGGCGCATGATGGGTTACTAAGTTTGAAAGCTCATAATAGTATTCTTGTTTTTCATGAAATCGACCAATTTGCATTTGTGTCGTCATGTTGTTATGATAAGGAGATAGTGTAGTGGAGGTGTAATGACGTCACAAGACAACTGTAGGTGTCCATATTGGATTACATACAGAAGGCTTGCAACTGCCTACACTGTGCTTATTTACTGATTTGTTGGCTTATGTGTCACTGTTTTGATCAGTTTGGCCTCAGAAGTTGTTGCTAATGTGCTATAAGTAAACACATTGGATGTAAACTGCCCAGAACTTCCCAGAACACAAGAAAACTTTACTGCATCTGCATGCATTCACAAGATGGCTAGGGAGGGTGCTCGTAATCCAAGATGGCTGGCCGCTTACAGCTGACTGCTGAGTGATGGCGTCACATACACTCCCTCTATCGTATAAGCAAAATCATATACTTTGGTGGTTTTGTTTCTTTGTATATTGACAACCTAGGCCAAAATAAAGTGCCAAAAGCTTGGCCGATTTCTGACAAGCTGAATAGTATGTTAAGCACAATTCCATATCAACGAATGCTATGATTTGGGATAAGTGCATTATTACACTCTTTGTAAGACTTGATTATCATATTTATGATACAAATTGTGCCTTCTCACTTGATATCTATTAAATTATTGAGACATTAAACTTGCGGTAACAGGCCTTACCCACACACCCACACACACCCACGCACCCACACACCCACACACCCACACACCCACACACCCACAAACCAACACACCCACACACCTACACCATCTCTTGGTCAGAACCGGAAGTGTTCCAACACTACTAGCCGTGAGGGGGTGTATGTATGTATGTATGGATATTGGGCATACTGGGTGACTGAGTGAGGGGTGGATTGGGAGATGAGGTGGGTGAGTGGGTCGGTGGTGGTTGGAGGGGGGGGGGGGGGTATTCCCCGCTTCCTACGCCCATTTTGAAGAGAAACTTTCAAAATCGCTGTGCACTGGTAGACAATTTGCGGTGAACTATTTGTACACACTATTGTCAGTAGGGATTCCTTAAGAAGTGCACAAATACATTGTGTTTATTAACATTGCCAATATATCATATTTAAATATATTGATATGTGTTCAATCTGAGTGTGGTGTCCATTGAAACGACCATACATACGAAATACTCAGTAATATCCTGCTAGCTCTTACTTCCATGGCCCCCCGCAAAAAGGTAAGTGGGTCAACTGTATTTTTCCTCAAATATGTTGTGGAGGGACCATGTATTTAATCTGTGTCATTTAGGGGTTATTTGTAGAAAGTTTATTTTCAACCCATCATGTCACATTTATGAACGCGGTGGTATTCTCTGTGGCAGAGTAGTTAGAGTGTCAGACTTCTTTCTAGGTCTGATGCCTAATCTGAAGGTTGGTGGTTCGATTCCCTGTGCCCCCACCTCTGCCAATTTGGATTTCCACTCCTGTGTATAACTTGCAGTGTCATCAAAGGCCAGTTGCTCTCATCCCATGTCTATTGGGTCGGTAAAAGTGTAGGATCTGGCTTTCTATTGACAAACTGTCTAATGGTGACAACAAGTATATTCAGACTTATCCATGATAGGCAGTATAAATCTTCAAGAACCACCTATTCTGAGAACAACCCATATATGTATATATGTGATGCATAACCAATTATGCGAGCATAAAGCTGTGGAAGAGATTTATTGCATATTTCATTTTTAGCGATTATTCTATACTGCCTCTTCTGCTAGACGGTGGCGTCGCCACCAGTTCCCATTGTTACTACCAGGTTTAGCAAACCGCCACGCACACTGGAGGATACAGTCCAGCTCTAGTAGAGAAAGGAAGAAGCCAATAAAAGGGTTGAAATGAAAGTATTCTCTGGCATAGGGAATATATTGCCTAGCCTAATAAAGACAAATACATTCTCAGGTGCAAATGACAGGGTGGCATGCCTGTAGTTACTAGTAGGGCGGGTGGTGGCACCACCAGTCTCTGGATGTACGGCATGGGGCAAATACATGGAGAATATACAGTGGTAATAAGTGGAAAATAATAATAATCAATTCCCTTCCGCACCTTTATACTCGCATAATTGTCTTGAATGAGCGAGGTCGCTCATTCGGTGTCCTTGCTGGACACCGCAGGCTCAATGCCGAAGCCCTCCCCCCTGCCACTACTGTGGTGTTGGGTGGGAGTGATGCGCGACACGGTCGCGCATGCACCCCATCTTCCCCACTCCGGCCTGTATAACAAACCCTGCCAGCCATCATGGTCAGGCACTATCCTGGTGTCTTCTGACGCCACCGAAGCTGGTCAGTCTTCTCCAAATGCCCGCACTGACCACTTCCCACCTCGTTTGTTAAATCGTTCACATGACTCATCACATTTCATTTTCCCAATATATCGGAGCCTTCACTCGTTCGCTTCTTGCCCGATGATACCCAGTCAATGTACATGCCGCCGGGCGGGCAGCACCCAAATAAAAGCCTTGATTAACCCACTCATGCCTCTGAGTCAGCTGTGTCCATGAGCAATGATTACACATATACATATCTAGGTATATATGAAGAGTTCAGGAGCGAAACCATGTAAACACCAATCCAATTATTGAAGATAAACATTGGAATCAAAACCTCAAAAACTTAATTCTGTTGATATTCCTTCTCTATTGTTCATTGCCCCATAACCAAGTGATCATAGGAAAACTGGAATTAGTGAGAATTAACATTATTTTTAGGTAGACATCTTTTATTTAAACTACATTTTTGGATTGGCATTTACGTGGTATTGTGCCTGAACTCTTCACACACATATATAGAGAGTATAATGTATTATACGTATATACAAGGGGCGGAGCTCTCGCATGATTGTCTATAGTATTATCACAATTATTCCTCTGTTATTTCTACTACTATTATTGTCCAATCGCTGACTTGCCCGCGTTTGCCCCGGTCCTTGCCTACCCCAGCGCCACCACCTGTGGGTTCTTGGCACTACTTGCCCGGGCATTCAGTCTCTCTCCTGCCTTTGAAAAAGAGTGAGTGAGCAGAGTTGGCTCACGGTGTAGAGGAGGCGGGGAGGAAAGAATACCCGCTCCGCAGTGAATAACATGACGGTTAAGGTAGTTAGACAGAAACATTAAAGGGCTGCCATTATTTATATTCATGTAATAGATTATATAGTACATATATTAGGGACGTTGATCATGTTCCTTGTAGACACAATTATACCCGATATATAAAGCGCCCCAACACCACCAACACACACACATACGCTCAAAGTAGTTGACATGTGTGGGTGTATGTATGTATGAAGGATGGATATTGGGAATACTGAGTGACTGAGTGAGGGGTAGAGTGGGAGGTGGGTATGATGTTTGGGAGCTGGGGGGGGGGGTGGATGTATTCGCTCCTTCCTACGCCATCTCGTGGTCAGAACCGGAAGTGTTCCAACACTACTAGCCGTGAGGGGGGTGTATGTATGTATGTATGGATATTGGGCATACTGGGTGACTGAGTGAGGGGTGGAGTGGGAGATGAGGTGGGTGAGTGGGTCGGTGGTGGTTGGAGGGGGCGGGGGGTATTCCCCGCGTCCTACGCCTGCGCCATCTAGTGGTCGGAACCGGAAGTGTTATATGTACGTCACGTGTTCGCGCAGTGGCTGAAAGGACAAGCTGTTCCAATATGGCCGTCACTTTATTGGTTGCCCGACCCCAACTCCCCCCCCCTCCCACCCCTCTTACTTCCTGCCCTCCCTCACCCCATTCCCATCTTCCTTCCGTCAGCCCCACTCCCTCTCCCATCCCCTCTTCCCCCCCTCCCTTCCTCCCTCCCTTATCCTCCTTATCCTCTCCTTCCCCCTCCCTTTCCTCCCTCACCCCTCTTCCTTCCCTTACCCCTCTTCCTCATCCCTCAACCCCATCTCCCACCTCTCCTTCCTTCCTCAGCCCCACTCCCTCTCCCATCCCCTCTTCCCCCCCTCCCTCCCTCCCTACCTCCCTTATCCTCCTTCCCCATCCTTCCCTCACCCTCTTCCTTCCCTTACCCCTTTCCTTCCCTCAAACCCATTCCCACCTTCCTTCCCTCAGCCCCACTCCCTCTCCCATCCCCTCTTCCCTCCCTCCCTCCCGCCTTCCATTATCCTCCTTCCCCATCCTTCCCTCAGCCCCTTCCTTCCCGTACACCCTTCCTTCCCTCACTGTTCCCTCCCTGCATCCATTATCCCCCTTGCCATCCTTCCCTCACCCTCTTCCTTCCCTTACCCCCTTCCTTCCCTCACCCATTTGCCCCCTTCCTTCCCCAACCCCATTCCCTCTCCCATCCCCTCATCCTTCCCTCCCTCCATCCATATCCTCCCTCCCCATCCTTCCCTCACCCTCTTCCTTCCCTCACCCTCTTCCTTCCCTTACCCCTTTCCTACCCTCACCCCCATTCCCACCTTCCTTCCCTCAGCCCCACTCCCTCTACCATCCCCTCTTCCTTCCCTCCCCCCCCTCCATTATCCTCCTTCCCCATCCTTCCCTCTACCCCTTCCTTCCCTTCCCCCCTTCCTTCCCTCAGCCTCATTCCCCCATTCCTTCCTTCAACCACCCCTTCCATCTCTCAGCCCCACTCGTCCCCTCCAACCCTCTCATTCCTTCGCTCCCTTCCCCAACACCACGTCCTTCCCTCCCCCAAGCCTCCCTGCCCCACGCCCCCTCCTTCCATCAACCCATGAAGCAGGCACCCATGAAGCAGGCACTGGACACGTGTGTGTATCTATCATTCAGGACTTGGCTGATTATGCTTGCTGGCGCATGCGCAACTCAGCATTGTCAGCAGGTGGGTGATGTGTGGGTTGGGGATGGGAGGAGGGAGGGAGGGCGGCGGGGATGGGGAGATATGGCAGGAGGTGAGGGGCAGGAGATGAGGTGTGAGGGGGAGGGGGCCGGGGAGGGAGGGGATGATGGGGGAAGCGAGGGAGGGGGGGGGGGGTGATTGGGGACGGGGATGGGAGGGGAGGATGTGGAGAGGGAGGGGGACGGGACGCGGAGGGGGGGTGATCTGGGGGTTGGAGGAAGGAGGGAGGGGGAGGGGAGGTGGGGAGGGGAAGGGAAGGGAAGTGGGAGGTGGAGGTGGCGGGAGATATGTGAATGGCGGTGTGGAAGGCAGTAGGGGGAGAGTGGAGGGAGGGGGGAGAGGAAGCGGGGGGAAGGGGATGGAAGGGATGGGGAGGGAAAGGGGATTGGAAGGGTGATGGAGGATGAGGGGGAGAGGAGGAGTGGGAGGGGGGTGGGGGAGGCGGGGGAGGGAGAGGGGAGGAGACGTGGAGGGGTGAGGGAGGGGGAGGGGTAGGGGGCGGAGGAGGCGTGGGGGGGAGGTGGTGGAGGTGGTAGAGGTGGATGGAGGAGGAGGGGAAGGGGACCGGGACCGGCAGGAACGGATGGATGGGGAGGAGGGATGGAGGGTGGGGAGAGGGGAATGGGGAGGGGTTGGTGTGTTGATGTGGGTTGGAGTGTGGTGGGAGGTGAAAGGCGAGAGTGGAGGTTTGGAGAGCTGGTGTCATGTTGAGGAGATGGGGGGGGGGTGTGTGGGTGGAAATTGGAGTGGACATTTGTGGGTAGGTTGGATTTGGGTGGGAGGGTGGTGGGTGGGTGGGTGGAGGGTGGGTGGGTGGAGGGTGGGTGGGTGGGTGCTGTGTGGGAAGTGGTTCCGAGGAGTTGGAGAGTAAATGATTTATAGTGAGGTGAGGGTAGGTGAGGTGAGGTGAGATATATGTTGGGAGGTAGGGAGTTGGTTGGCAGCGATTTTCAGGAGATGGAGAGGTGAAGATGGAGAATGTGGTTGGTTGGTTCTTGGAGTTTTGCGTCCTGGCAACATCTATGGTCTTATCAGGACGGGTACTGACTTGTGACCCTGCACACTTATAACAACTTTATAGTGCTGCTCCACCGGGAGGCCAGGCTACCTGCACCATGACGTGATATACCACTCAGTCACATTATCCTGACACCAAGCCAACCAATCCTTGTCCTATCCTAATAATGCCGAGCACCTGGCTAGGAAGTGACAAGTATCAATTTTATAAATCAAGTGGTTGACTCAACCGGAAATTGAACTCCCGACCTTCCGCACATGGAGAATGAGGTAAGATATATATATATGAGCCTGTCTCAAAAGGTGAACACTCTTCTTTTTTTTGTCCATTGTAACGATTGAAACACAACAGCACAGAAACGGTTACACTGAAAACACAAGGACATTCACTTCAAATCAATATGTATTCTAATGGGATTATGAAACACCATGTAAAAAACAAATCAGTTTATCCTGAGCAAATGCATTAAGCAGATAGTATGTTGATCTTTACAATGGACAAAGTTTTGTCCCATATTGCTTAGCACCTTTGGAGACAGTCTCATATGTTATGAGATTGGGGGCGGTGGTTTTTGATGACATGGTTGTCAGGAGTTGGGGAGGTCAGTGGGGAAAGTGACATATGTTGACAGATTGGTGGAAGTTGTTTTGTGGAGGTAAAGGAGTGGTTTGGTGAATCTATGTGTGTGTGGGGGGGGGGGGGGGGGGGGGTACTGGGGGTATGGAGGTGGGAGGCTGGTTGTGGCGTTTAGGAGGTGGTGGGAGGTGGGTTTGTGGGGTTGTGGGGTTGTGGAGGTGAAAGGAACAATTGTGGAACAGTGGGGTGGGATATGTGGGGGTGGGAGGGGGTTTGAGGGCAGGTGCAGGTGTATGGGGAATGTGGGGTGTGTAGAACAACACCCTTCTGGGTTTTTTTCAGGTATTTTCTTTTGCCAGAAGGTCAAATAGGAAAAGTCCTGTACACCTATATTTTCTGAACTTACGAATATCTACCCTCAAATTGTTGGGGTGATTTTGTTTAAAGTTTAATCAAGGAGCCAGAGATAACAACGCCTCTAGACCCGTAAACCCCCATTCTGCGTACCCTCAAATTATGTTCTGCCGAAACTCTGTTTTCGCCAAACAGTGTATTACGAAGTAGAAGCGTGACGTGACACTGACCTAGCTATTCAACGTGTCTATATTTACTCTAGGAAGAGCCATCCTGTCTATCCAGCTCTTCAAAGGTCAGTGACAGCTGCATCTAATCCTGCCTAAGTTGTGTCATTGCAGGATCCCGCAGGTATCCATTAAGACAATTACAAATCGTTGCCCAACAGGGCAATAAGGGCTGAGTTTTTTAAGTTTATGTGCTGGCAATCTGTAATGTCATATCAGGACGGGTACCGACTTGTGACAGTGCACACTCATGGCAACTTTATAGTGTTGCCCCACTGGGGAATCAGGCCACCTACACCATGATCCACTATCGAACTAACACGTCATTGCCCTATCTTAATAATTCAGAGTGACTGGCTAAGAAGTGACAAGTATCAATTGTATAAGTCATTGGTTTGACTTGACCGAGAACCGAACTCCCGACCTCCCGCACGCGAGGCCCGCACTCTACCGATTCGGCCACCGCGCAAGGTAAAATTAGGGCTGAGTGAACCGGAATAATTAACTACTCAATCAGCTGAGACCCCCCCTTACTCTAGATTGGCCCAGAAATAGCTCCCAGAGAATAGTTAGTTCTGCCCAAGGTTGCATCAACACTATTAAGACCCCATTTCTCTAGGGGCTTGTTAGAGGGACTGATCCCCATTCATTAGAAGTTAATCAGCCATCAAAGTACACAATTTTTAGATTTGATTCTATTTATGTGCTGCATAAGCAACTATACGAGTATAATTATCCATCAACCGAGTTCACACCAACTGACACTACACGCCTAATGACACATCTATCTACTTAAACGACTGGTCGAGGCCTTGTGCCTGTCCTGGGGCTGTATGCACCAATCGGTGATAGGCTTAGCCGGAGTTAAGGCGCTAGCTGCGGTTAGCTACCTCAGGGTAGCGGGGGGTTGGAGAAATGTGTGGATCGGTATGCACCAATGTACTAGCCGGGGCGGACAGCTAACCGTGAGTTTATTTATAGATTTCGGAATTCCCTCCAGTTGACGATATGAATAATGCCGCCAATGCGGCGGCGGCGTTAATATTGGTTCAAATTTAGGGTTAATTTGATTAAATTTCACTTATGGCATATGTAATTCTGTTAAATATGAGGAGCATTTAATAGATTTGGGCCTAATATATTCCCGCCGATATGGCGGCGATGGCAGCGGCCATGTTTATTTGACGTTGGACAGTATGGATATCGACGTCACTAAGGCGGTGGCGATTTGTTTACTTTACATTCGTCAATTCGACAATATGAATAACGCCGCCAATGTGTAGGCGGTGTTAATATCAGTTTGAATGTAGGGTTAATTTGATTAAATTTCACTTATTTTCTATGTAAATCTGTCAAATATGATCGCATTGAATAGATTGAGACCCCCACATGCACACTAACCTCCCTGGCTACCAGTAAAACCTGATTTGAAAAGGGTTTAGCTTAGCCTAGGCTACGGTCGGCGGTTAGCGCTGGCACCGATTGATGGATACAGATTTTCCACAGTTAGCCCTGTGGAGATAGTCAAACCGCGGTTAAGGCCCTAACTCCGATTGGTGCATACGGCCCCTCGTGCTGCTACCTGACTTCTTCCTTCTAGCCTGGCTCTGCCTCATGCCTGTACCAAATAAATTGTTTCCTGGAGCCACACTTCGGCTGATGGTACCCCACTGCCCACCCCACCCCACCGCACCCAAACCCACACCGGATGGTTATGAGTTACTGAGGTATGAAATGTGACAGGCTCATTAGCGAGCCCATCGCAATTAATAACTCATTAAAATGGGGAGTTCCGAATGAGAAGCAATTTTGCTTCCTGTTCAGGTAAGGCTTGACAGATATGAACTGGCACGTGGCAATAGGGTCAGGAGGAGAAGGACGACTGTGCGGCTAATAGTAACGGCAACTTCCGGTATAGACTTGTCAACTGGTCTCTTGCAGACATCATTACACCATGGCCATAATCGATTAACACGACCCGGGCGACTCTGGTCACCCGAGTCATCAGAATTTCAAATAGAACACCGCCAGTGTAGTAAACAAATACATGTGCCGTGTGCAAAACAACCTGACCCCAGTAACCCACCTCTTGGCTGGGTTTTGCAAGGAGCGATGATGTCACATTTGCGCTGGTACCCTCCTGCAGGATAACAGCCACCGGTACCAGTCATACATATTTTTTGTTGGTAATAACATAGATTAATGAAATGGAAATATCACTAAACTATGCCATCATAAAAATATTTAAATCATATTTTGCTGTAATTATATCGGCTATTAAAACACAAATAAAAGGGCCACCATTTTTGTCACCCCGAGCGTGGAGAAGCGTATTCGATTATTCGACCCGAGTCTGCAGGATGTGGGCATGCGCCAAAAACTGCATATATAGCAGAACTATGCTCAATCTAGGCAGTCTATATATTGGCCCATACATCACTGACAGGGAATATGTACAAAATCTTTGCTTTTTGTTAATACAGTCATATATTGATAAAATGGTGAAATTCAAAACCATCGGTCTAGGCAGCGTTAAAATATATATACTGAAGGGTGGATGCAGTTACACAATTTTTTATTTTGTTGAGGGGGAGCGGTATGGTAGTTTATTACGCAGGAGAAATTTCAATCACAAACAATTGGTCTTCCTCATCCTGCTGCTCCTTGCCCTATGGTAGTAATTGGTTTTACTGGACCATGATTTTAATCCCACGACTTGCCAAAATGGGAGGCGGGTGCTCCATTCAATCAGCCAGCCCAATCCAGATCCATGATTTGTTATTTGTTGTTGGTACATTAGTTGTTTAAGCAGGCGAAAGTTCAGTCGCAGACGACTGGTCTTCCTCATTTCACTGCTCCTTGCCATATCCTAGTAATGCCAAGCATTTGGCTAGGAAGCGACAGGTATCAATTTGTAAGTCATTGGTTTGACTCAACCAGGATTCGAACCCACGATATACCAACCAGGGAGAGGGACGCTCTAACTCATTTGGCCTGGATTGATTCTGAAGGATCCGGTATATGTCATGTGTCTGGATCTAACCCTACTTTCCAACCTCAGTAAACAAATAAAACAAATTAAAAATTAAAAGATTAAATTAAATTCATCGAGCATGTCTTTGTTAGTCTTGAAAGATTGGCTACCGTTGACAAATGGCCCCATGACAACAACAAAAAAACATCATTTAATGACACTGTTATTTAACCAAAGAAGGTATTAATCTGGTGCAATTATGGTTGCTTAGGCTTTGTTAGGAGTGGATGTGGGCTGACAATGGGGGAATAGCTTATTGATATTATCTCCCGGATGCACAAATGAACCAGATGCTCGTCTGATTATGTGAAATGACACAAAGGTCACTAGGTGCTTTTGGGTTTGTATGTATATGTATTCATATATATATATATATATAGCTATGTATAGATGATGATGACTTTCTAGATAATTATATATATATAGCCAAATATATAGCTGATTGTGGTCTTCTCCTACAAACCCTAACAGAAAACCATGCTTCTGTGGCAGCACTAAGGACGGTGATGAATGGAACTCCCAACATCTCCCGACCAGCCACTGCAGGGACAAATAGTTTGCGCCTGTCTTGACATGTTCTTGCCGGTGTGAGACCTCTATTTGCTCCCTGAGAGAGTGCTGCTAGTAACTTGCAAAAGCCAGCAGCACTTCAACACTTTGCAAGCAGCTTTTATGAAATGCACAACAACACAAAATAGTGGCGCTTAAGAAATAAAAACAGTCTTTGTTGCATTGCGACCAACATCATGATGATGATGCAGTGTTCTCTGTGGCAGAGTGTTTAGAGTGTCTGACTTTTTTCAAGGTCGGACTCCTAATCTTGTGGTTGGTGTTTTGATTCCCCATGCCCCCACCTCTGCCAGCTTGGATTTCCACCACTGTGTATAACTTACAGCGTCATCAACGGCCGGTTACTCTCATAATGTGTCTATGTGGTGTGGGAGGTTAAAAATCCCTTGGATCGGTAGAAGTGTAGGCTTGGGCTTTCTATTGACAAACTGTTTAATGGTGAAAACAAGTCTATTCAGACGTACCCATGATATGCAGTATAAATCTTCAAGAAATTTGTAATTATGACTTTACACTTTGAATATCTCCAAAGTTAGCCATTCAAAATAAAAGTTACTTCAAACTGAAGTGAAATAGATTATAACGATCAACGTAGCATATTAATCTCAGAAAAATGGCCGACCCTCAAAACCATCGGACTATGCAACTTTAACCCATCACCCAGTCTTTAATTCTCTCCAGTCCCTTCATCTACGCTCTTGTATGTTTCTTTGCACTGCCGTCTGTCTGAGATCAAATGTGCCTCTTTGTCCACATCCTTCCTGATTACGTGAAATATATTTCTAGTAGAAGCTAAGAAAACTTGTTCTAGTTACTACGCTCTATCCACCTTTTGTCTGGGCCTCTTATCCTCTTCTATATATTAACACTCTTTCTCTGTGTGTACCCTCAATCCCTTCACCCTCCCTTCTCCTACCCTTCTATATATTAACCCTCTTTCTTTGCCTGCTCCCTCCCACACTTCACCCTCCCTTCTCCCCCCCCCTTCTATAGATTAACCATCCTTCTTCTCCTGCTCCCCCTCACACATCACCCTCCTTCTCCTCCCCTTCTATATATTAACGCTCCTTCTTTGCCTGGTCCCTCGCACACTTCACCCTCCCTTCTCATCCTCTTCTATATATTAACCATCGGTATTTGCCTGGTCCCTCACACACTTCGCCCTCCCTTCTCCTCCCCTTCTATATACTAATCCTCCTTCTTTGCCTGGTCCCTCACACACTTCATTTCACCCTCCCTTCTCCTCCCCTCCTATATATTAACCTTCCTTCTTTGCCTGAACTCTCACACCCTTCTCTTCCCCACTCCTTCCCTTCCAATTATATGTACTCTCTATTTGCCCTCTCCATACACCCTTCACGCTCCCACCCCCTCCCCTCCCCTCACCTTCCAACCATGTTAACTCTTCTATCCCTATATCCGCACTACTCTCAAACATTTGGCCTCGCCCTCCTCTCTCCTCTCTCTCTCCACTCTCTATTTACCTCAACACCCACACCATCCCCCCTCACCTCTCCTCCCATTCCGTCTATATCCACTCTTTACCTGCCCTACCGTCACAACATTAACCCTCCCTTCCCCTCTCCCCCTTCCACGGATGTACACTCTCTAATTACCTCGCCACCAACACCCTTCGCCCTGTCCTCTCCTTCCTTTATTCCTTCCATCCTTTCCTGTTCTCCATCCCGCTGTTCTCCCATCTATGCCAGATTATTTGTATATTCCTTATTCGCTCACTCTATCGCACCCTTTCTTGTCATGCTCTCTTCATTGAACAAAGAGAGGAACATCACATGTGCCCATCTCTCCCACTCTCTTTATCTCTTCTCCCATCCCCACCTCTCTGGGATCTCTGACACTCACATCCCCCAGCCGTCTCTACACTCCCCAACCATGAACTTCCTTGCCTTCGCGCTCTCTCCATCTACCACTCTTCCTCTCTTCCTTCCTGATCCATTCTCCCTCCTCCCCCATCATACACCCCAACACCCCAGAATTCCCACTCACTGCCACGTGGAATGCCGCCCCCCCCCCCCCCCCCCCAACCATTCCAGACGATCCCACTCCCTCATACTACGGCGATGACGAAAGTCGTCTGCTTTGCCAAAGACCTGCCGAATGAATGACAGCTGTGCGTGCGTGTTCCATTTTCCCACAAAATCTCAGGGGAACTCCTGTCGTGGCGTGATTTCGCACACGGACGCTGGTGTTGAGCATAGCCCTGACGTTTACTCAACGGCTCCAACAGGAGGAGTCGAGAGTCATTGCTTTGGGCAGCCATCGAGGCCGGGAGCATGAAATGGGTCTTTGATGGGCGAGGAGTGATGGGGTAGGAGTGGGGTTGGTGGAGGAGGTGGGGTGATAGTTGAGGAGGGATGGGGGGGGGGGTGATGGTGGGATTGGGGGTATTGGGGGTTGATAGGCAGGAGATGGGGAAGGTAGGAGGGAGGGCAGGGAGGAGGGAGAGGGAGGAGGGGGAGGGAGGAGGGGGAGGGAGGTGGGTAAGGAAGGAGGGGAGGGAAGAGGCGGAGGGAGAAGGGGGAAGGCCCGGCTGAAGGGAGGAGCGGAGGGAGGAGGGAGGAGGAAGAGGGGGAGGAAGGTGGAGGGCGGAAGGTGAAGGGAGGAAGGTGGAGGAGGTGGAGGTAGGAGTGGATGGAGGAATACGTGTATGTGGGGAAGGAGGAGGGAGTGGGGAACGAGGAGGGAGGAGCGGAGGAAGGCGGGGTAGGAGGGGGCTGAGGGGAGGGATGAGGGGACGGAGGTTGCGGAGGGCGGAGGGAGGAGAGCGGGGGGCGAGAGACAGAGGAGGCGGAGGGCGGTGGAGGAAGGCGGGGATGGGGGAGTAGAGAGAGAGGAGAGGGGGGGGGGGGGTAAGGACGAGGGGGAGAGGGGGAGGAGAGGATTGAAGGGGAGGTAGGAGTCGGAGGAGGGAGAGGGCAGGCGGAGGGACGAGAGGGAGGGAGGAGGGGAAGGGAGGAGAGACGGAGGGAGGAGGAAGGAAGGTGGAGGAGTTGGAGCGAGCAGGCCGAGGAAGGATGGGGGCGGACAAGAGGGGAAGCGAAAGGAGGAGGAGGAGAGAGAAGAGGGGGAGGACGGAGGGTTGAGGAGCTGGAGCGAGCAGGTGGATGGAGGAGGGGGAGGAGGGCGAGGGATGAGGAGAATAGAGGAGGTTGGGAGGAGGGAGGAGTGAGGAGGGGGGTGAGGGGGTGGCTGTCGGGGTGTTCAAAGACACGGCTTGTCCTCAGGGCCAGCTCCGTGGATAGAGCAAGGCCGGTGGATCCTTATCAGCAACAAGACGGGCTATTGATCGGCTGAGGGACAAATCCGATCATTGCCACCAACGGTAAACATCCGCCAGCTGCTGCTTCTTCCTACCGCCGCCGGCAGGTGGCACCACCCACACCGGAGCCCGGCGCACCAACACTCAACCGACCAGGTGTTTGCTTAAAGGTCGGAATCTGAATAGGTTTGGTGGTATTATTAACGGCTTAGATATGCATTTTGTGTGTTTACCGACCCCCCCGCCCCCCCGCCCCGACCCCCAACACACATTTGTGGTGGAATTGCATTTATAGGACATATGTATATATATATATATATATATATATATATCCTGTATTAAATAATATATATCATGTCCTATATATGACATATTACGTTGGTTGGTCATTGGGGTTTTACGTCGTTGCAAGTTCTAAGGTCATATCAGGACGGGCATGACATATATATATATATATATATATATATATATCATCTCTGTTGTCGTTGGATGGAGTTTTGCATCCTGACAACATCTAATGTCATATCAGGACGAGTACCAACTTGTGATAGTGTACACTCTAACATGGTGACCTTATAGTGCTGCCCCACTGGGATACCACGCCACCACCAATATGATTTGCCACTCAGTCAGGGTAATGATTTTAACACAGAAAATACCAACAATAAAATAGTCAAGCTTCTTACAGGAAATAGCGGGTTTATTGACCATGTTTACTTTGTAAACATGCAAATAGTCCCCTCGCTAGAATGTAAAGCGTTTTAAATCTGATCCTTGTCAGGAACATGAATCACGCGTAAAACGATGGTGCGTGCTATAATTCTGTTATGCTGCAGTTTATAAATAACCCACAGAACTTCCCAGGGAGCTGACAAACTTGCCAACCCAGGAAGCCCTTCGGTTGCTTGGTTGGTTGTTGGAGTTTTACGTCATTACAACATCTAAGGTCATATCAGGATGGATACCGACTTGTGACAGAGCACCCTCATGACAACTTTATAGTGCTGTCCCACTGGGAAGTCATGCTGCTGGAAGCATGACCCAAAATCCCACTGAGTCACCTTATCCTAATACTAAGTTAACCAGTCCTTGCCATATCCTAGTAATCCTGAGTGCCAGGCTAGGAAATGAACGACAAGTACCAATTTTATAAGTCATTGGATTGACTCGACCAGGAATCGAACTCCTGACCTTCCGCACGGGAAGCCGGCTCTACTTATTCAGCTACCGCATCTGGTTAAAACCTTCAGTGATCAGTCCTATGAGGTTAACTGGTCGGTGAACGGTTAGTGTCACGGGTCCAGGTTGACTAACTGTTGATGTAGCGGCCTTGAATACGGTCCTGTCACCTGGGGTCCCAGACCAGGCCGTAATACTAATAATGTACGGTAATGGGCAGAGCGCGCCCATCCAATACACCCAGGGCTCATATGTCTGGTCACAGGTCATAGGTCATGGATCATAGATCATAGGTCATATATCATAGAACATAGGGCATAGGGCATAGGTCATAGGTCATATGACATATGAATAGGGTTTGTTTGTTTGTTTGTCTGTTGTTGTTTTACGTCCTAGCAACATCTAAGGTCATATCAGGACGGAGAGGGCATATTCCATAGGGCATATGTCATATGTCATAGGTAATATATCATATGGCATAGGGTATATGGTGTATGTCATAGGGCATGTCATAGGGCATATGACATATGCCATATGTCATATGGCATAGGGCATATACAATATACCATATGGTGTATGTCATATGTCATATGGCATAGGTCATATGTCATATGCCAGAGGGCATAGGTCATAGGTCATAGGGAATAGGCCCCTGTTCAAAGTAAATTGTATATTACCTAGTATATACACCAGATTGCAGAGTGTATATATCACATTGGATATCGCCTAATACACAGTGCCCGTAAAGCAAGCAATTCATATCAGGCCGGGTACTGACTTTCGCCAGTGACACTCACTTCCAGTGTTTTTTTTAGTGCTGCCCTACTGGGATACCAGCCTTAAAGCACCATGAGTTAACATCGAACTCAGTTAAGTCAGGTTTAAACTGAGACTATCATCAGTCCTTGTCCCATCCTATTCATACCAGCCATCAGGCAAGGCAGCTCTTCGGTTACACCTCAAAGTAGCTCGCCGTCCATGTGGCAGCTGTTTGCTTGCAGCTCCGAGCTGCTCACCACGCGTGTTGCAGCTTGTTTGCTTGCAGATCCGAGCTGCTCACCATACATGTTGCAGCTATCCGGTTGCAGCTCAGTGCAGGCACGTTGCAGCTATTTGCTTTCCGCTTAGAGCAGTCATGTTGCAGCTCTTCAGTTGCAGCTGAGAACAGTCATGTTGCAGCTCGGAGCTGCTCAGCATCCATGTTGCAACTCTTGTTTTGCAGCCCCGAGCTGGTCAGCATCCATGTTGCAGCTCTTTGCTTGCAGCCCAGAGCTGGTCAGCAGCCATGTTGCAGCTCTTTGCTTGCAGCCCATAGCTAGGTAGCATCCATGTTGCAGCTCTTTGCTTGCAGCCCATAGCTGGTCAGCATCCATATTGCAGTTCTTCAGTTACAGCTCACAGCAGGTCACTTACAAATATATCACCAGGCAGCACCTGCTACAGTCTACCGATATCAACCAACACAACATGTTAGAGGTCAATTGAGTATGGGAGTGGGATGCAGCTCAGGTGGTCGAACATCCGATCGATCCAGCTCAGTGGACCCATTTGAAGTATCGGGTTATTTTCCATTCAAACCATTCAAACCAGTTGTCCACAACTGGTTCATCAATGGCTGTGGTATGTGCTGTCCTGTCTGTGGGGAAAGTGCATTTAAAAGTCTCCTTACCACTTATCGGAAAGAGTAGCCTATGTGGCAGCACCAGATTTCCTACATAGAAATACATCAGAATAATGTCCATAAGTTTGACGTCCAATAGCCGATGATAAACATAAATGTGCTCTAGATGCATCGTTAAGTAAAACAAGCTTTTTTTAGGTCAATAGGTTAATATGTGTATGGAGGTGTGGAGGTGTCGATGTGGGTGGAGTGGGGGTGTACAGCTGGTGGGGTCAGGTGGGTGGGAGTAGAAGCGGATTACTGGAAGGGCTTAATAATGAATAACATATAATTGACCTAGTTTCTGGACATCCTACTGGGCCACATTCCTCAGTTTAAGTCAAGCCCGCCCACAAAGCATTCATGTTTCTTACCTAAAGCCAATCCCGATCAGAGTCACTGGATCGTGACGGGCATTCGGTGCGTGTCAAACGATCCCCTCAGTACAGTCTCCTGGTTATTTGCACAAGGAATATTTTCTGTAAACATACACACACACTGATTTGAGCCCATTTTATTGGGACCATAAACAAATACAGGAGTAAAGAGAAGACTACCGCAGAATGTTTATATTAGTATAAACAGATGAACTCGAGTTTCTGCTATATATATTACATATATACATATATATATATTTATATTTATATATATATATATATATATATATATATACATATACACAAAACTTCTGAGTGAATGGGACCAGACAGGATGGCCAAATGAGTTAGAGCGTCCGTCTCCCATGTTGGTAGACCATGGGATTGTGGGTTCAGACCCTGGTCGAGTCAAACCAATGACTTACAGAATTATACTTGTTGCTTCCTAGCCAGGTGCTCGACATTATTAGGATAGGGAAAGAACTGGTTGTCTCAGTGTCAGGATAATGTGACTGAGTGGGATATCAGGTCATGGTGGTGGTCACCTTGGTCTCCCAGTGGGGAAGCACAATAAAGTTGCCATGAGCGCGCACTGTCACAAGTCGGTACCCATCCTGATATGACCTTAGATGTTGCTAGGACGTAAAACAACAACAAACACACGCTCTGAGTGAGTGGAGTGACACGCCCGGTGCAGGGGGGTGAGCGGTGCATGCCGGACCGCCCACCCGTCTGTGTGGGTGGGTGTGGAGGGGGGAGGGGGAGGGGGCACTCCCGATCTTATTACAGGTGATAAGAGTCTTATCACTATTTATTAAAAACGAATATACTGGGTTTATTGTTAAAATCTACTTAATTTTAGTTTGACGCAACTTTTATCTTACACAGTGTTAGACCAGACGAGTTGAGCATTCGTCTACCTTTGTGTTACATCGGAGGTTTCGAAACCACGGGTTCGAACCCCGGTCGAGTCAAACCAATGACATGAAAATTGCTACTTGTCGCTTTGTAGCCAGGCACTTGGAATTATTAGCACAATTCGTGACTTTATTTCTCTTGATTTATTTATTTGTTAAATCCTCTGTCACATTGTAAGTTCTGGTTGCATGGTTAGGCCTCTGTAAGCTGTAACAATGAACCGCTAATGGGGACCTAGACACCCAGGCCCCAGGTTGATGCTTTCTCAGTGCGCTTCCCACAGTAGAACCTGACCCTAGAGGCAATTTCTGCTTTGCTGCTTAAGCACACAGTCCCTAATCTTTCATAATTAAGTACAGTGAGGCCTGCTATCGCAGTAACTCATCAGAGAGTGGCAGAAATCAGAAATTCCACCAGCACCACCCTCACACCAAAATACTCCCCAATTGCATAATTTGCATTTCTACACTCCCCAAGTAGCACTGGGCGCGAGGGCTGAATCCCCTGCGTGAGATCACGAGATCGCGAGATCGCGAGATCGCGAGATCACGAGATCGTGAGATTGGGAGTTTGGTTCCCAGTTGAGTCAAATCAATGACTTATAAAATTGATACTTCTTGTTTCATAGATCAGCGCTCAGCATTAATAGTGTAGGGCAAGGACTGGTTACTTCACTGCCAGGACGATGTAACTGAGTGGGGTATCGGGACATGGTGCTGACAGCCTGGTCTCCCAGTGGTTCAGCGCAATAAAATCACCATGAATGTGCACTATCACAAATCGGTACCTCTCCTGATATGACCTTTGATGTTGCCAGGACGTATCATTCCAACAACCAAACCAAAACAACCAAGAATAATACATCAATTTATTTCACTAGATTGATTTCTAAATGTTTAAATCCTCTGTCACATTGTGAGTTCTGGCTGCAGGGTTAGGCCTCTGTAAGCTGTAACAATGAACCGCTAATGGGGACCTAGACACCCATGCCACAGGTGGATGATATCTCAGTGCGCTTCCCACAGTAGAACCTGACCCTAGAGGCAATTTCTGCTTTGCTGCTTAAGCACACAGTCCCTAATCTTTCATAATTAAGTACAGTGAGGCCTGCTATCGCTGCAACCCATCAAGGACTGGCAGCAATCGCAAATCCCCTTCCTGCCACCCCACTCCCCCAGCCTCCCCCCTTCCGGCAGACATATACTCCCAAGTTGCATCAATTGTGTGGCTACAGTCCCCGGGTAGTGCTCAGAGATTTGACATTTGATATTTGTATTCACAATTTTCCATACACAGTACATACACCATCAATTAAGCTCTTGATCATAATCTAAATTGTAGGAACAGTGTAACATTAATGGTTGTCTTCCCACCACCCCTTATAAGCAAATAATATGCAATGCAACATCATAACCCGTTTTCCTTTTCTTTTTTTGGTAAAACAGTTTATTCATTAGAATATGCATTTTTGTTCAGCCCCGATGCACTGATCTTCCGGCCATTTATATTACATTGTACAAAGGTAGATGTAAGTAGATTGTGAAGGGGAGTTAGTGTGTTAGTGTGTTAGCCATAATAAGTTCAGTATTATCGGCTAAGATTAAGACGGTGGGTCGCTGCAAAAACTGTGTTCCTATTACAGTATAGTTGAGGTGAGTACTTCAGTGAGGGGGGGGGGGGAGGGGGAGGAAAAGGAGGGAAGGGGGGGGAGCAAGACAAGGGGACCAGATCCATGCTATGATTTGTTTTTTGTTTTTTTGTTTGTTGGTACATTAGTTGTTTAAGCAGGGGACATTTCAGTCGCAGACGACTGGTCTTCCTCATTCCACTGCTCCTTGCCCTATCCTAGTAATGCAGAGCGTCTGGCTAGGAAGTGACAAGTATCAATTTGTAAGTCATTGGTTTGACTCAACCAGGATTCGAACCCACAATCCACGATCTACCAACATGGGAGATGGATGCTCTAACTCATTCGGCCATCCCCTGTGGTTTGCTGCTTCAAGGACCTGGCCAGTGAGATGCATTCTGACCAGTGACTTAAAGCCTTGTTAGGAAGGTGCACTTCTCATTTTTAGCTGATATATAGATACCTTGCAGACTGTTCTTTGAGGAAGCAAACAGAAGTTAGATAAATATATGAAACCACATGAAGAGTTCAGGTGCACACAGACGATAAATTCCTTGTAGTTGGTTTCTGTCAAATATCATTATTTTATTGTTGTGTTTTCCAGTTAAAGTATATACATTTAGCGCATTGTGTAACGGATTCATGGATTTGAATATCAGAATGATGGCAGGTCTATAACCAAAATCGGGAGTATGTATGCCCTGATGACTAACGTCTCGGCGCTGATACAAGATTATTCAAAATAATAAATATCCCCCCCGGCCCTACAACCCCCCCCCCCCGACTACAAGATCTTACAAATATCGGGAGAATGCAGGGCCTGATGAATAACGGCTCAGCGCTGATACAAGATTATTCAAAATAATAAATATCCCCCCCCCCCCCATCATACAAAAAATACCCACTCCCACGATACAAAAAATGAAATAACCTCAAACCGAAGAGAAAATCTATCCCACTTGGACTTTGACCCTAGGTGCCTCACACGCATTGTCAGCGGTGTACCAGGGCAAGATGCAATTTGTCCTGGCTGACTATCTCTATGAGGCATCACTGTGTATTGGTGTTCCCATAATGCATTGCAGCCTTGACGATTATTTCAAGACCTTGACATCTATAGCACAACGATCCATCACCCCCGCCTCCCCACTCCTCACTTCTCGCTGCTCACTCCTCACCGCTCACCCTTCACAGCTCACTCCTCACTGCTCACTGCTCACTGCTCACTGCTCACTCCTCACTCCTCACCCCTCGCTCCTCACTCCTCACTCCTCACTCCTCTCTCCTCACCCCTCACTCCTCACTCCTCACTCCTCACTCCTCACTCCTCACTCCTCACTCCTCACTCCTCACCCTTCACTCCTCACTCCTCACTCCTCACTCCTCACTCCTCACTCCTCACTCGCCAATCCCCACTCCTCACTCCTCACTCCTCACATCTATAGCACAACGATCCATCACCCCCGCCTCCCCACTCATCACTTCTCGCTCCTCACTCCTCACTCCTCACTCCTCACCGCTCACCCTTCACTGCTCACTGCTCACTGCTCACTGCTCACTGCTCTCTGCTCACTGCTCACTCCTCACCCCTCACTCCTCACACATCACTCCTCACTCCTCATTCCTCATTCCTCACTCCTCACTCCTCACTCCTCACCCCTCACTCCTCACCCCTCACTCCTCACTTCTCACTCCTCACTCCTCACTCCTCACTACTCACTCCTCCCTCGCCAATCCTCACTCCTCACTCCTCACTCCTCACTCCTCACTCCTCACTCCTCACCCGTCCCGGAAGCACTCGAAACCACAGTCAGTTATGTACCTAACATTATAACCGCCTGCATTGATTGATGACATTTAGCCGCCATAGCTGTCCACCGGAAGTGAACAATAATAAATAATAGTAAACCCCTTCCCCACATCTGCCCTACCACCTGGTCCTCACGGCAGTTATGGAGGTATATTTGATATAGCTGTGTATGTATGTATGTATAAGACCATTATGTGTTTATTTGTTTGTGGGAGATACAATGTATTATGCAAATATAAACCAACAACTCATATATGTCATGTGTAAATGTTTGATATGTTATAATATATTATCTAAATATAAAGTGGGAGTGGGATGTAGCTCAGGCGGTAGAGTGTCCACCTCTGAAGGTGTGGGTCATGGGATCCATCCTGGTCAGTGGACCCATTTGCAGTTTGGGCTATTTTCTGTTCCAACGAGTGGTCCATAACTGGTTCATCAAATGCTGTGGTTTGTCATGTCCTATCTGTGGGAAAGAGTAGCCAATGTGGTGGCAGCAGGTTTCCTAAAAAGAAATATGTTAGGATGACCAAATGTTTTACGTCCAATAGCTGATGATACAAATCAATGTGCTCTAGAGGCATCGTGAAATAAAACAAACTTTCCTTTTTCCAAATATAAACCAACAGCTCTTCCATGAAATTTGTAATTTTTGATAATGCTGTTTGTGATAGGCATTTAGTTTTTTTCCAATTCTTTCACTTTCAATTATTTCAGGATGATTCCTTAGTCGTGATCTATCGGGTCAAAATGAAATAAATCTGTATTGTCAGGATGTACAACTGGAATGAGATTAAATTGAGTTAAATAACGTTTAATGAATACTTATGCCTTCACCGGCAACAGGTTGTGCAACTCGAGGAGTGGTATCTACAGCCATACGAGAGGATGTTCCTCAACCAACCCTACTGCCCCGGTCACATACACGTTAGTGGACGTAGTTGAACGTAGGTGAACATAGGTGAACGTAATGGAGCCTAACATGGGTCAAACATCGTCTAAGTATGTTAAACTACGTTGAAATATTTTAAGGTACGGCAGGTTTTGGTACGGATAATTACGTTGCGGTACGGATAAATACGTTACGGTATGGATAAATACATTATGGTATGGATAAATACATTATGGTATGGATAAATATGTTACAGTACGGATGCCAGTATGTTCAATTACGTTCAACTAGGTTAGCCTCCACTACGTTCACCTACATCCACTAACAGGTATGTGACCAGGGCTTCATCCAAGTAGGCTAGAGTATGCTAGAACACTCTAGAGTATGCTAGAGTGTGCTTGATTACATTAGCATCACAGATGCAAATTCAGCCCCTAAGATAGCGTGCTTTTGAACATGTCTAAAGATTAAATCGGAACTCACAGCCCACCCACATTATTACCAGGGAGAAGTATGGATGCTGGTACGTTCAACTACATTCAATTATGTTCCTCCACTACGTTCAACTACGTCCACTAACGTGTATGTAACTGGGCCTTACAGGCGCTACTCCATAGTCTGCAATAACGTTTAATAGCAACTAACTAACAGAGCCACTGTTTTAATGAGAGTAAGGACATACTAAACATGGTTTAAATACCACTATTTTAATATATCATTTATTTATGTGCCCCAACACCTGAGTCATAGAACCAACAGAGACGCTAATCCCTTCATCTGTTAATTACTCCTGACGGGTGATGCTGGTTTACTCATTTATTATTCAAACTACTATGAACAACTACACTGCGTCAGCAATAGACCTCGCCAGTTAAGCTAGTGACATCTGTCGGCAAAATCTGGAACCACTCTAGTCGGGTACATTTTCCGACTGCCTATGATTTCACATGTTATATCTCTGTAAAGAATGCTTGGAAAAATAATAAAATGCTAGATTATATTCAGACATTCATATTGCAACAGGATTCAAGCTCTTATCATTGTAATACATTTTCAAAAAAGGACAACTATATTGTATTTTTCTTCTGGGATTTCACCGCTGCTCTCTTCATGTATTACACCCATCCAGATTAGCTAGTTCATCTATCGGCAGAATCTGGAACCACTCTAGTTGGGTATTTTCCAGCTTAACTGGTAGGGTTTATTCGGCGCACTGAGACCATCACCCTTATGAAAGTTTAGCTTCCTCCTGTACCAACCCACATACACATTCACACATACCCACCCCCACATTCACACCCACACCCACCCACACATATCATTACATACACACACACATCAACACACACATACACCCCCCACCAACACACACATTCACAGTCACCCACACACATACACCCACACACCCCACATACATACACCCACACCCATACCCACAGGCATCCACAAACCCCCACACACAGCCACCCACCAACACACCGACACACATACATGCAATCACACGCACACACTACTCCACACCCACACACCCCACATACATACACCCACACCACAGGCATCCACAAATCCCCCACATACAGCCACACACACACATCAACCCACCCATACAACCAGACACACACACATACATGCAACCACACACACACTCATCCACACCCACACACACCCACATCCACACACCCATATCCACACCCACACCCTCGCCCAAACCCATACGCGCCCCACATACACCGACCCGCATACACCCACCCCCTCACCCCGACATAATCCCCAAACCCACACATACACACACCCACACATCCATACACCCACACACACATACACTCCCACACACTCCAACACACACCCACTGTCAAGAAACATCCACACACTGGGTTATCACACTCAGGTCCACACCCCCACCCCCACCCCCACACATGCACACAACACCAGGATCATGTTGAGGGGGGGGGGGGTTAATAGTGGGTGTCAGGATGTGGACTTCCTGTCTTGGGACGGCCAAACTGACACCACAAATCCGGACCACCAATCAAAAGCCTCCAAGTGGTTATGACATGTAGCCACACTTTAACTCAAAAGTCGTCTGCTTCTGCCCCACTTTTCTTTCTTTTTGTTGTTGTTAAATGTTCCCTTTATTTTGTTGTGATAACATTTCCAATTTCCACCCCAATATTGTTGCTACCTTTCGACGTGCTTCATAAAGCTAACCACTGCCTGATGGAATCCTAGGTGGATTTGTTTTCCTTTATTAATTCACTTATTTCTTTCTTATGTTTCCTATGTATTCTCCGGTTATTTTTCTTTTCTTTATTTCACATATTTCTTTCTTATATGCCCTGGATATTCTTGGGTTACTTTTCTTTTCTTTATTGCACTTATTTCTTTCTTATATGACCTAGATATTCATAGGTTATTTTTCCTTTCTTTATTTCACTTATTTATTTCCTAAATATTTCTTCTTTTTTGTTTAGACCCATTCCGGGTGTGAATGGAATTATATGTACTTTTGTTATCTTCTCTTTATTTCAGTTATGTCGATCTCATAGTTCGTTTTTATTCTTGAGTTAGTTTCCCTTTCTTTATTTCACTTATACCTTTCTTTTATACCTTCTATATTATTGACTTATTGCATTGTTTTCTGTTAGTCCTTGTTTATTCTTGGGTTATTTTTCGTTCCTTTATTTCACTTATTACTTTCTTGTATTCCTTCTTTATTCTTGGGTTATTTTTCCTTTCTTTATTTCACTTATTTCTTTCCTACATTCTTCTTCTTTAGTCTTCTGTTAGTTCCTTCTTTTTTAACCCAATTAGAGATTTAAATAGAATTATAAATAGTTTGTCTCATCTCTTTATTTCAGTTAATTCTTTCTCAAAGTTCCCTTTTATTCTTCACTTATTTTCCCTTTCTCTATTTCACTTATTTCTTTCTTACATTTCTGTTTTATTCCTGGGTTATTTGTCGTTTCTTTATTTCGCGTATTTATTTCCTATATATATTTTTTCTTCATTAGTCAGTTAGTTCCGTCTTCTTAATTTACCCCGATTAGAAATGGATTATTTCTAGGCTATTTTTTGTCTTTCTCTATTGCACTTATTTCTTTCTAACATTCTTGAGTTATTTTTCCTTTCTTTAGTTTACTTCTTTCATATATTTCTTCGTTATTCTTGGGTTATTGTTCCTTTCTTTATTTCCTTTATTTCTTTCTTATGTATTCCATCGTTATTCTTGGGTTATTTTTACTTTCTTTATTTCACTTATTTCTTTCCTGTGTATTTCTTCTTTAGTATTCTTTTAGTTCTTCTTCTTCTTTTTGCCCATTGATTGAATTCTAGGTATTTTTTTTTTTCATTTTCTTTAGTTCACGTTTTTCTTTCCTATATTACTTCTTTATTCTTGGGTAATTTTTGCTCTTTTTATTTCAATTATTTCTTTACTGTGTATTTCTTCTTTATTATTCTCTAAGTTCCTTCTTTTTGTTTACCCTGAGTAGGGACTTGGATCGACCCACGTCGTAGACAGCTCAGACAGGTGCATTGCCGGAAATAGGTTGTTTGATTATTGGAGTTATCCATCGGGGCAACATCTAAGGTCATATCAGGATATACCAACTTGTGACAATGCACACTCATGGCAACTTTATAATGCTTCCCCACTGGGAAATCAGACCACCAGCACCATGACCCGATATCCCACTCAATCGCATTATCATGACACTCACCTAACCAGTCCATGCCCTATCCTATTAATGCCAAGCACCAGGCTAGAAAGCGGCAAGGATACATTTTATAAGTCACTCGGTTGTGAGTGAAACATGAAATAGACAGCAGCAGGTTCCGCAGACAACTCTTCAAGTGATCGGCAACTGATGGCATCTGCTAACACCTCATTGGCTGAGGAGAGGGGAGTGAGGAAGGGAGAGGGGGCGGGGAGAGAAGGGGCACTGCTGGAAGTGATGTCAGTGTTAGTTCCAGTGCTTGACACCAGGGCTTGAGTAGGTTTGGCGCTGATTATATCTTGGGGTGCTTTAACTGAAATCAAGCATACTTCCCAAGTAATGTGCCACTCAACTCAATCAAGTAATAGTGTTGACACAACAGCTGATCCTTAGCATTGCATAGTCCGATGGTTTTGAGTTTTAGGCACTTTGCTGAGATAGCCTGATTTCCGTTTTGTTGTTGTCTGAAACCACTATCATCCCTGCTATCGAAAATACATACTATGATATAAACCGGTTTCTCGGTTAAACCAAACGATTGGTTAATCCAAACTTGTTTAGGCTGCCCATCAAAATACTACCATTTATCATATAAAAAAGTTGGTTAAACCAAAGTTGGTTAATCTAAATTATTGGTTAATCCAAATAAAATTGTCGGACCACAGGCCACTTCTGGTATGGTTAAACTAAATGTTCATGTGGTTATAACGTCATCTGAGACCCCACCAACTTGTTTATGTGATAAATGATAGTATTTTGAAGGGACCCTAAACATGTGTTTGGATTAACTGATCATTTGGTTTAACCAAGCTTGGTTTAATGGGGTTATACAGTATGTACATAAAAAACAATAATAAAAGTGTCCACATACATTGTATATTATGTAAAATATCATTTATTATATATATATATAAAGAGGCGGGGTTTAGCTACCTTATTTATTATTTATTTATTTATTTATTTTATTATTATTTCTTCGCATATATTTGCTCCGTGGCTGCTTTTGCCTCGCTGCTACTCCGCCATTGCTGCTCGCAGGTCACTTGCTCTGCCGCCATACCTTGTATCGCATGCATTTTTAGCTTTGATTGGTAGGGGTATTTTCTTTTGCCCGGCCATGGGCCTTTCCTTGCAAAATAAAAGACTTGAAGGTTCCCACCCACTCCTCGTTTGCGCTCCTTCCTCTCCCTCCACCATAGCCAGTTTTATATGTGCAATACATTCTTACTCAAAGTCAAAATCAAAGCCAAAGCTTGGTTAAACAAATGATCAGTTAATCCAAACAAATTTCTAGGGTCCCTTCAAGTTTGGTTTAACGGGGTTATACTGTATTTACCGTATTTGTACTTATTTGGCCTTTTAGTTTGAATAATTTCTTCATTCACCCATATTCAGAAAATCACGGTGGGTGAGAGATAAAATATTCAACATCCTCATTCAAAGTAGCTAGCTGATTGTTATAGTCTAACTTACTTTAGCTTAAATTAACTTTTGTTTGAAATAGCATAACTGTTCAGATATGTTGAAATGCAAACATTTTAAATAAATGTTGGCTAGAACACCAAAACTCAAACATAATAGGATTCTGTGGGAAAGCGTTCTATTAAATTGACTCAGTGTTCCCTTCCATGTGGCAGCAAATGCTTAATAAATGCATCACCATCTAAGTCAGGTATGTCTATTCAAATCTAGATACTTGTCTTCTCTTGATTTTGAAAATGTGATGCTCCATCGGATTATGCAGCTTTAAGGACAGAGCTTATAGATTAGGCCTACTCAAGGTGGTTTAGAGTTCTCGTAGTGTGACTCATTTTTGTTATGCCATTTCAAAGTTCTATGATTAATTAGTGAATTATTGAATTCATCCAATGGGCTAATTTCCTATGAGGTGCTTATTGGAATTAAGGAGGAGGGGTGATGTGAGTGTGAAAAATTAGGCTGATATTAAATTAGTATAATCTCTTAATTAGTATAATGTGTGGTTAGAGTGTTGAACTTGTAATCTGAGGTTGTTTTGTGGTGTGGGTTCAAACCCCATACACTCCAGAACCTTTGTGGCATTCTCTGTGGCAGAGTGGTTAGAGTGTCTGACTTTTTTCTAGGTCAGACTCCTAATCTGAGGGTCAACGGTTCGATTCCCCGTGCCCCCAGCTCTGCCAATTTGGATTTCCACCACTGTGTATAACTTACAGCGTCATCAAAGGCCGGTTGCTCTCATACCATGTCTATGTGGTGTGGGAGGTTAAAAATCCCTTGGGTCGGTAAAAGTGTAGGCTCGGGCTTTCTATCGACCAGCAGTGGAGTGGGGAAGACCAGTCGTCTGTGACTGGGATTTCGCCTGCTTGGGACAACTAATGTACCCAAAAAAAAGAAAAATGATGACAAAAATGAGAGACAAATAAGTGTTCACGCTTCCTGTCTACCATTCGCTATATGTTGATTTTGAAATGGTAGGCAGGGTGGACATGGGGACGGCTTGTTGAGAAGTGTTGCAGGCTAGTGGCCGCCCAGCTTATATACAGCAGTGGAAGGGTGTGAAAGCCCGCCGCCACGACTGAAGTGGATAGAGAGGAAGTCGCCAATCGCCCCATCAGTCGATCAGGGTGTCAGCGGGTGGGTGAGTGTTTCCTTGCAAATCGAATGAAATGCAAACAATGTGACCACTTATTTTTATTGATTTTATTAGATGAATAGTAATAGATACTGAGATGTGGTGCAGAACCATGAGATGTGGCAAGATTAGCAAAATGTGATGAGATGTGGTGAGATGAGGCAGGGTGATCATGATGGGGCGAGCTGAGGCGATGTGATGTGAAGCAAGGTGAGGCGATATGAATTGTGGTGAGGTGAGGTTATATGATATGAGGTGAAGCAATATGAGGTGAGGTGATGCAAGGTGAGGTGATATAAGGAGAGGTGAGGTGATATTAGGAGAGGTGAGTCAAGGCGAGGTGCGGTGAGGTAATATGAGGCGATATGAGGTGATGCAAGGTGACAACATATGAGGTGAGGTGAGGTGAGGTGAGATGATGGTAGATTAATTGAGATGAGATGAGGCAAAATCTGCAGAGGAGCGACAGAATGAGGTAAGACATTGCCCAAATGATGTGAGATATGGCAAGATGAGGTGACATGTTGTGCTGAAGTGCGAGATGTTGCGAGATCAGACAAAATGTGGCGAGATGATGCAAACATCCACCAATGTCCGGGTGAGATATAGAAATGACATTAGATGAGTCACTAAAAGGCGAGATGAAGCAAGATGTATGTAGAAATGTTGTGAGGTGGGTCATGACAACGAACATGAAGCGAGATGCAAAACTGACATTAGATTTTTCAGGACAAGGCGAGATGAGGCAAGATGTAGAAATGACGTTAGATGTGTCACCACAAAGGGAGATGAGGTGAAACATAGAAATGACGTTAGATATCTCGCTACAAGTTTAAATCAGGTGAGAAGTAGAAATGTTGTTAGATGTGTCATGCCAAGTCGAGAAGAGGTGAGATGTAGAAATGGCATCAGAAGTGTCATGACAAGACGAGCAGAGGCGACATGTAGAAATGGCATTAGGTGTGTTATGACAATATGAGAAGAGTCATGATGTAGAAATGGCATTATATGTGTCACAACAAGGTGATATGAAGCGAAAAGCACAAATGGCATTAGATGTGTCATTACAATGTTAGATGAGGTAAGATGTAGAAATGGCATTTGATGTGTCATGTCAAAGCAGGCTGATGCAGGATGTAGAAATGGTATCAGGTGAGTCACGATAAGGTGAGATGAGGTGAAATGTACAAATGGCAGGGAATGTGTCATGACAAGGTGAAATGAGGTGAGGTGTAGAAATGGCCTTAGATGTGTTGCGACAAGGTAAGAATTTCATTGTGCTATATGCCACACAGTGTGTAGTCAACGGTCAGTTATTGTAAACCTTACTCTATATACCATTTTTGTGTAAATAATCCTGAATTGACAGATGGCTCGAAGACCAGTGCTTTGGCACTCACAAAAGACTTATTCAGCAAAATAAACATATATACTTACCCCACCACCCAAAAACACACACCAAATAAAACCCGTAGACATGTTGTGTGGTGTGTCGCAACAAGGTGAGATAAGGCAAGATGTAGAAATGGCATTAGATGTGTCGGGAAAAGGCAAAATATTTTTAAATGAGACGATATAACGCAAGATAGTGGCCAGATGAAGCGAGCTGTGGTGAGGCTAGCTGAGATGTGGTGAGGTGAGGCAAGGCAGACAGCTGGGGTCGACGCAACCTGGCCAGGTGGGGAATGTGGAGCACGTCGACACATAAAGCACTGTGACCTGTGGTGTGTGGACAGATGCCTGACCTACTTCGGCTCACCTGGGGATGCCGACCCGTGGCGCCCTCAAGCGGGCAGTGACATAACTAGGGTCCTTTAATCAGACGCCATGAATGCATTGGCGGAATATAGACAAGGAAACCCAGACTCCATGAGCTGGAGAGGGTTCTTTAGTTAAACAGGACCAATTTGGCGTTTGAATGGTACAACAAGGTGGTCCTTTAAGGGAAGTGGCGAAGCGGTTGCACATGTTATTTTGGTTGTGTATTGCTTTTTATTCTTTAGAATAATGGTTTATATTTAGCTATAATGTGCAAAATGTCTCAAGTTAGTACAGGTGTAATATTCCAGCTGATATAGTCCATTATCTCAATGGATAAGGGGTAGCATGACACAACACCTAATATAGCATACTATACCTACGGATAAGGAATAGCATAATATATCAGCTAATATAGCATACTATATCGATGGACAAGAAATATACCCATATAGCAAATGACATAACAAATTATATCGATGGATGAGGACTAGCACAATATAGCAACTAATATAGCATGTTATATTGATGTATAAGGAATGACACAATATTAGCAGGTAATATAGCATACTATATGGATGGATGAGGAATAACATAATATATCAGATAATAGACCATACTACATGGATGGATGAGGAATAACACAATGTAGCAGGTTAAAGAGCATACTATATGGATGGATGAGGATTAACACAATATAACAGCTAATATAACAGAATATATCGATGGATAAGGAATAGCACAATAGCACAAACACCCTTGTAGCTAATATAGCATACTCTATCGATGAATAAGGAATAACACACTATCGCAGCTAATATAGCATACTACATCTATGGATCAGGAATAACACATTACAGCAGCTGATATAGCATTCTATATCGATGGATAAAAACTAGATCTATATAATATAACAGCTAATATAGCACACCATCTTGATGGAAAAGGAATACGATATATTACTCAGTTATTAACTGATATTGCGCTTATGTCCTAAAGGAATGACCTGAACTGGGTAAACAAAAAAGTATTCTTCTAAACTCTGAATCTTTTCAAGTTCTAACTCCAATGTTCATCTTAATTTTTGGATCGGTGTCTACTGGATTTCGTGCCTGAAGTCCTCATATTTGTTGCTTATGTTCTTGTAATTGTCTATCTATATTGTTGTAGATGTGGTGTTTTTAACTGTGTAGTGCCAAGTGCCATTAGGGCTGGAAGACCAGTGCATTAGCACTGACAATATTTTATTCAGAGGAATAAAAACATTTGACCAACAAAAAAACAAATCCAAATATACACACGATTTTCAGTACCAACTCACCCCTTGACGTCAGAGTTAAGCTAATGGGGCTGTCACATTACAATGCGTCGACGTGTGTCACTTTTTGGCGAAACGTCGGGAGACATCTGGAAGCATTATGCGCGTGTTACGCGCTATACGTTGCTATACGTTGATGAACAGCGACGGTTGTCAAGGAATGCTGGCATGCGTCGGCACTCTGGCGCGCGTCAGCACGCATTGCTTTCGACGCACGCCGACGCGCGCCAACGTGTGGGTTCGACCGTTACGGAGACGTTAGGCATACGTCGAGATCCACTGGACACGCTGGAATAACATAATGTGAATGCCAAGCACATGTTGTGCATGCATTAGGATCGTGCCCACACATTGCGCCAAAATGTGGCTTTGTTGTTTTACATCCTAGCTACATCTAAGGTCATATCAGGACGGCGCACCAAAACTTGTTTGTTTTTTTTCCTCACGCGTCGGTATACGTTACCACAATGTCGGCCGCATGCTACTAATACAACGAAAAGTTGGACGTGTCTCGATGGGTTCAACTTATTTTGCGCATTGGCAGCACACCGGCAAGAAGCGTCAAAACTAGGTCACTGAATGAGTACTCATGGTTGTTTGGCCTAAAGGGGGAATTAGTGTATGATTCCGTAAAATGGTAGGTCTAGCCCCCCACTGAACACAAATCTCACGAAGCTAAAAATTACATTAAAGGGGGTAGAAGTAATTTTCTAAGAACAAAGGCTGTGAGGTCATCTGATGTATTCTCTGTGCACTCACAACTGTGATTCAAGACCTACCTCCCTCTCAACTTCACAGTATAAATTAAGTATCCATACTAGCACTAGCCAAAATGTTGCGAACTTGGGACAACAACATTAACATAATTGAGGCTAGCTACTAACAGCTGATATGACAAGGCAACTACCAAATTGAGACTATCGCTGTTCAGCGATGAAAACGAGTCACCCTGCCACTTACTCGTCATGGATAGTATAAATATGCCATCACAAAAAAAACAAAAAACACAAGCCCTGACGCTGCAGCCAATGGTTCAGTATCCAAAACTTGTTTTATTTAATGGCGCATCTAGAGCACATTGATTGCTATCATCGGATATTGGACATCAAACATATGGTCATTCTGACATATTTCTTTGGAGGAAGCCTGCTTCCATGACATAGGCTCCTCTTTCCGTTAAGCAACTATGGGTCTTTTTTATTCACTTTCCTACAGACAGGACAGCACATACCACAGCCTTTAATGAACCAGTCCTGGGTCACTGGAACAGAAAAATAGTCCAAACTCCAAGTGGATCCACTGAGAAGGATCGATCCATTGATCGACAGCTTCAGAGGCAGACACTCTACCACCTGAGCTACTTCCCACTCCTGTTCGGGATCCCTGCTCAGCAGATAGCGGTATCCATAACGGATACACACTAGAGAGCGGTGTCCATAGCGGATACAAAATAGACATAATCTAGGATGAACACTACCCACCAGACAATGGCGTGTGACGTCTGCGCTAACCCCCGTTGTCATGCAAGAACTAGCCGCCAGCTGGCAGCACGCTAGTCTGGAAATTCCGGTTGGGGAAATAACAAACCAGACTTGCTACCCACACCACCACCACCCCATCCCC
The DNA here is from genome assembly GCA_030323885.1 of Branchipolynoe longqiensis. Lineage (NCBI taxonomy): Eukaryota > Metazoa > Annelida > Polychaeta > Phyllodocida > Polynoidae > Branchipolynoe > Branchipolynoe longqiensis. Next base: position 85,145,272 of record CM059192.1, read on the forward strand.
ACCCCCCCCCCCGACTCAAGGTTATATAACATGACCTGAATATGCATGAGGAAGGTTGGTTTGTTGTAAGAGCTTTAAATCCTGGCAATACCTCAGGTCATATCAGATCGGGGAACGAGTTGTGACAGCGCGCATTCTTGGCGACTTTATAGTGCTGCCCCACTGGGAGAGAAGGCCGCCAGCCCCATGACCTGATATCCAACTCGGTCACCAGGTTGTATAACAGTACCTGAATATGTACGTTGGTTGGTTGTTGGAGCTTTACGTCCTGGGAACATCTATGGTCATATCAGGACGGGTACCAACTGTTGACAGTGCGCATTCTTGGCCATGTTATAGTGCTGCCCGACTGGGAGACCAGACTGCCAGCACCATGACCAAATATCACACTCAGTCACATTATCCTGCTACTGAGCCAACCGGTCCTTGCCCTATTCTACTAATGTCGAGTACCTGGCTAATAAGCGATAAGTATAAATTTGTTGTCAATGTTTTGACTAGACCAGGGTCCAAAAGGGGAGGCAGAGGCTCAACTCATTTGGCCATCCCGTCTGGTACGGGGGTTCTGTTTGTGACATCGCCACCTGAATGAACGCTGACCAGATGTGCGCATCGAAAGGGTCCGCGTACTGTGACCAGCGTTGGCCTCTCAAAAGCAATTACCGGGATCGACCACAGGGGCCCTACACGCAGAGCCACTCCCATGCATCGCGTGTGCGTGTGCGTGTGCGTGTGCGTGTGCGTGTGCGTGTGCGTGTGCGTGTGCGTGTGCGTGTGCGTGTGCGTGTGCGTGTGCGTGTGCGTGTGCGTGTGCGTGTGCGTGTGCGTGTGCGTGTGCGTGTGCGTGTGCGTGTGCGTGTGCGTGTGCGTGTGCGTGTGCGTGTGCGTGTGCGTGTGCGTGTGCGTGTGCGTGTGCGTGTGCGTGTGCGTGTGCGTGTGCGTGTGCGTGTGCGTGTGCGTGTGCGTGTGCGTGTGCGTGTGCGTGTGCGTGTGCGTGTGCGTGTGCGTAGTGCGTGTGCGTGTGCGTGTGCGTGTGCGTGTGTGTGTGGGTGGGTGGGTGTGATGGGAGGATGCGTTGGCAGAGCAGGGCACGGGGGGGGGGGGGGGTGTTAGTGCCCCTTGCCGCCATATATCGGCACCAACCTTCCCTTAAATAATATGAATAGAAATAAAAAGTGATAACCAACAATAAAATATATCAAATGCAATAATGTTTAAGGTAGTTTTTTCTTAATGTTTTACCAGCAAGACAAGCCATCCTTGTGGTGATTATGCATCAGATCCATAAACACAGTGAATTATTTATTATCCATATATATATTGGTATGCAACAAATATATCTAAATGATGTACAACAGTCCCCACATGACCTCCCCCAGTGGCAAGTGGAAATATATGAGTGGGCCACAGACCAGCATATACCCCCATGGTTGACTGGAGGTTCCTCTATTGTTTGGGATTCATGGCTATGCCAACACAGTTCTATCATGGGCAGTTCTGTCTTGTAGCTATGTGTTGTAACTAATACATTATTTCTAATATTCACTGTTAATTTACTCAATCCGGTCCAAACTAAATGTCTTCGGAATATCCATGAAATTAGATAGAATTGTTTGCTTTCTAGTGATGTATTCCACCATGAAAACATCCCAAAACTCAGTGTGCCACAACCATATTTGTGAATCTGCACATTAATCCTATATCAAATTTGACCTTGGTATTTGAACCGGGGGTCAAATGAGGTATTTAACCACCATAGCCCACACGAGGTAAGCTCTCCAACCTGAATACCTGTCAACATCAAGTGCTTGACAAGATCCCGTGGAAATCCGCCTCTTCCCGCTCCTCCCCCCCCCCCCCGTTCCCACCCTGCCCCAGCCCACGCCCCCACCCTTTCCAGCCCCTCCCTCCTCCACACCTCGTCCCACCACACCACATCCCACCCCTTCCCGCCCACCCCGCCCCACCCCGCCCCCATCCCACGCCATGCTGCAAGCGCCAATATAATCTCCCCACCCAAGTCTCGTTTTACACGGCACAGCATGAAATCATGTGAGGTCGACTATATAGTGAAATAGACTCTGAATCATTGGGCTATTTTGGTCCGGTTTGATCTAGGCCTACTTGTTATATTATGTTTCTATTTATTCAGGTTTTTTTTTTTTTTTTTGGGGAGAGAGGGTTAATCTTTATTTTTCTGAGGAATCCTGGGTTAAATTCAAGGCACTGGTCTGCAACTCTCTATGCAGTAAAGCCTCTCTAAATCGACTGACCTTAGGACTGACTATAAGTGGTCCATTTAGGGAGGTGGTCGGGTTAGGGAATTAGAATATGGTTGCAATGGTAACGTTGGGACCCAAATAAAGTGATCAATATAGGGGAGGTGTCGATCTCTGGAGGTTGTCGGCTAGAGAGAATTTACTGTATATGTGATGTATAACGCATTATTGGAATATAAAACTACGAAAGGGAATTGTTGCAATTGTTTATTATAATTGATATTACTGATATTATTGATATTATTGATATTGCTGATATTTGTATCCCCATCCCACGCCCGGCCGCAAGCGCCAATAGAATCTCCCCACCCACGTTTCATTTTACACGGCACAACATGAGAATCCTGTGAGGTCGACTATATACTGAAATACACTCTAAATTGTGGGGCTATTTTGGGGCAGTTTAACCGTTAAAAGTGCGTATACATCTTGTTTGTCTGCAAGCAACACCATGTGAATTATATTTCACATGTCTTTTCCAACGGGGGATTCAACTTTATTTGTGGTATGCTGAGTGTCGACGGCCGGGTGTGGTGGTCGAATCGGTAGAGCACAAGCCTCGCGTGTGGGAGATCGGGAATGCGGTTCCAAGTCCAGTCAAATCAATGACTTACAAAATTTATACTTGTCGCTTCCTAGCCTGGCAATCAGCATTAATATGATATCTAAAGGACTGGTCAGCTCAGTGTCAGGATAATGTGACTGAGTGGGATCAGTTTATGGTTTTGGCAGCCTGATTTCCCAGTGGGACAGCACTATACCAATCACTTTGAGTGTACACTGTCACAAGTCAATACCCATCCTGATATGACGTTAGATGTTGCCAGGACATAAAACTCCAACAAGCAACCAACCAACTGAGTGTCCACGGCCATTGAGCACGTTGTCTAATGACCTTGACCTTCCAAGTTTCATATTCTGACAGTGTTGAGTGGTTCATGTGCAACTATTATGGTAAGCTATTGAATCGATTTACCTCAGATTCATTTAGGTGTTACTTTAAAAGGGTAACTTTAATGCTATGAAACGAAACCATTGAACCTTTGATGTGGAAAAATGTGAAATCGATGTTGGTATGCACACCGAAAATCTAGAAAAATGTAATGGCTTACATTTGGAATAAGTCTTAAATGAGTCAAAGACCCTATAATACTAAGATGGCTCACTCCATATCTCTCCCATCGTAATGTAAATTTTGCAGTGCCACCTTGTGGTGGGTTTGATCAGCCTAGCTGCTAGTTGGTGTTTCACATGTAAACACATACAATTATATTATAAATGAGATAGGTAAGTATGAATACACATCAATATGAAATTGCTATGAACAAATACACATCATCATCAGCATCATCATCAGCATCGCCATCATCACACATCTTTTACATTCATATATACATTTATACATATAATATAGCACCTGTTTAACCAAGAGAACAGCCAGCGCACCAAGTGGTGGGTTTGATCATTTTGATTACACAGTACAGGCTGAGTGAGCCGGCTTAGTATTATAGGGTCTTTGAATGAGTGCAGCAGTAGCTAAGGTGACTATTAACACAACATCTAAGTAAGGGTAGTAGTCTGCACCGACCTCTCAGGCAAGTAACCACATCGACAGGTGACCAGGATCCTGTACAGGCTACGAGCTGTAACGTTGTTGAACCTACTCTGTGTATATATGTGTTCGTGCATTGCCTGTATGTATGTAGTTGTAAGCATTAAATAACTTACGATTCCAGGGGGACGAGTGTAGTAGTCTGCACCGACCTCTCAGGCAAGTAACCACATCAACAGGTGACCAGGATCCTGTACAGGTTACACGCTGTAACGTTGTTGAACCTACCCTGTGTATATATGTGTTAGTGCATTGCCTGTATGTATGTAATTGTAAGCATTAAAAGACTTACAATTCCAGGGGGATGAGTGTAGTAGTCTGCACTGACCTCGCTGGCAAGTAACCACATAGACAGGTAGGCATGGGTAGCGTGGTCATATCAGGGAGCCTAGGTGGTTAGGACACTGACCCGGAATGCAAAGAGATGTGGGTTCGACTACCGCTCTAGGCACAATATTTCCCATTTTCATACGTGAACGTTGACATTGGAGCGGATTGATTCCATTTTAATCAAAGAAATTAGAGAATTAAATATATTTAAATATAGAGAAAAAAACATCACAGTAAAATAAGTTAAGTGCCAATATCGAAGTATAGGGTTAGGAGCAGTATTTCATGCTCAGAACCATCACTGCCAGATACCCCCACCCCCACCCCAATGTGGGCATGTGCCAACGATTGCAGCGCACACTGCGTAGTGCGCAGAAGCAAGAATGACGGATCTAGTGAGCAGCGATCACGTTCCTTATTAGGAGGGATGCTTGGTGCCGCTAGAAGGAAAGAAAGATAGAAAGAAAGAAAGAAATAAAGAAAGGAAGAAAGGAAGTAAGGAAGCAATGAGTATCAGCCAAGAAAGGGAAAAGGGCACCTGAGATGTGACATCCCTCTCCCTTTTATGTGTATATGTTTCATTGCATCGGCTGTGGGAAGAGATGATGGTTGCTGCCCTATTAAGAGAACTGGATGGGGAGATAGGGCTTCATGTGATATACGTTTATCTTATAATGGCAGTAATCGGATGCAGGATTGGATTATTCAAATATGCTGATCTCGCAATACACTATATATATATATATATGCGGTGTCCTTTGTGGCTGGGCGGTTAGAGTGTCTGACTTTTTTTCTAGGTCAGACTCCTAATCTGAAGGTTGTAAGTATGAGTCTGAAGGTTGTAAGTTATAAACAGCGGTGGAAATCCAAATTGTAAGAGCTGATGGCATGGGGAATCAAACCACCAACCTTCAGATTAGGAGTCTGACCTAGAAAAAAGTCAGACACTCTAACCACTCCGCAACAGAGGACACGACCGATCGATCAATTAATTGCTAATTGCTAATTGCTAAACATAAAACAAAAGGTTTTCTATCTTTAGGAGCTGGATGTTCTATATATATATATACAAGCCGCCTATATTGATATCCTTGAATACTGCGTTACAGTAATTCAATTGGTAGGGTATGATATCATCTACCCCGTGTGCGGGATATAGCTAATGGTTTAAGTGGACAAGGATTAGGTTGCAGCAACGAATAAGAGAACTGTAGATGTATGATGGTGAGGCATCCACCACAATAGTTGGAGACAGAATAGACAGAATTAAAACAGATGAAATACCTTCCGTCGATGGAGCTATTCTCTCTAGTGACTCTGCATTTGGTTTGCCCTTTTCAGACAATATAAACATGTATAACATGTATATTGAAAAGGGAGGTCAATGCATTGTTACACTATCTAAAGCAAAATACAAAAATATTATATATAATCTATTATATACATATAAACGCTCGGAGAATTATTATTATTTATTATTTGTTTATTTACTCGATTTGAATATTGTCCAATCGCCGTCGTCCGGGCCTGTTGCTTCCTTTGGCCCCGGCGCTCGCACTCAACTCGGTTCAAATCGTCACTTGCCTCCTGTTTTTCGCTTTGAAAGGACCACAGTCTACCTGCTACCTGTGCTGCCTTTGTTTACCTGCCTTACCTGTTGTTTTACCTGGGCCAACGGACGACTTCAGCTGATTCCGTGAATTCTACCAACAAACACAACAAACACAAGGGAGGGAGCTAGATGATCGTTCCTGAATTACAGAATAACGGTATCGTGCACATAAACCTTATTTCTACAGGGACAGCGGACGACTGATGAAAAATATTTCCATGTTGTCGATTTCCAAATAGACTGATCGACGGTCAAACGCTTTTGCTCAAATACTTATCGATCGTTAGACTCCATACTCGGACCAGTTGACGACTAGCCGTCGGTTCATAGATCTGCTATATTAATATTATCGACGAGCGATTTAATCTTGTCGATTTATTCGTATAGATTTCGAACTGTCCGTACTTTAACGCTCGTTCAACATAAATCGACCGATCGGGCCAACGGACGACTCGTTCGATTTTGCAACTAACGGACGATTAACCATCCATACTCAACACAAATTTCTACAGGGACAGCGGACGACCGATGAAAAATGTTCAAGTCTGATCGACGTTGAAAAGGATTTTTTCCTTAAATACTTAGTCTTTTCCACACATCGCCCGTTCGGGCCAAAGGAAGACTCAGGCCTACGGACGACCTATGCCGCTGCCATACTGTACTGACTGCGGTTTCAACCACAAGAAGGACGACGCTGCGACTTGTTGTGACCACCAACGGAAAGGAAGAGGAGGCCAGAGCGACGGTGCGCACACAAAGTATGGCCTCAAGTAAATCAAAAGACGACTCGGCCCAAGTGATGACGGCAATGGCAGACTTATCGATCGAAGAAAAGGAAGAGGAGGCAAGAGCGGCGATCGAAAAAATCGAGGCAGAGTTACGGCTCCAGGATCTCCAGGACCGGCTGAGTGACTTGCAGGTAGAGAGAGACAGAAGGAGGGCCGGTCGTCCACGGACTAGGGACGAGCCAGCAAGAGACGACGACAAGACAGAGAAGGCCCCCCACAGAACTGAAATTCACGTGATTCCCGAGGAGGCTCGGCCGGAGTGGGGGACAAAGGATAGGGAAGACGAAGGCCACTCTTCCTACGGCCGGTCCCGGAGAAGATCCAGGGATGCCGGAAGACGACGACGAACAACACGCTCTCGGAGCGACAGCAGTGCCTCCCGACATAGACGGAGTAAGTGGGCTCTGAAGAAGCATACTCTGGGGGGAAAGGATCTTAGGAAGCTCAATGCCTATGAGCTCATCAATGCTAGTGCTTCCTGGTGCCTCACCATATGGTGCCTCACCATAGCGGACCTGTCCGTGCAAGACCACAGAGCCTTCTTGCAGCATCTCAAGTTTATCACAAATCGGGCACGGGATGACCATTATAAAGACATTGCTCATGTCGAGTACGATTTGGAGATACGGAAGCTAGCAGAGACGATTGGATTCGCGGCATTCTCGTCCAAATACCAGAGTGAGAGCATGTCCCACTACAGCGACCAGAACCGTAGGCAGAGGAAGACGAGCTTCGGTTCAGGAAGGAAGGCGCCATCCGGACCAGGAAATCGCTCCTGCTACACCTGGAACTCCGAGGGGGGATGCGACCGCGCAGAGGACTTGTGCCGCTTTAAACACACTTGCTCTAAGTGCGGGGGGAAGGGGCACAAACGCTACAAGTGTAAGGAGTGACTGGGACATGAACATCTCACCGACCGGTTCGAGGCAAGTTCTGTGGTAGCGGAGCATGAACCCTTATTCACATATCATGCAGGTAAGTGGGTCAGGGGGCAAACTAGTGCCCAGCTGACTCAGTGGCCCAAGGCAGGTGTGTTGGACAGGGACATGGCTGACAGGGAGACTGTCAGCAGTGAGGTTGCTGAACTGGGTGCTGGCCAGCTTGGGGCTAGCAACTATCGGGAGTACTTGGCCCCTGTGACTAGCCGGGGCCTCGTTCACGGTGTGAGCGGGAGCAGCGACTCACGGAATGACAGTGATACACCAACCGAGGCTGAAAGCAGCAACAAAGTTCATGACGGAGATACACTTATGCACTTTTGCGAGGACATGGGTGACATGACTGACAGTGGAAACGGTGGTGGCCTGGACATTCAAATTGAGAGAAATGGCGAACATTCTGGGCACGATGCCAATGCTAATCCGATTGTTCCCAATGTGCAGGGGGGCATTGAAACATGTAGCATTTGGGGTACTGTTGATATAAAGGATGTTGACGGCCGATTGCATATCTCGGATGTGGGAGACCACATAATGGTATCTTTATCAGAGTCTATAGGTGGTGATAAGTTCCATTTTAAAGTATATGAATCATGTTTTCATGCCAACTGTGATTGTACCCATTTTATTGCAGGCAACCGCTCCCAGCTTAAGCCCTGTAGATTCGTAGTCGAGTTGTTCTTTAGAGGAGATAATGATCCTGACTCGATTTTTCTATTGTTAGGGGTGGTCTATGGCTTCAGGGTTATAAATGAGGATTGTGATATAACCTATAGCACCAGGGAGAAGAAGGCTAGGAATAAGTGGGAGCATGATATCATTTATGAGAAGTTTCAGGGAGAGCTGGCTGCTGGGAACATATCCAGGGTAGACATCCAGCCAACATGTACACATTCGGTCTTTGTCGTACCAAAAGACGACGGCGGCGGTAGAACCGTCGTTGATTGTAGTAGACCGAAGGGCAACTCGGTAAACCAGTTCACACGAGGCATAGCCACCACTTTTAGCTACAAAACCATCGATACTGTCACAGACTGCATGGAGAGAGGGGACTTTCTATCGACAATAGACATTAAAGATGCTTACAGAGTGGTCTCCATCCACCCATCTGACCGCCCTCGTCAGGGTCTGGCCATTGCTAGGGCCCTGGCTGAGGAGGGAGGCTATTATCTAGATAACAGACTCAGCATGGGCCTTTCCTCCAGCCCTTATATATTTTGCAAATATGTTTTAAATTGAACGTTTTTCATTAAAGGAATTATAAAGATGATTTTTTTTTTGAATGAAGTTTTTTTTGGATTAAATGAGTACAATTGTTGTTAATACACTGATAATTCAAAACAACTCTTAGAAAGTACACATGCTAGGCATGATATATGCAGGAGGTAAAGTTTAATCTTAAAACCAAAACTAATTACCAATAACACAACACGCTGAAGGCAGTCAGGGAATATAACTATAGGTAACCAAACAACCAACCAATTATAGATCTAACAGACTCACATAGGGTAGGGAGATGTGGGAGATGTGCTTACAAACAGCGAGAGAGTTATAAAACAAGGGGAAGCACAAGACTATTACTGTATAGCAGTGAAAACAAGTCATTCGACTTAACCAACAAACTTTAGAGATATTTGAATTAACACGTAGCAAAACATAATTGCACTGGTATCTAAATTGGATATATATGTTCATACCTCGATTACTGATTTGCTTTAACAAATTGTGATTCTTGTATCGGACTATGCAACTTAAAGCAAGGGACATTTCAATCCCAGATAATTTCTCTTCCCCATTCCACTCCTCCCTGCCTGATCCTAGTAATGCTGAGTGCCAGGCTAGGAAGCGACAACATACATTAATTTTTAAGTTATTTGCTTGACTCGATTGGAGTTTGATGCAGAGCTTTGGATTGCACAACCTACCAAAATGGGTTTGTTGTCATTTGTTGTTTTACGTCCTAGCAACAACTAAGATCATATCAGGACGGAAGCGACTAGTATCAATTTCACGCCATTGGTTGGACTCCTACAGGCTTCAAACCCACAAACTCATGCGTTCGGAGCCCATAATTTCCAAAAACAGGGGACAGATGCTCAACTTATTCAGCCACCCCGCCTGGTCATCAAAATGGGAGGCGGTCGCTCAACTCACCGGGCCATCACATCTGGCATTCCCAAACTAGCTGTCTACTACAACCATTGTTTTTATATAGTAACCCAATTCGCTTCAATGATCACTGTTGAAGTTTTTTCAAACTGTGCTTGAAATGATGTGTTGCATCCTGACATGCAAAAACTAAATTAACGTAGTATTATTACACTTTATTTTGTCATATTCTGAATTAGATGCGATCAGGCTAAAAAGAAAAAAAAACATGTGCCTGTTACACTGCCAGGATAACGCTGCATACTCTGGTGAAACACATCAAATTGTCAAAACCAAAGAATTCAGCTGGATTCGAAATGTAGGCCTACGTATCAAACTTAGATACTAATGCACTTATCAAGCATTTGTTGGCACAAAGGAGAGAATAACAATAGCAAAGAAGCCACATAGAGGAGACTAGCAATAGTATGACCTCATACCCCGACCTCACGAAGTCACAGCATAAACTGAGTATCCCTACTAACACTAGTGCAGGGGCTAGGTATATGCCAAAATGTTGCAAATGTGGCACCAAAATAAAACCCCATAAACAAACTAACATAACTACTAACAGCTAAGATGACAAGACTACTACCAAACTGAGACTATTGCTGTTCAGTGATGAAAAGAAGCCGAAAGGTGACTTACTCATTCTGGACAGGGTAATAGACTATCACCCCCAAAAAGTCCATTTAATAGAACATGCTACGATAACCTTGGGCTATAGTGTCAGAGTTTTGACATGCTGCCCAAATTAAATTTAGCATGTTCGCCTTTCATATATCTCGAAGGTTAGTCAGAAAACAAAAACATTACTTCAAACTGGAGGAAGGTAGATCAAAATAATCAATGGAATATATTTATCTTAGAAGAATGATAGTAACTCCAAGCAATGTATCTTTAATGGGTGAGGAAAACGCAAGCACCACACATGACCTACTTTCCACTGGCACTGTTGACGAACTTGTCACGCTTATTTACTTGGGCGATAATGACGGACTTGAATATATTGTGAAACACATAATTATGGCATGAACGTGGTTACAGCCAGGTTCATGTTGATTTATTAAATGAAAGAGTAGGCCCTACTATTCACAAACAATACCGCTATGATTCGGTGCTTTTTTTTTGTTTACCAGTTTTTCGCGTTTGAAACTGAGTGATAATACAGTACTTTAATTAACGCAGGCTAATTTTCCAAAGCAAAGCACGCCCCTAATGTTGGTGTGACATGTATCCGAGGTTAAGCACTGGTTAGGAGCTGATGTCTTTAATGCCAGATGACTTATATGCTGATGCAGCATTGACCTTTCTGAGGATTTGCTCCTTTGTTATCTCAGTCAAATGATGCGTCTGATCATTAGTGGTGACAGTGTAGGGGTTCTGACTATCAACAGCCTGGTCGAGCTTTCTGGCAAGATTCTCCCCTACATCAATAAAGTAGTTGTTACCTATTCACAAACAATACCCATATGAATCACTGCTTTTTTTTGTTTAGAAGTTTTTCGCATTTGAAACTGAGCGATAATACAGTACTTTAATTAACGCAGGCTAATTTTCTAAAGCAAAGCATGCCCCCTAATGTTGGTGTGACATGTATCCGAGGTAAGTACTGGTTAGGTACATCAAATCCCGCCTGGGGCGCTGCGGTATAGCTGTCTCTGTAACCTGGTTTTGATATGCCTATATTCAGAGGCGCTCTTTAAAACCCATTCACAAATTGTATGCAAATGACTTGCCATACAAGATGCTCCAGTCGGAATCGGAACGGTCTGATGATGAAGATTGGGTCACTGCTGTCACTCGGGCTCGACCCTGACAGGTCGTCATGCCTCCTCCTATGGTGACTACACTTTTTATTGTGCTTCCTTCGCTCCATGCTCCTGCTCCCAGCGTGATCCTCCTCTGCCGCCTACAGCTTCTTCTTCTTATCCAAGACAGTTTTAAGTTTGGATTTGCATCATTCACGGTTGACTTCCCAGATTTCTCGAATCAACGCTTCCTCCTCCTCGTCCGTTTCAGCTGCCACTAGCAATCTGGCCGAACTTGTAGCGGGCTTGCTACTCGCTTTACTCGTCTCCGCTACCATCAGACCCGCCATCTGATCTATGATATCCTCAATGATCGCCTTATCAGGGGGTGCACCTGCACTATCCCCATCTCGTTCCAACTTAATTTTCTTTGCTAACTTAGCCTTTGACAATTTATACTTGAGCCCCCTTGGCGAATCATGCTCCTCTCCACAACCTGAACACAACTCCACACCCATCCTTTGGCGATAACGTGCCATGCGACATGAGCAACACGTGGTGATGAGCGAGTCAGGAGTGTCAGCACGTCCACCCTGGTAACAATTTCTGGCAAGAGTGAGGGTGATGGTAGAGCTCGCGCCTGCTTGGCGGACGCTTGCAGTGGGTTGCCAATCTGAGTGTAAACCTGAGTCGCCCATTCTGATGCGTTTATCAGTAAGTGGGGCGACTGAGCATTTCGGGACAAAAGCTATATGACATCCATTAAATAATATTTATATAATGTCTTTATATACCACATAATTGCGCGAAGCAGGGTGCAGGCAGTAAGACCCGTAGAAGTATGTGGAATTGTGGGTTTGCTGGCAATCGTCGCCGGATGCCACCGAATGCTAGGGTGATGTGGGCGGGTGGTGCGTGGCAGGTAGGGTATAGGAAGGAGGCGGTGGGCGGGATGGGGGTGGAGGGTGGAGGGTGGTGGGTGGTGGGGGCGAGGAGGATCGGGGTAAATGCGGGGGCGGGAAATTGGAGAGTACACATACACACCGTGGAGGTGGAGGTGGTGGGGTGGCGAAAGGAGATTGGAGGGAGGAGATATGGATGGAACGGGAGCGAAGGGAAGGGGAGGAGAGCTGGTATGAATTTGGGAATGTATGGAATTGAAGGGCATGAGTGAGAGATGAGTGGAAGGGGAGGGTATGGGGGGGGGGAGATAGAAGGGGAGGAAATGGGAGGAGATATGCATGGAAGGGGAGGAGAAGAGAGGGAAGATGGATAGAAGGGGATGGGTGAGAGGAGAGATGAGCGGAAGGGAAAGGGATGAGAGGAGAGATGGATGGAAGCAGCGATGGGAGGAGAGGTAAAGGGAACGGGAGGATGAGAGGAGAGATTGGTGGAAGAGAAGGGGATGGAGGAGAGATTGATGGATGGAAAGGAGGTGGGAGAGATGGACGGAAGGAGACGGAGGGTTCCATCCACCTCTCTCCCATTTCCTCCCAGGTAATCAGTTAATATTCCAGACATATAGAGTGGACAAGCAATCTGTTAATACTCAAGACAGACACTAGGACAAGCAATCAGTTAGTATTCAACAGAGAGTGTTGGGACATGCAATCAGTTAATATTCAAGACAGATACTGGAGACAGGCGATCAGTTAACATTCCACACATATGGTAGGGTCAGGCGATCAGTTAATATTCAAGACAGACAATTGGGACAGGCAATCAGTTAATATTCCACAAAGACACTGGGAACAGAACTCAGTTAATATTCTAAACACACACTGGGGACGAGCAATCATTTAATATTCAAGACAGACACTCGGGACAGGCGATCAGTTAAAATTCCACCCACACACTGGGGGCAGGCAATCAGTTAATATTCCACACAGATAGTGGGGACATACAATCAGTTAATAGTCAAGACAGACACTGGGGAAAGGCAATCAGTTAATATTTCAGACAGGGAGCCGGGACAGGCAATCTGTTAATATTCAAGACAGACACTGGGGACAGCCAATCAGGTAATATTCCAGACAAGGACCGGGGACAGGCAATCAGTTAATATTACAGGACGGGGCGGGGACAGACAGACAGGTAGCGGGGACAGGGAGCGGGGACAGACAACTGGTGACAGCCAATCAGGTGATATTCCAGACAGGGATCCGGGGCAGGCAATCAGTTAATATTACAGACAGGGAGCGGGGACAGACAATCGTTTAATATTCCAGACATATAGACAGACGACAGGAACAGACGATCGGTTTAATATTCCACACAGACAACAGGATAAAGCCAATCAGTTCCCATCGCTATGAACACAGCGCCTATAGTTCTGTCTTCGGCTTGATCTAGAACAGATGCAGTGTGTTCCACGTCTACTTCCGGCAGAGAGCATCATGGGAGAGACGAGAGGTCAAGGCCGGCCGACGCTGGCACCCCATTATGAGTTCTCATCGCTGCCGGGCTCGGCCGCCCAGTTGCCGGCGACGGCGGGTGATGACTCTGACAGTCCCCGACGACCCCACCTGAGATGCGATCAGATTTCCTATTATCCTGCCCACATGGCCCGCGTCTGTAATAAAGGGGTCCGATTGAGCAAGCACATTCCCATCCATTGCCACCCCCAACCAAGCTGCCGGTCCACCTCTCTCCCCTTTCTCTCCGACCCACCCCGGCCCCGCCCTTCCCCTTGACAATCCCCTCTCCTAGTCGCTCCCTGACCGTCCGTTGCCACCTCCCTCTGTCAAGACCCGCCCATGAAACCCCAACCCCGGCAGTTCCCTCGCCACTCGACCCATCGGACACCGTGCTGTCCAGCCGGACCCACCCCTCTGCCCCTCCCCGCCCGCCCTACTTCTCATCACCGCCTGGCACTGTATAGCCCACCCCCCTCCATACCTCCCACCCGACCCTCCTCCCACCACCTCCCACACCCTGCTTGCCGCCGTTATCCCTCCCTGATGCCAGCCTCGCTCCCTTCTCCCCACTCTACTCCCCACTCTACACCCCACCCCACCCTAACTCTATTCCCCACCCAGCTCCCCGCCCGGTTGCCCCCCCCCCCCTCCCTCCCTCTCCCGCTCTCCACCCAGTGACACGCCTTGCATCCTGACCCTTTCCCCCCTTCCCGCCCCGCTGCGCACCCAACTCCCCCATCCCTCCCCCCTCCCCACCCTGCTCCCCACCCACCTGCCTGCCCCACTCCCTCACCCGTGCCCGCCTCCCCTCCCCCTCCTCCTCCCCACCCCGCTCCCCATCCCCATCTCAACCACCCCATACTCCGTCAACCTCCAGTATTCCGAATACAGCAGCAGCATTCAGTAGAAATGAGTTAATTCCGCGTCCGTTGTATAGAACGCCTCCTGGTGGCCGCATTTTTATGGGACCAGTCTAAGCCTGCGATCTCCCCACAATGCATCACCATCGCTACCGGAAATGAGCGCGCCGCCATCTTGTGGTGAGCAGGAGGAGTGTTGGAAGCTTCCCGGTACCCCGACGCCGTAGGGCGAGAACTCCAACCACTACTGCGCAGCGGCAAAAAACAATTGCATGCATTTAGCCGATATGAGCCGAATAAACAAACAATCACTAATAAAAGAAAAACAAGAAAGAGTGGTGATCTCCCAGGGAGGTCCGACCAGATGAGTGAGTTGAGCGTCCCTATCCCTTATTTGCATAAACTGGGCACCCTGGTCGAGTGTCAATGCCATGCCTTAAATATTTATACTTGTCACTTCCTAGCCAGGTGCTCTGTATTATTAGGATAGGGGAAGGACTGGTTAGCTCAGTGTCAGGATAATGTGATGGAGTGGGATATCAGGTCATGGTGCTGGCAGCCTGCTTCACCAGTGGGGCAGCACTATAAAGTATCCATGAGTGCACACTTTCACAACTTGGTACCTCACCTGAAATAAACTTAGAAGTATTAAGGATGTAAAACTCCAACAACCAACCAACCCAGGGGAGGTCCAAGTCGTGACACTAGTAGAAACAACTCAACAAATTGTGTGAATTTCCCAAATTATTGACATTTCCCAATTTGTGGATTCCTGCATATTGTTGTTACTCAAACAACTGACCAACTAACTAAACCAATCAACTAGAACAAACAAGCTCAACTAGAGTAGGAAGACACAAGAGAATACATACAAACAGACGTTTGGTTGTCCATCGGTGGTGATGACAACAGCAACTCATCATATGTTGTGAACTCGTCGATGACCGATGAGTCCAATTTGTGCTCGGAATGTGTGGTGGCACGTTGGATTTGTGTAGCTGCTGTCAGAGAGTCTGGTAGATGAAGGAGATGGTTTGTTTATTGTTTATTGTTGTTTTACGTACTAGCAACATCGAAGGTCATATCAGGACGGGCACCGACTTGTGACAGTGCGCACTCATGGCGATGTTATAGTGCTGCCCACTGGGATACCAGGCTGCCAGCACATTGACCTGATATCCCACTCAGTCACATTATCCTGACACTGAACCAACCAGTCCTTGCCCTATCCTAATAATGCCAAGCGCCTGGCTAGGAAGCAACAATGATAAATTGTTATGTCATTGGTTTGACTCGACCAGGGTTGGAACCCACGATCCCATGGTCTACAAACATGGGAGACGGACGCTCTAACTCATTTGGCCATCCCGTGAAGGGGATGATAAATAGTATGCGTACAAACAGAGACAGAATGCATGCAGTGTATACTATGCTTACAATGCAGAAAGAATAGATGCATTATATAGTATGCTTACATTAGAAAGAAAGAATGCATGCAATATATAGTATGCTTACAAACACAGAGAGAATGCATGTGGTATATAATATGCTTAGAAACACAGAAATAACACATGCAGTGTATAGTATGCTTACAAACACAGACAGAATAGATGCAGTATATAGTATGCTTACATATAAAGAAAGAATGCATGCAGTATACAGTATACTTACAAACACAGAAAAGAACACATGCAGTGCAAAGTATGCTTACAAACACAGAAAGAATAGATGCAACATATAGTATGCTTACACACACAGAAAGAATGCATGCATTATATAACATGCTTACACACATTGAAAGAACACATGCAATGCATAGTATGCTTTCAAACACAGGAATAATACATGCAGTATATAATATGCTTACACAAACAGAAAGAATACATGCATTATATATTATGCTTACACACATAATGAATGCATGTAGTATATAGTATGCTTACAGACAGAGAAAAAATGCATTCAATATATAGTATGCTTACACACAGAGAACTAATACATGCAGTATATAGTATGCTTACATATAAATAAATAATGCTCTATATAATGCGCTTACACACATATAATATATAGTGTGCCTACAAACAGAATAAATGCATGTAATATATAGTATGTTTACAAACAGAGAAAGAAACCATACCGTATATAGTATGCCTACAAACAGAGAAAAGAATGTATTTACTAGATAACTTACGCAACAACTAAAAGTAAAAAAACAAGGGGAACCACAAGACTATCACTGGCTAGCAGTGAAAACGAGACATTAGATTTAACTACTAATACTATTGGCAGCATAAATACACCATCACTAAAAAATAACCGATAACATATTACAAAAACACAACCAATTAAAATCAAATCAAACAACTGTGGATTCCCAAACAGTTGCTTCCCAAGTAGGGCTTCCTATACGAAACTGATCCCCTATTATGTTTTCCAACATGGCGGATTCTCCCTTGTGGCTTCTTATATATGTTCGCTTCGGAGCTGGGCTGGGCTGGTACAAGCTCTACTTGTAAGGTAATCTCATCCATAACATCATTTTGACACACGTCCATACCATCATTCTAACACACCCAACAAATTCAACCAAAATTGTATTGATTACAGTTAAGTTCAAAAGATTGTGTCGTACAAGAAAAACACATGGGGGGAAAGGTCTGGATAAATGTATGGTTTAGGTATATATGCAAATGTTCTAATTTTCACTTTAGCGCATAATCATATATGCATAATTTTGATACATTGTATGGGATCGATTTAGTACATGTAGTATTGCAAACCTTATTTATGCATGGAGTCAATGGTACATGTTTGACTTACAATCCCCCAAAAAAGAGGCAAAATCATTAACAATGTAAAATAGAGAAGCCAAATATTCTGCGAACAACCCATATCTCACTACCAGGTTCCCGCCAGAACATAATTTGAGGGTACGCAGAATGGCGGTCTGGGGGTCTGGAGGCTTTGTTGTCTCTAGCTCCTTGAAGAACATTTATAAAAAGGTATCCCAACAATTTGAGGGTACGGAGTGGTGCATTCAGAAAATATAAGGTCAGAGAATCTTACCCATTTTACCCTCTGGGAAAAATCTTGCACTATACATACCAATGACTTAAACCAATGACATAAACCAATGACTTACAAATTGATACTTGTCGCTTCCTAGCCAGGCACTTGGCATTATTAGGATAGGGCAACAAGCAGTGGAATGAGGAAGACCAGTCGTCTGCGACTGAAATTTCCCCTGCTTAATGAACTAATGTACCAACAAACAATTTTTTTTTTAATTACTGACATTATGTATGTATATGCACACGCACATGCGTCTGGATCATTGCGCTCCCCTTAATGGGAGCGGTGCAGTGTGTGCTGTAGCCGGCAGTGGTGGGTGTAGAGGGGCAGCCAACTTGGTGTTGTCGTAATACTGTGGAATCCGCCTGCAGTGAGTGAGTGTGGGTATCCCGCTATCAGCAATAAGTCACCTGCTGACCAGCCTGGCTCAGTTGGGATCTGTGATGACACATTCTGCCAGATAACTACCCAGCTATCTGGTCAGCCTCCTCATCTCCTCCACCCAGTCAGCCACGCAATATATATGTATATAATGGAACCCCGTTATACCACAATCTTTTGTTGGGGTCCATAAAATGTCATTGCAAAAACAATGGGTTCACGCAAAATCAATGTGATCGCAAAAACAGTGGGGTCACGCTAAATCAGAGTTTGGTTTACATAATTACAGAATACTGGGTCCAATGAATCATTGCGTTATATCAGAATTTGTGTTAAATCTGGGCCCATTATAACGGGGTTCCACTGTATATATATATATATATATGTAGATACCAGCCAGCAGACTGTGTGATAAGAGCCGTGTCCAGCTGTTGCTTATCCACTACTGATTTGCTAGGCTATACGTATGTACCATGATTTGTATGGCACTTTGTAATTTAAACACAGCTGCTTTCTAAGAACTGACAAGGTTCAACTTATTCTCACCCACTACTGATGTGGGAGGCTATAATCCAGTATCAGGATGTCAATGGCATCCTCATGATTGAATGCAGATGTTGCATCATGAAGACATGCAGCTTTTTCACTTGTCGTCTGTACACTGTCCAGGCCTCGGCTCTGTATAGCAAGGTGGATAGCACGATTGCATGGTAGATCTTGCGTTTGACCCGCATGGACACAAGGTGGTTGTTCCAGAGTGTCTGGCGTAGTCGGCCGAAAGATGTGCTAGCCTTGGCAATCCTCCTCTGTATTTCAGCATCAATGCGTCCATCACTTGATATAGTGCTTACGAGGTAGGTGAATTCCGGAACAGAGTTCAGCTTGTTTCCGTCAACCATGATATCCTCCTCTCGGGTTCTTGTAGAGTTGGGTTGGTACAGCACCTCCGTCTTCTTGATGTTAATCTTCAGGCCAAACCTCTTTGATGCATAGGGGAAAGCGTCCACTACTTTCTGGATCTCTTCAGCAGAGTGGGCAACCAGTGCAATGTCATCTGCGAATAGCATCTCTCTCACCAATATCCGAGTAGTCTTGGTCTTCGCTCTGAAGTGTGAACCATTGAATAGGTCAGCGCTCTGTCTGGACTGTGATCTAACTATAAGGGTGTACCGCTAATATCTAATGCAGCTGATTTTTCAAACGTGTCTCCTTTCTAAGTATTGACTATAGTCAAGTACAATTTAGCCACTACAATTTAACAACTACAATTTAGCCACTACAGATTCAGCAGGCCATAAGCCTGTCTCAGGATATCTACAGTACGTAACATTCAAAGCTTGTCTTTAGCAGGCTATGAACCCGTACAAGCATGTCTATTATACTTTTTAATCAAAGCTTGTCTCCTTTCCAAGTTTTGACGTGATTCAACTAGTACATATCTATTACTTATTAAGCAGGTTATTCGCCTGTACCACGGGGCATATTTTACTTGTACAGGGGGGGAGAGAAGGTAGGAGACAGTGGAGGAAATTATGGGAAGGGAGGGAGAAGGAGAATTTACAGTCATCCGGATTAAGGGAGAGGAGTGAAGAGGGGTTCAGAAGGACAGGTGAACATGGAGCTAGGGATGGGAGCAGAGGAAGGCATAGATTAACGCATAGATTAACGCATAGATTAATGCATATATTAAAGCATAGATTAACACATAGATTAACACGCAGATTAATGCATATATTAACGCATAGATTAACGCATAGATTAATGCATAGATTAATGCATAGATTAACGCATAGATTAACACATAGATTAACATATATATTAACACATAGATTAAAACATAGATTAACGCATAGATTAACGCATAGATTAACGCATAAATTAACGAGAAGTAGATTAAGCAAGGGAAGGGACATCAAGCATTTGGGAGGGAGAGAGAATATTAGATGTGGGGACAGCAGGAGAGGAGAGGAAAGAGTCGGGGTGGATAGATTAAGGGAACAGCATGGGTGATATGGAATAGAATGGCAGGGAATGAGGTAATAGTAGAAGGGGGGAGGGGACTGGGGAGAGTAGGGAGAGGTAGATTGAGCAAATATTGGCGTGAAACGTGGAAGAAGGAGAAGGAATACTAGAGGAGCTGAGACGAGGTGAGGAGAGGAGAGGACAGAGTAGGGAGAGGTAGAGTTAATGATCGCAGGGGCAGATAAGGCGTGGGAAGGAGAGAGTACGCTAGAACTTATAAGAGTGAAAGCCTATGTATTAAATGTTCAGGCGCTAAACCACATAAATGCCAATCCAACAATGGAGAAAAGTGGAATTAGTAAGAATTGAAATTATGTTCATGTATAAATCTGTTATTTAAACTACATCTTTGGATTTGCAGTTACGTGGTTTTGCGCCTGAACTCTACATATGAAGAGTTCAGGCACAAAACCACATAAACACCAATCCAAAAATGGAGATACACATTGGAATCGAACCTTCAAAGATTTGTATTTTATATTCCGACTGTTTTGTTCATTGCTCCGTAATCATCTGATCATATGAAAAGTGGAATTAGTAAAAATTCAAATTATTTTCAGGTAAACATCTATTAATTTAACTACATTTTTGGATTGGCGTTTACATGGTTTTGTGTTTGAACTCTTCATATATTCCATAATGCAATCAAGCTAGCAATAACTACATGTATGTGTAGTGTTTTTCTTGACGGAGGGACTGACAGAAATGCTGGACAAAGGCAATGCCAAACTTCACCATTGCAGCTTCAGGGCAGTGTCTTAAACAAGATGGCGCCCGACACCGGACAGCAATTACCTTTTGGGAACCGGAAATTCGACTGGCCATTGATTGAGGCGCTCGTTGTGGACAGGAAGCACTTCCGGTGACTAACCCAACAGTGATTTGCTCTTATCTCCAGCTGGTCTCCCATCGACCCACTTGTTAAATGTGACAACTAGGACAACAATTACAAATGGGACATTCTCAGTTTTTGTTTGTTTTGTGTATAGTTTTTTGTAGGGTTTTTTTTTGGGGGGGGGGGGCGTGGGGTACGTAGTATTACAATATAGGTTTCTGGTGCCCACGTTCAGCCCATTGGGGAAGCAACCTGAATCCATGTGAGTTGGGATGCACTTGCATTGGGAAGCGAACTGACATAGCAGCCATACCGGTAGTATCTGACATACTGGTAAGGATAGTTGCCTCCGTAGGTATTTGTATACTGACATAGCAGCCATAACTGCCGTTTCAGACGTACGGGTAAGGATAGTTGTCTCCATAGGTATCTGTATACTGACATAACATCCATACATGCAGTTTCAGACGTACTGGTAATGATAGTTGCCTCAGTAGGTATATGTATACTGACATAGCGGCCATAACTGCAGTTTATGACGTACTGGTAATGATAGTTGCCTCTATAGGTATCGGTATACTGACATAGCGGCCATAACTGCAGTGTCTGACACACTGGTAATGATAGTTGCCCCTGTAGGTATATGTATAGTGACATAATGGTCGTAGCTACAGTTTCTGATGTACTGTTAAGGATAGTTGCCTCTGTAGGTATCTGTATACTGACATATCGGTCATACCTGTACTTTCTGACATACTGGTAATGATAGTTGCCTCTGTAGGCATCAGTATACTGACATAGCGGCCATAACTGCAGGGTCTGACATACTGGTAATGTTAGTTGCCCCTGAGGTATCGGTATACTGACATAGCGACCATACCTACAGTTTCTGATGTACTGGTAATGATAGTTGCCTCTGTAGGTATCAGTATACTGACATAGCGGCCATAACTACAATTTCTGACATACTGGTGAGGTTATTTGCCTCTGGAGGTATCGGTATACTGAAGTAGAGATATTCTCTATAGGAGTTATGGAAGCTGAGTTGGGGTACTGATGGGGTAAGTAAGCCACGAGGTCAAAGGTTTGTCATTATTTGATGTTTCTGGTTGTTTTACGTTCTAGCAACATATCAGGTCATATGAGGATGGACACCATATTGTGGCAGTTCACACTCATGGCCCAGTAGGGAGCCACATCACCCCCACCATGCCCCAATATCCCAGACAGTCACATTATCCTGAGACTGTGCTAACCAGTCGTGGCCCAATCCTATTAATGCTAAGCACTAGGCTAAGAAGCGATAAGTATCAATTTTCTAAATCATTGGTTTGACTCGACCGAGAATCAAACTCCCGACCTTCCACACTGGAAAACTGTGCTCTACGGACTCGTGAAAGGTACAATATTACAGGTAGATAGCGAAAACCCCGGCGCTGTTGTCAAAGGGTTAACAATTGGAGCCTAATGGGTGAACACCGGTCAGTCAACTTGTTGCACACCACCACTTTGTGGAAACATGAGTCATTTCAAAAGGCTGCTTGAGAATAGAACTTATACGTTAAGCTTGCAGAATGAGGTGCTACCCCAAAGAGTCGCTTCTACCAGAGCATTCAGAGGGCAGGTCGGTTGGCTCAGTGGCAGGATAATGTGACTGAGTGGGATATCGGGTCATGGTGCTGGTGGTCTGGTTTCCCAGTGGGGCAGCACTGTAAAATGCCATGAGTGTGCACTGTCACAAGTCAGTACCCGTCCTGATATGACCTTAGATGTTGCTAGGATGTAAAACAACAACGAACAAACATAACAAACAACAGCCCTATAAGATGCCAGGATGGTGGTAGAAATCCTCTATAATACCGTTTACACATATTAATCCGGTCTCTGAGCTGTTACCCATCATATCACTTTTTCCACTAGTGTTAATGGGTGGGTTAGAGGATTCACTCAACTAAAATACCTTTGTCGGAATTTACATGGAAGTGGTCCATATGAGAAATAGTGTATCCATAGCAGGATTCGAACGCAGATGGTTTGCGTTTCCAGGGCTACCATCCTAACCATTAGGGTTAAATAGGCTCCCCTATGTAATCATAGTATCCATGTCTATTTCCATCTGACAGTTATAGCAAATCTTTTCTTTTTTTAAATTTTGTTATTGAGGCTGTATTTATACTGTCCATAAGCATGTAAGCCCGGGTACCCAGGCTTGTTTTCAATGCTGGCCAGCTGTAGTGTTGGTGTTGTCTTATCAAACAGTAGCTGCTGATAAGTTATTTGATTGACTGCATTTCAGTAGCAGATAGATAGTCTGTTGGTACGTTTAGTAGCCTATGTTAGTTTTGTTGGGCCCTCTTGGCATTGTATTTTTGTTCTAATCTTATTACTATGTTAGTTGTTTTCTTAAGTTTCTATGTTAGTGCTTTGGGATTTTCTTGGGAAGAGTTTTCCGCTTTTTTTCTACTTAATTCTATACTAGCCTATTTTATTTACATGTCCATAGGCATCTACATAACAGGTGCTTGAGTTATGTTTGTTTGAATTTGATTTGATTTATATTTGGCTTTTATATTTCTGGTTATCCCACCCTGGGCTATCCAGTTGGTGGGCCGTGACATATCACCTTCCCCTTTGTGGTGCCGTTCAGTTGGGGTTCCCAGTTTTTATTTTGCACAGATATTTTTTGTACGTTTTTAAGTCAGGGATTTGTGCATTCCATGTCTTAGTGGCCATTTCCAGTGTGCTCCTTTCATGGGCTTTGATCTGGCTTCTGGTCTGCCTGAGTAGTGGTGCCTTGCTTGCTCTGGTGACCCTTAGTGGTTGGGTTAGACGCTTAATGTCTTGGCTATATCCATATGCTAATGTTTTTAGGTGGATTATCCTTCTGTTTTCTAGTAGCTTTACTTTAGTTCTTTTGTGTAGGTCATAAATGTTCGGAAAACTATAATGATATGGATTTCTACCTTAGGTAATAATAGATCATTATACACACTCAAAGCGCCATGGATCTGCTATATTGCAATCACCTATAAATGGTTTGAGCGCCATGTATTTATTGACTGCGGGTGATCCTCTAATTGATAAGTGGTTAGCGCTTTAAATGAGATGAAGTGGTTCGGTTAATAGCACAAATACAGTTTGGGTATTACCGTTGAAGGAGCAGACACAACATGGCTATGCGTTGGCAGAGGGTTGGCTGTTGGCGGGCTACTAGTGAGGCACACAACATACATGGAAGGATGGCTGTCCAGAGAGGAGGACTAGATATTCTGGGAGGAGTTTCCATAACAAAACCAAAAAATAGCGTGTATGGTAAATGGGTCAGTTATTACACCGGAAGTGGATTAATGGCGTGTTGTGCAGCGCTGAGAATTGTGTCCAGTAGGCAGGTTTGTTTTGTTTTTTGTTTTTCTTTTGCATCCTAGCAACATCTAAGGTCATATCAGGACGGATACCGACTTGTGACAGTGCGCACTCATGACGACTTTATAGAGCTGCACCACTAGACGACCTGGCCATCAGCACCATGACCTGATATCCCACTCAGTCACATTATCCTGACACTGAGCCAATCAGCCCTTGGCCTATCCTAATAATGCTGAGCGCCAGGCTAGGAAGCGACAAGTATCAATTTTTAAGTCATTCGTTTGACTCGACCTGAGTTCGAACCCACGACCCCACGATCTACCACCACGGGAGACCCACGCTCTAACTCATTCGGCAATCACATCTGGCAGGAGTGCCTGTGCATTTCAATTAGGGTGGTCCCTTGGAGGGTAATTGTGTTTGTGGTTAAAGGACAACATGACTCAGCCATTGAGTGGTGTCTATTAAAGTTGCATTGTCCGATGAAAGTGTTGTGTGGGTTTGATGGAAGTAGGAAATATTCCTCCTAGAGCTGGATTCAAACAAAGCCCTTTTGGCATTTTTGAGGTAGTGTGCTAACCATTACACTACATATGTTATCTGATGTAATCCACTCTATCCATAACCACCTGCTTATGTAGCTCCTTGCCTGCACCCTATCCACGCCCACCTGCCTATGTGGCTCCTCGCCTGAGGTATCATTGCAAGCTACTACACTTGGCCCCTTGCATTTGCAAGTATTTTAATTGGTATCCATCAATAAGTCATGTGATGCTTACAATTACATACATGCAGTCAATGCTCTTACATATGTATACACAGGGTAGGTTCAATAACATACGCCATGCCGCTTGCACAGTATCCTGCTTGTAGCAACAGTGTTGTGGCGGTGATGAAAATTCGGAAAAATTGGCCTCTGAATTGGATTCGAACCCACACCTCTTGCCATTTCGGGGTTAGTGTGCTAACCATTATACCACCTAGGTTTCCTGATGCAATCACCCTATCCACGTGGACCTATGCATGTCGTTGCTTGTCTGAGAGGTGCTACAAAGTCATTACATTTTCCCAAAAGCAGAACACTGGTTTAAATGTTAACCTATATATCAAACTTAGATACTGGTGAAATTATTGAATATTTGAAGAGTTCAGGCGCAAAACTACGTAAACACCAGTCCAAAAATGTATTTAAATAAAAGGATTTTACCTGAAAATAATTGTAATTCTCACTAATTCCACTTTTCATATGATCACATGCTTATGGAGCAATGAACACAAAAAAGACGGAATAAAAAACCCAACTTTTTGAGGGTTTGATTCCAATGTCGATATAATATTATCTCCATTTTTTGATTGGTGTTTACATGGTTTTGCGCCTGAACTCTTCATTTCTTTTGACATAGAAGGGCGTATTAAGTTAATTTAATAGGATCAGTTACTGCTGAAGCCTATCCGGTCAGTTGCTTTGACAAGCGTGCCAACATTAATTTGGCATGTTTACACTTTAAATATCTCTTGAGTTATTAATTTTAAAATCAAAGATATTTCAAACTAAAGTGAGGTAGATTCTACTGATAAATCTAAAATATTTGTCTCGGTAAATGACGGAAACTCAAAACCATCTGACTATGCCACTTTAAGTATCCCGCCGCCTCTCCTCCAGATGCCCAGGAGACTGGACGGTTTGACATTTGGCAAATTGTTCATTTCACAATTTAGAACTTGTATGGCCTCTGGGATAGGGCGATGCTGACTAATAACACTCTTGTTTTAATCTTATCTCTGTTGTGCTTTTGGCTGTTTTGTTTTTGTTTGAATCATCAAGGCTTCCATTTTGTGTTATTCATTTATTGCCCGATATGGGATGTTTATATTACAGAGGGATTCTCCTGAGATAGATATATACTGTGTGAATACCAGATGCTCAAGCAACTAATCTGTAGGAGAGTGGGTGGAAAATCATTAACTTATTATATCGAAACATCGTTGCTATCTATAAAAATAAATCGTGAAAAGAAATGGGGTCGCGCTAAATCGGGGTTTAATTGACTGAATTACCTTTGAATTAAACCATTTTGGAGTCAACGACTCATCACGTTA
Source organism: Branchipolynoe longqiensis (assembly GCA_030323885.1). Taxonomy (NCBI): domain Eukaryota; kingdom Metazoa; phylum Annelida; class Polychaeta; order Phyllodocida; family Polynoidae; genus Branchipolynoe; species Branchipolynoe longqiensis. The sequence goes on from CM059192.1 coordinate 85,171,786, forward strand.
TATCCAAATTCACAGTAGAGTGCAGGCCTCCCGTGCGGAAGGTCGGGAGTTCGGTTCCCAGTCGAGTCAAACCAATGACTTATAAAATTGGTACTTGTCGCTTCCTACCCTGGTGCTCAGCATTAATAGGATAGGGCAAGAACTGGTTAGCTCAGTGTCAGGATAATGTGACTGAGTGGGCTAATTGGGTCATGGTGCTGGCAGTCTGATATCCCAGTGGGACAGCACTATAAATCGCCATGAGCGTGCACTGTCACAAGTTGCTACCCCTCCTGATATGACCTTAGATGTTGCCAGGACAAGAAACCCCAACAATCAACTGATGCAATCACCAGGTTGGAGAGCTTACCTCGTTTGAGCTACGGTGGTTAACGTACCTAATTCGAGCCCCGGGTCAATTTCGAAGGTCGAATTTCATATAAGATTAATGTGCATGTTCACAAATATGGTTGTGGAACACTGAGTTTTGGGAGGTTTACATATTGGAATACATCACTAGAAAGCACAAAATTATATCTAATTTCCTGAATATTCATAGGACATTTAGTTGGGACCGGATCGAGTAAATTAACAGTGAATATTAGGAACTAATTCAGTAGTTGCAACACATGTCTACAGGACAGAACTGCCCATGATAGTACTGTGTTGGTATAGCCATTAATCCTAAACAATAGAGGAACATCCAGTCAACCATGGGGGTATATGCTGGCCTGTGGCCCACTCATATACTTCCACTTGCCACTGGGGGAGGTCCTGTGGGGACTGTTGTACATCATTTAGATATATTTTGTGCATACCAATATATATATATGCATAAGAAATAATTCACTGTGATTATGCATCTGATGCATAATCACCACAAATATGGCTGGTCTTGCTGGTACAACATTAAGAAAAACCTACCTTAAATACCTTAGACAAATAAGTGTTCACACTTCCTGTCTACCATTCACTATTTCACTATTATTGTATTTGATTTATTTTATTGTTGGTTATCACTTTTTATTTCTATTCACAGGAGGTCAGTAAGCTATGCTCATAAATAACACTGTAATTATGCATCTGATGCATAATCCCCACAAATATGGCATTTCTTGCTGTTACAGCAACATTAACATTCAACTTACCCTGTATATTATTGCATTTATATTTTATTTATTTCATTGTTGGTTATCACATTTTATTTATATTTATATTATTTGAATTGAGGCCTGGTGCCAGCAGCCTCGGCACCGGGAGGCTGGGAACCCTGGCACCAGGAAGCCGGGATTCCTTGCGCCGATAGGCTGCCATCTCCTCCCATGCCGAACCCGAACCCTGTATGCCTATTATAAATGATATACATATACCTATACATACCTATGCATATATATACACATATTTCATATACATTCCTATACATTCATATGCATTCATATACATATATATATGCATATAAACGTACATAAACATACATAAACAATTTTATATCTACCTACTATGGACCAAATTATGTAACTACCATAGTCATCAGTCTGAATTGAATGAATGAATATACATATGCATACATATACATACATACATATACATACATATACATACATATATATACACCCGGAAACCCAAAGCCCCTATGCCTGGTGCCGGGAAGCCGGTATTCCCGGCGCCGATAGGCTGCCATCGCCTCTCCCACACACCCGGAAACCCAAACCTCCTATGCCTATTATAAATGTTACACATATACATACATATACATACATATACATACATACATATACATACATATACATACATATACATACATATACATACATATACATACATATACATACATATACACATATACATATATACATACATATATATACATACATATATATACATATACATACCTACACATACAGCAACATTAATCAAATCTTACCCTGTGTATTATTACATTGGTCGTAATGCGTAGCATTACGTTTGATGCGAGGAGAGGAAGAGACCCTCCCCCGCCCCGCGCTGTCGCGCTGCCTTCGCACCTCGGCCGACGCCACCGTGCGCCGCCTCCTCCCCCCGCCCCCATGCCGCGCAGCATTCGCTGCGCGGCAGGGGGCACCAGGAAGCCGGGCTCCTCGGCACCCCCTCCTTCATCTACTGTCACTAAACTATAAACTGAACTTCATTCACCTGTACATTGCTGCTCATGAGCCTTTTCTACTTTATTCCATTTATTCTGATTTACTTTACACTTGCTCCGTATGAGCTTCTTTACTGTTGCTCCTCGTGAGCCTCTCGCATTTCTCTGTATGCTCTGCTGTTTGAGGCGTAAATAAAGGCCTTACTTCCACCCCCGCCTTGCTTTCTTCCTTTTCGCGCATCAATATTTCATTTATTTTATTGTTGGTTATCACATTTTATTAATATTTATATTATTTGAATTGAGGCCTAGTGTCGGGAGTCTCGGCGCCGGGAGGCCGGGAACCATGGTGCCGGGAAGCCGGTATTGTCGGCACCGATATGCTGCCATCTCCTCTCCCACACACCCAGAAACCCAAACCCCCTATGTTACACATATACATACATACATATACATACATATACATACATATACATACATGCATATACATACATACACATACATATACATACATATGCATACATATACATACATATACATACATATATACATATATATAAATATATATACATACATATACATACATACACATCTATATATACATATGCAGACATATATAAATGACTCTACACATATGCATATAAATACATATTGTATTTAGAGATGACTGCATCACATATCTTAGAGTGGTCCTCCATTTGTCACTGCTAAGTTAATTCATATGTAGTCTGTGTCACTATCAGACTTATTGCAACAATGCAAGGGGCCTAGGCTCTGACACTTTCACACTCAGATTTTAACCAAACACTGCCATTACCCTGAATAACATTCCATTTATATTTAATTTATTTTTGATTATGCATGTACATGTACACATACTTTTAAAGCTATATGTATATATGCATATATGCACATAGATCTGTATGTACTATATATATAATATATAAATAATATTGCAATATCAGGTGAAGAATAACTTACCAGTGTTCCTAAATGTAAGGATGACTTCACAATGGTAATCCATTTGCAAGTAACAAGTTGACTGTTGTGTAGTGTGTGCCTTCAGAAATATGTGTGTGCAGTGCACTGTGGCACACAACCTTATAAACCAAATCCAATCCACTCTCACACCTATTCAAAGGGCATAAGCTCTGACACATACACACTCAGTGAGCTCAGCTGTCAGTGGAGGTGCAGCCCAGAGAACCATTGGCAACCTGAGTTGTGAAAGCTTTCCTTGGCAGTTTTTGGTTAAAATCTGAGTGTTAAAGTGTCAGAGCTTAGGCCCCATGCAATAAGTCTGATAGTGAAACAGACTACACATGGGTTAACTTACCAGTGACAAATGGAGGACCACTCTACAAGATGTGATGCAGTCATCTCTAAATACTGTATGTATTCACATATATATATATATATGTATATATAATTATGTAGTCACATATATAGGTCTCAATATGTATATATGTATACACATATGTAGATGTGAATGCATGTATATATAGACATATATACACATAAGTGCATATGTAATATGTATATATGTATATACACATAGGTATATGTATATGTATATGTATACACATACGTATGTGTATATGTATATTTATATCTATATATATATATATTATATGTATACTTACATGTATATGTAAATCTAAAAATAATTAGAGTCGGTTAAAGTAGAGTTGGGAAAGTTGACTTTGAGTAAGTGTGTATTGCACATATAATATGCAATGTATCTGGACACTTTGATTATTGTTTTTTATGTATATACAGTATAACCATTTATCCTATTAAAAAAAGTCGGTGGGATCTCAGGTGACCTTATAACCACATACAAGTTTGGTTTAACTGTACCAGAAGTGGCCTGGGGCATGAAATTCTGTTTGGATTAACTGATAATTTGGATTAAATGACTTTGGTTTAAACAACTTTTTTATATGATAAATGGTAGTATTTTGCGGGCTGCCCTAACAAGTTTGGATTAACTGATCGTTTAGTTTAACTGAGCTTGGTTTAACGGGGTTGTATTGTATCCATATATAAACATATATTTGCTGAGTGGTTGGCATTTTTATTTGATTTATTTTACTTTTGTTTATTACTTTTTACTTCTATTCAAATATGTGGGATGTGGTGGAGGGAGGCTCGGAACTGGGAAGCTGAGAGGCTATGCATATCATTTTAAATCGATAAAGTGTATATTAATATATGTATATATGTGTATATGTATATGTGTATATATGTATATATGCTGTCATAACAATAAAATAAATCAAATACAATAATATTTAAGGTAGGTTTTTCTTAATGTTGTACCAGCATCTTTGTGGTGATTATGCATCAGATGCATAATCACATTGAATTATTTATTATGCATATATATATTGGTATGCCAAAAATATATCTACATGATGCACAACAGTCCCCACAGGACCTTCCCCAGTGGCAAGTGGAAGTATATGAGTGGGCCACAGACCAGCATATACCCCTATTGTTGGCTGGAGGTTCCTCTTTTGTTTGGGATTTATGGCTATACCAACACAGTTATAACATGGGCAGTTCTGTCCTGTAGCCATGTGTTGTAACTACTGAATTATTTCCTAATATTCACTGTTAATTTACTCAATCCGGTCCCAACTAAATGTCCTATGAATATCCAGGAAATTAGATATAATTTTTGGCTTTCTAGTGATGTATTCCAATATGTAAACTTCCCAAAACTCAGTGTGCCATAACCATATTTTTGAACCTGCTACCTAATCCTATATAAAATTCGACCTTGGAAATGGAACCGGGGGTCGAATGAGGTATTTCAACACCATAGCCCGATCGAGGTAAGCTCTCCAACCTGATCACCCTATCGATCTCTACCTGTTATGTGTATGTGGTTCCTTGCCTGAAAGGACAGTCTAGACTACTAAACTGCCAGTCTAGATGACTAAAACTGCCAAAGTCAATCCCTTAACCGTGAGGATCATTATGGCACTACAGATAGATGACTTTGGAACCACTTTGCTCCAGTCCCCCCCTTTTCTCCACTGCACTCTGGGACTTGCCGAACTACAGGTGGAGTGTCCATTCTTCAAGACTGTCTTCCCAAATCGGTCCTTCACTACAGCTTCCATTGGAAACCATAGTATTATTGAAACCTTAGGCTTACTTAACCATTTGCAGCTGGACTCATTTTTATTGACATGTGCCTTCGTTTTATGGATGCACATGTCTGCTCCTCTGATTGATCGATCACCATCAATTTGTTGCCAGGTCATCCCGAGTCATGTTGATTCAACCAGCGTCGCCTTATAACTATTTAAAATTATTTTACGACCTTAGTGGCTTTATTTATGATGACCCAGATTTGTTACTTGTTTAATACATTTCTCAATGCCAACATTTACACTCACCCTCTCCACCATCATTAATGTTGCCATTTATTGCACCTGTTTGTTCTAGCCATGCTGGCCGCTGTTACAGGTTATGGTGATTTAGGTGATTACAGTCACAGCTCCCTAACCGACCACCTCAACAGATCAACCGCTCTCCTGTATTGATTGCTTTATTTGGGTCCCAAAGGATCGCTGATACAACACCATTGTAATAATAATTTGTTTAAACTCCCTAAACTGACCACCTCCCTAAATTGACCATTTAAAGTCAGTCCCATGGTCCGTCGATTTGGTGAGGTTTTACGGTATATATTTTATTACTACTGACTAAGTTACTATGGTGAATTTCTAAAGCTGAACATATTTAGCATGATTCAATACGTCATTTTTAATCTGTTTTAAGATAGTGGATTTTAATCATTCTTTCGAGAAGAAGATATGAGAAGAGTTCCGGCACAAATCCACGTAAACGCCAGTCCAAAAATGTAGTTTAAATCAAAGATTTTGACATGAAAATAATTTGAATTCTCACTAATTGCACTTTTCTAATGATCGTGTATGATTATGGACCAACAAAGTAGGAATTGAAAAAGACTAAATTTGTGTAAGTTTAATTCCAATGTTTAACTCAATATTTGGATTGGCATTTACGTGGTTTTACGCTTGAACTTTTCATATGAAGAGTTCAGACGTAAAACCACATAACAGAGTTCAGGTGTAAAACCATGTAAACGCCAATCTAGAAACGGAGATAAACATTGGAAGAAAACCTTCAAAAAGTTACTTTTTTTTATATTCCTACTCTTTTGTTCATTGCTCCATGACAATGTGATCATATGAAAAGTGGAATTAGCAAGCTTTAAAATCATTTTCATGTCAACATCTTTTATTTAAACTTCATTTTTCCGCCTGAACTCTTCATATGTAGTATGCATCTGCCAACCTTCAGACATCATGTTCCGTCCTCCACCCTCGTTCCTCTCACTCCTCTCACTCCTCTACCGAATCCACCCTCCCTCCTCCTACTGTCCTTCATCCTCATCCCATATTTCCTCCACACCTTTCCCAGCATGTGGCCACCATGCTCCCATCACACATTTTGTATGTGATTCACTTGGGGATATCAGCTGCCATGGTGGATTCTATTTTGGGGACTTCTGAATGCAGGCGCTTTGCTGCGAGAATGCATATATAGTGGTTGGTGGCCTGCCTTGTGAAATTGTACATGCAGGCTGCATCATCGGTGGGTGAAGCTTCCAGCGACATTCTGCATCATTCCATAATTGAGCCGAGTTTATTTATTTTCGCTTAAGACGCATTTGGCGATCATTGCCACAATTAATAGCCACACATCCGCTTAACTGGCATCTCCCGTGGATTAAATCGGACTTGTCTTTTTTTTAATCCCCTCCCCCAGCAGCTGACATCCCCAAGTAAATCACATCAAAAGGGCGACGGGCGGATGGTGGCCACAGGCTGGGCAAGGTGTGGAGGAAATGTGGTGGTGTGAGAGAGGAAGAGGAGTGGGAGGTGGAAGGGTCGTTGAGGGAAGAGAGAGTTGGAAGGTTGGCGGAAGGACGAGAAAGGATGGAGGACAGGTGGTGGAAGGGATAGAAGGAGGGGAAAGAGAGAAGGGAAGAGAAGGAGGAGAGAGAGCAGATGGGGAAACATAAAGAGTAGGGAGGAAGAAAGCTGGAGGAATGGGAGGTGAGGACGGGGAGGGTGGGGAATGGAAATAAAGGGAGATTAGGAGGATGGGTTGAGGAGAGAAACGAGGGGACGGGAGAGGAGGGAGGAGGGAAGATGGAGCTGTGTGTAAAGGAAAGGAGAGGGGATGGAGGAGAGAAGATGGAAGATGAGGGAAGCGGACAGGAGGAGGGGCGAGGGGAAGAGGAGAGAGTAGGGAAGAGGAAGGGTGGAGGAGGGGATATGAAGGAGGGCGGAGAAGGAAGGATGGGGCAGGGGGGGTGAGATGAGGGGGAGGAACAATAGGAGAACTGCTAGAGGAGAATGGATGGGGAAGTGACGGGAAGATAGGAAGATGTGAATTGGAGAAGAGGGGAAGCAGGAGAGAAGGGGAGGAGTACATATGTTAGGTGGAGGGGGAGCGGGAGGGGTGGAGGAAGGGGGGGGGAGGTAGAACTAAGCGGGACGGTGATGGAGAGATGGGAGAGAAAAGAGGCAAAGATGGAGAAGAGAGGATGGCGACGTTGGAGGAGAGAAGAGTGGGAAGGGTGGAGGGGATCAGAGAGAGGACAGGGAGGAACGAGGAAAGGAGGAGAGAGTGGGTGCTGGGGAAGACATGGGGTGCAGGATGGATGATGGTGGAAAGGGGGGAAGTGGATGATGAGTGGTTTGAGGAGGAGGGTAGATGGGGGGAGGGAGGGGAGAGGAGTGAGGGGAGAGGAGGAAGAGGGCGTTATGAGATGAGGACGAGGGAGAGCTGGAGAGAAAGGAGGGGAGGGGAGGGAGGGGACAAGGAGGGTGTTGTGCAAGGATGAGGATGGAGGTGAGAGGAGGAAGATGGTGGTGTCCGAGGAGGCGGAGGGATGAGCGAGGGTGGAGCCGAGAGGATGGAGGGAAAAGGAGGCAGGGAGAGGAGGAATATGATGGTGTGCGAGGAGCAGGAAGGAGGGTTGAGCGGAGAGGACCGAGGAGAGGTGAGGAAGGAGAGGAGGAAGACGGTCTTGGGCGAAGAGCAGGAGTGAGGGTGGTTGGGAGGGAGGGGAGGGGAGGAAGGAGGTGTTCTGTGATGAGGTTGGAGGGTGGAGGGGTGAGGATGGAGATCAGAGGATGGAGGGGAGAGGAGGAAGCTGATGGTGTGCGAGGAGGAGGAGGAGGAGGAGGAGGAGCGGTGGAGGGAGAAGACAGGATCGACTAGTGAGGAGCAAACATCATTTCACTTTCACTGTCACAATTCACTCAGATGATGAATTGGTTTGTGGAAGCGGGCCATCCTTCCACGATGGGATTATGTTCCAAAGTGAGGCCTCCAAATAATCATTCTTGGAGCATTTAAGTAGGGTAAGAACCAGTGACTCCCACAATTAATTCATGCTTAATTGTCCGAAAGCAAAACAGGCAGGTGGTTGTCATAGTGACTGATGGGCCTAATCCCTTATCCAACGTCCTGTTTATATCTGAGCAATAATACTGTTGTGTTTTGTTGTTGTTGTTGCTGTTGTTGTTGTTGTTTCTTTGCTCCACACCTGTAGAGTGGCGGCAGGCGGATTTAATAATAGAATCGTTCCTGTGGTTATTATCACAGGGCACAGTCGAAAACAGAAACAAACACTGGATGCTTGAAATAGTACTATCTGACGAAAGTACCAAATCTAGTAGACTAACAGTGAATTGTATATGTACCAAACAAAGTTTTCAAAGTGAACAAGAAGGGTCCACAGTGAGGAAAGGAGGAAAAACGGGTGACCACTGTCCGATATTGAGCATACCCTTGCAGGAATAGTTTCCCATTCTTTAAGTCCTGATAATGTGTGATTTAAACAGAAGTTGATGTAGATAAATTTATAATATACTTCAAGCACTTTAATCTGTGCAAAAGATACATATATATGTGTAACTATGTCTGAACAAGAAACTACTAAACAAATATTGGGATCTTTCCATAATTTGAGCCAATCAGAGCTGTTCTTTTCGATTGCAAATGGCCACCCCTCATGGGGGCCGCCATTTGCAATAAAAAAGAACAGCTCTAATTGGCTGACATTGAGAGTTGTTCTCAGCCAATCAGAGCTGTTCTTTTTGATTGCAAATGGCTGCCCCCATGGAAACGGCCATTTGCAATAAAAAAGAACAGCTCTGATTGGCTGACACTGAGTTCTCGCGAGAACGAGAAGAGGAAAATCCATTTCCTGCAAGTTCAAACAGGCTCAGACAAGTTTAAACGTGGCTGGTTGTCCCTCTCCTTTCAGTGCTGAATATGCTTATTAAGTGAACAGAGTGACAGTTGGCTCACGATGTAGAGGAGGCAGGGAGGAGAGAATGCCCACTCCGCAGTGAAAAACATGGAGGTTAAGGTGGTTAGAGAGAAACATTAAGGGGTTGCCATTGTTTATATCCACATAATAAATTATATAGTACATATATATAATATTGCCGAGGGGCTGATGACAAATCTACCGAATCTGATTTGTTGGTTGTTGTCTGTTTGAGTTTTCTCTCCTGGCAACTTCTAAGGCCATTTCAGAACGGGTGGCCAAATCTGGTTGTCTCCCAGAGAAGATAATATTGAAAGTGAGCAGAGTGACAGTTGGCTCACGGCGTATAGGAGGCAGTGGAGGAGAGAATGCCTGCTCTCCCACCAGGGAATAACATGGAAGTTAAGGTGGTTAGAGAGAAGCATTTAAGGGGCTGCCGTTATTTATATCCACATAATAAATGATATAGTACGTATCATATTGTTGTGATGAAAATAGGAAATATTGCACCTCGAGTGGGATGCGAACCCATGTGTCTTGTCATTTCGAGTTTGGCTTTTTAACCCATTACACCACCGAGGCGCCATGATGCAGGTACTCTATGTACATTGTCCTATCTATGTGGCTCGTTGCCTGGGAAGATACAATTTCCGTCTTTATTTCCTGAATCTGATGTTTAACTCGGAGCTACTAATGTTGTAGAAATAAATATTGATACCGGTAGTGCATATCCTGTTAATCAGAGACCTTATAGGATACCTTTGAGTAGAAGACATCTTGTAGAAAAAGAGTTAGATAGCATGCTTAAAGATGATATTATAGAGGCAAGTTGTAGTCCTTGGGCTTCAACAGTCACTATAGTGCTGAAAAAGGATTGTACCATTCGTCTGTGTTGGGACTATCGTAAGCTAAATGCAGTGACAACTAAAGATGCTTATCCTCTGCCCAGGATACAGGATATTTTTGATCAACTTCATGGGGCTAAAATTGTTACCACTATAGACATCAACTCTGGTTATTGGCAGGTAATGGTAGACAAGGAAAGTAGACCTAAAACAACTATTAACACGCATATTGGACTGTTTCAATTTAAACGCATGTTAGTGCAGACTATTACACTAACCTCCCTGGAATTCTAACTCTTCTCAGTGATTTATGTCCATCATTTATGTAATGCTTATACTCACCTACATGCAGGCAATAAACTTACATTTAATTACACAGAGTAAATTCAACCACAATGCATCATGCGTCTTGTACAGGGTCCCCGCTCACAGCACCAGTGTCATGCTAAATTGTCCGAAAGCAAAACATTGCAGGCGGTTGTCACAGTGACTGATGAGACTAATCCCTTAGCCAACATCATGCTTAAATCTGGGCAATAATATATTCACTCTAAATCACAATAATATTATAGTGCGCGAGGGACAGTATTCACAGCACTGGTAGCAGTGGGGGATGGTGGCACCACCTTTCCCACTGTGAAGAGGGGATCACCCATAAAGTAGTACACAACATAAGGGTGGCCAAATAAGGAATCTTCCCTTACGCACCTTTATACTCGCATAAGTTTTATACATCACATATATAATATTCTCACAAGGCTGATTTTAGAGATAATGGACAACATTCACTGTAATGTCATCATATTAAACGCACCCATCGACAGACAACAGGTGCCAGACAACATTTTAGTTCAGTCAGATGACATAGCGTGACAATATTAGCAATGATACCAAACACTCTTTGACTTCCCGCCCCATCTCAATCTGCTTGCCAAGTAGCAGACAGCATTTGAGTATTGACACCCGAAAGATTTCCCCACACTAGTTGGTTGGTTGTTTGGGTTTTACATCTTGGCAACATCCAAGGTCACATCAGGATGGTTACCGACTTGTGACAGTGCACACTCATGGCAAATGTATACTGCTGTACCACTGGGAACCATCACCCGATATCACAATATCCGACTAAGTCAGATTATCCTGACACTGAGCTAACCAGTGCTGGCCCTATCCTATTAATGCTGAGCACCTGGCTAGGATGCGACAAGTATCAATTTGATAAACCATTGGTTTGACTCCAACGTGAATCAAACTCCCAATCTCTCTCACACGAGGTTTGAGCTCTACCGATTCGGCCACCGCGCCCAGTGTCACTACACTACAATGATACTGATTGAATTGAGTTTCCCAATGAATCCTACTCTAGGGTAAGCCTACTTTTTCCGCAGCAGACGACAATCATTGAATTGCCAACGACAGAATTCACCATAAAACAATGCCAGTTACTGTCGAGGGAACAGAGGTAATTCTCGTCAAATACCAGCGTGTTTGTTTCGGAGCAGACAACATTTGATTTATTGACAGATGACACAGCATGCCCCAATACAGAATTACCACGTGGAGGTAATGCTGGTCAGTGAATTCTAATGCAGTATCAACACTTTTGTTCCCTAGGTCACACGCCATTATATTTTTTTCCAATTGACAGACGACAACAAGTCAACAATACTAGTGATAGTGTGCAATTTCCAGTGATTTCCCACCAAATACTATTTATAGCATGCTACCATAATCAGTGATTTTGGCAGATCGTGGGATTCGAACCCGCTGGTTCAAACCCTGGTCGAGTCAAATCAATGTTATACTTGTTGCATTCTAGCCAGACACTCAGCATTATAAGGATAGGGCAAGGACTGGTCACCTAAGTGGCAGGATAATATGACTCTGTGGGATATCAGGCCATGATATCAATGTCCTGGTCTCTCAGTGGGGTGCAGCCATATAAAATCACCATGAGTGTCCACTGTCACAAGTCGCTACCCATCCTGATATGACCATAACTGTTGCCAGGAGGTAAAGCTCCAACAAACAAACCTAGCGGCATTGCACACCTTCGCAATAACTCGAGAAGAGTCCACAGCGAGGAAAGGAGGAAAATCGGGAGACCACTGTCACATATCGAGCAAACACTTGCAGGATGAGTTTCCCATTCTTTAAGTACTGATATTGTGTGATTTAAACAGTGGTCGATGTAGATAAATTTCAAATATACTCCAAACACTTAAATCTGGGCAAAAGATACATAAATGTGTGACAATGTCTGAACAAGAAACTACTAACAAAATAATGGATGACCATAATTTGAGCCAATCGGGGTCTGCCATTTACAATCGAAAAGAACAGCTCTAATTGGCTAACACTGAGGTCCCGCGAAAATGAGAAGAGGAAAGTCCATTTCCGGCAAGTTCAAACGTGCTCAGACAAGTTCAACCGTGGCTGGTTGTCCCTCTCGTTTCAGCGCTGAATATGCTTATGAATAACTCTGCTGCCTCCGGAGCCACGGGCGCCATTATTACCCGTCATCCCGCTAGGTGGCGCCTGCTGCCGCCACCTGGCGGCATTACTGACTTCTGGCGGCGTCCGTGAGATATTCGCCGTGACGTGTCGTCTGGGCGATAATTAAGATTTTAATGGCGTGCCCGTACCATTTAGCCCCTGATCGAGGGACGCCAATAGGTGGTGGTGGTGGTGGGGGTGGGTGTGCGGGGAGAGAGAAGTCCCCCCCCCACCCTCCCTCCTTTCCTGAACCAATCCAACCCCACACTCCACACCCCCCTCACCTACATCCAATCCTAGCCATTGGATGATTGGTTGGTTGGGTGTTGGAGTGGGTCCCACCAAGTCACATTATCCTGACACTGAGCTAACTAGTGCCAATCCTAGCGAACCTATCATAATATGATCATTCGCACCAGGCCTAAGAGACCATTCCATAACCGACCAGCATACACAGCAACTACAACATACCGAATTGTTGTTGCATGTTGTTGATTAACTGTCCACTCTGCATTTCATGACTGCGTCAACGCCACTCAGATATGGGTCAGGTTTAACATTAAATAACTCTTAAGTTGCCTAGTCCGGTGGGTTCGAGTTTCTGTCATTTACTGAGATACATATATTAGGTTGATGGTTATGATCTACCTTGCTGCAATGGTACAGTTGGACAATACATAATGAATAAATATATGACATGCAATAAATTATTTCCACTATTTATGCGATGTATAACGCATTATGCGAGTATACATCCTAAGGGAACATATACACTTTGCTCCTTGCTCCATCCCCCCAGCTGTCGGGGAGTTATATACGCGTGGCCCACATCGCACCACACACACTGATATTCCACATATATATATATATATATATATTATATATATTACAGTCTATGTGCATCGCTAGTATTGGACCAATCTAACAGTAACACATATTCCACAACTCATTTTTTAGATGTTTGTTTGTTGTTGTTTTACCTCCTAGCACCATCTAAGATCATATCAGGACAGGTACCAACTTGTGACAGTGCACACCCATGGAAACGCTATAGTGCTGCCCCACTGGGAGACCAGCCTGCCAGCACCATGACCTGATATCCCACTCAGTCACATTATCCTGACACTGAGCCAAGCTGTCATTGCCCTATGCTATTAATGCCGAGCGCCTGGCTAGGAAGTGACAAGTATCAAGTGTTAAGTCATTGGTTTGACAGGACAAGGATTCAAACCTGGGTTCGGATCCCGAGATGTCCCAAAACAGGAGATGGATGCTCAACTCATTCAGCCATCGCGTTATTAGAACACCAGCTGACTGCCATATCGTGTGCAAATGCCCAGCCTTAACTGCAGAGAGCCTGGCGCCCAATTAAGTAATTTAATCGGCTTGGACAGCCTGTTGCATGAGACAAAACAGCTACTCCAACACATCCAACCCCTCAGCTGTAGCATACCGCCCAGGCTTGCGCTGAACCCTTGAGAGCCGACTGTCTTTTGCCATTATGGGGCTTGTCACAGTTCGGTTAAGATGTGGAAATATTATCAATGTAGCAGACCACTTCGCCTCTTAGGTCACTCACACTGCCTCCCTCAAGGACCATAAATAGCAGTTGGATGTTATAGTAGTTTGTTGACATATATCAGCACAAATACAATTAGAGTAGATAACAATGATAATTAAAAGACAAATACATTAGTAATAATACGCATATAATAAACTGATACATTGCATTAGTCAGTAAATACGCTGCAACTATCGAGTGAGTTAGGATGAGATGTATAATTAGCACATATTGGTCAGTTAAGGTTAGGCTTAGATGTAGCAACTATCGGTCAGTTAGTGATAGGCTTAAAAGTAGCAAATATTAGTCAGCTTTGAAGTGGCAACTGTCGAGTCAGTTCAAGTTTGGCGTATAAGTAGCACATATTGCTCAGTGAACGTTAGGCTTAGATGTAAGAAATACCAGTCAGTTAATATTAAACTTAGGCATAGAAGTAGCAATTGCTGATTCAGTTAATGTTAGGCATATAAGTAGCACACATTGGTGACGTAAAGGTAGGCTTAAATGTGGCACAGTTTATATCAGCCAGTTAAGGTTAGGCATAGATGTAGCACATATTGGTCAGTTAATGTTAGGCTTACAAGTAGAACATATCTGGTAGTTAAAGTTATGCTTTGAATGTGCACCTCAGTTTATAACAGATCACATATTGGTCTGTTAAACTGAGGCTTACAAATATCAAATATCGGTCAGTTCATGTTAGGCTTACACGTAGCAAATATTATTCAGTTAAGGCGAGGCTTTGAAGAAGTAAGTGTCAAGTCAGTTAAGGTTAGAGGTGATATTAGCAACTATTGGTCAGCTAAGGTTGGACTTTTTTTTGTTCTTTTTTTTGTGACAAGGTATTTAGCCTGCCAGTCTCTCGTGGTTTTGGGTCTTAGTAATTATCTATGTTATTTTCTTTGGTTTTTTTTCCAGAATGTTTGTCTAGTTTGTGTATGATACTTTAACCATCGGGCTATTCCATCCCCGCTTAATGCGAGCCTTTGTGTTAATATAAATAATTGTTTCCATGTGAATGTCTTGTGCCTCCCGCCGCCTGTTGTCTGTCATCCTGCCAGCCTGACCCTTGACTAGGAATGTCCGAGGTGGAGAGTTTGACTCCTGACAGACCATGGGCAGAAGGCCCTTAATTAACTAAGATTATAGAGCAATCCAAATAGCAATCTGAAGTTGACCATAGCGGTTAATAATATAAGTCTGGAGAACAGTAAAGAATGCAAGGAACGTTCATGTCACTTCTTAGGAGCTCACCCTTTTATTCTTACCTTTGACTAGCAGAATGAATTGATCAATATAACCTATGTTCTTAGTTAAATATGGTTCAACAATGTAATGTATGTTATTAGTCAAATTCCCTCCCATATAATTAAGTTAAATAAGTTTGGAATTTCGACAATAAAATCCTAAATCTCGGCTAAAACATCTGAGCGTGCAAAAACACGTCCGATAGGTCTGGGTCCGAATGCCGGACCTCCTATCGTTGCTAGGATAGTCATAATCGAAGTATCCAAGCAATGCTTTATAGCAGGGAACCCGGCAGTTGCGTGCAAAATGAGAGCCCGCGCAAATAATGGCAAAATGCGAGCCCGTGCAAAATGTGAGCCCGCGCAAAATGCGAGCCCGCAAATAATCGGCCGAGTAGTCTCGCCCACTTCAATACGTTAGCCTGCTATGTACATCTAGTTGGGTGTCATGTAGGCTTGCGGGAGAGGATCCCATCCCATATTGGTTTGTTGCAACCCCGTTTCACCCAAGTCCTGTCCTTATATAGTGCACTGGTGCACCAGCACACACCAGGACTCTTCAGGACTGCGACTAGGTGGGATGGCTGTGTTGTTTGCTTAGCCATTTTGCATTTCAGGGTGGATCAGATGCTTGACCGTGGTCTGTCCATTTCTGTGTTGGTTTGCGCCATTACACATACCCAGGTGGACTGCACCATGTGGCGATAGTTTCTGTGATGTCCTTAGTGCTTAGGGGGGGCTAGCGTCCATTTTTAAAATTGTTGTTTGTATCTACCATCTTTCTGGCCTGTCTTTTTTGCGCTATTGCACAGCAAGCAGTGACAGTTTATTTTGTCCTCGTTTGATATGGCCCCATTTACTGTGGTGCATTGTTTCGATATTCTAGGTAGCTTGTTAGCCATTTCCATAGTACTCCGGTTATTCCCATTTGGGGTAGCTTGCTAATTAGGATAGGGTGGTCCACCATGTCAAAGGCTTTGCTGAAGTCGATGAATGCTGCACCCACTAGTTTCCTTTTGTTGATATTGTCAGAGATATCGTTTATTAAGTTAGCAATTATTGTTATTGTCAAGTATTTTGTCGGAATCTGCCCTGTTTGCTGTCTAGTAAGTTGTGTCCATTTAGGTGGTCCATAACATGTCTATGCATTACTTTTTCCATTAGTTTACCAGGTAGTGGTAGTATAGAGATCAGTCCATTGTTACCCAGGGTTTGGTTGTCCTCACCTTTGTGAAGTGGGGTTACTTTGGCTATCTTCCAGTACTCTACCTATGTGCCTTCTCCGAATGACTTATTGAAAAGGTTACATAAGACATCTGGGATGCATCCAAGTGCATCCTTCAGTATTATCCTCAATATGTTTTGGATGCCTGACAGTTTGTTGTAGTCAATTTATTTTATGAGATCGTTTATTTCTTCTATTGTGGTTTGGGAGTCCCCAATGGCTACGTTTAGTGTTGGTGCTTTTGTGCCTCAGTCACAGTTAAATTTGTTGGATAGCTTATTTCCTATTGTGGAGAAATGTTTGTTTATTTTGTTTGCTGCATCACTGTTGTTGATTTCAATTCCCTCATTGTTGTATAGGGTAATCAAGTCTTTGTTTGTTTTGTTTGTGATTAGGGTCTTTACAATTTTTCCAAAATTGATGTGAGTTTTTCCCCCATTGTTGATCCTGTTTGACAATGTACTTTCTCTTGGATTTCTCCACTGATTTCTGGCTCTGATGTTGTGCTTTATGGTAGTCTTATATGTGTTGTAGACCCCTGTTTGTTTTAGCTATTTTACCTGTTTTGTATTTGTCCATAATTGTGCTGATTAATTCTGGGGTTACCCATGGCTCTTGATTATTTTGGATTTTTTTTGGAGCAGGTAGTGTCCAGAAGATTTCTCACTTCCCCCCAATCATAGTGTCCCATTTGCTATTTACATCTATATCGGTTGGGATTGGTAGTTTAAAGGTTTTTTTCCAGGTGGGCTGCTAGCGCTTCCTTTGTGTAGTTTTTGTATGATCTCCCCATACGGGGCTTGGTTTTGTGTTTGTTTTTGGTTTTTCTTTTCTTTCTAGTAATATGTATCAGTTCATGGTCACTGATGCCCTAGTTCCTAGTTCCTGAGGTGTGTGTATGTTTTGAGTCTGATATTATTAGGCCTAGCTATAGCAACTATTGGTCAGTTATTGATAGCTGTTTTCTCCAAGTCTAGTTGATTCACTAATTTTTTGCTTTAGTCCCTGCCCTTTGATTAGGTTCTCCAGCGAGTGTTTGTTTTTATTGTTTGTTTTGTAGTTTATATTGAAGTCCCCAGTAAGAATATCTCAGCTTTTGCAATTAACAAATGTTTAGCCAGTTAAGATTAGGCTTACAAGTAGCAAATATTGGTCAGATACAGTTAAGCTCAGACATAGCAACTATACACTCAGTTATAGATAAGAATATGACCAGCAAATAATGTTCATATAAGGTTAGGCTTATAGGTTACACAGTTTGGGCGACGTTAGGTTAGGCTTATGAATATCAACAGTCACGGATTGAGGCTTAGTTGTAGCAAATTTGGGCGTTTTTAGGGTTACCCTTATGAGTACCAAAATGTTGCAACAGGTAATAACACGTTTATTGTTGTTTTACGTCCTAGCAATACCGAAGGTCATATCACGACGGGTACCAACTTATGACAGTGTGCACTCATAGTGACTTTATATTGCTGACCCACTGGGAAATCAGGCCACCAACACCATGACCTGATATCCCACTCAATCACATTATCCTGACACTGAGCCAACCGGTCCTTGCCCTATCCTAATAATGCTGAGCGTCAGGCCAGAAAGCGACACATATCAATTTTAAAGTAATTGGTTTGACTCGACCAGGGAAATACCCCAGGAAGGTTTGGATCCCCCGATCTCCCAAACCAGGAGACGGAGGCTCAACTAATTCGGCCATCCCGTCTGGTCCGGTAATAACATGCCTACAGTTGCCAACTACTGGCTTAATTAAAGTTAGGCTCATGCGTGGCAAATGTCGGGTCAATTGAAGTTTGGCTTACCGGTAGCGAATGTCAGGCCAATCAAATTTAGGCTTACAAATAGGGAGGCAGTCCACACAAATAGACCCTACACCCACAACCACCCACACCCGCACCCACACCCACCCATCCACACACATCCAGACACACACCCACACACCCACACCCACACCCACACACACGCAAACACCCGCGCACACACATCCACACCAACACCAACACCCACCCACACACACACACATCCACACCAACACACCCTCATACCCACACACCCTCACACCCATACACACCCATCCACACCCACACACCCATACCCATACACCCACACACATCCCACCCACATTTACCCACACACACACATATACCCACACACCCATACACTCACACCCATACAACCACAACCATACACCCACACCCATACAACCACCCCCATACACCCACCCCCACCCCCATCCCATACACACACACCCCACCCCCGCGCTTACAAACCCAAACCCACACCCACACCCACACTTACACCCACACCCACAACCCCCACGTGTCTCATAAGCCCTGGCGTCGACCATGCATTCCATTAGGCGAGTTTTCACATGCGATCGATTGATGTCAGACAGGATGGTAATTAGCAAAGTTAGTTGCAGTGTGGATCAGAATGGAGGTGTGGGGGGGTGGCGGTGGGCATGGGGGCGAGTGGGTGACAGGTGAGTAGTCTGACGTCATGCTTCCTTGTATCAAATTGTTGCTTGACATTATCATTAACGCATGCGCGTTATCCAAGAAAAGGACATCAGCCACCTGGGAAGCATAGCCTGGTTTTAAAATTAGTGGATGTGGGTGGAAGGGGG
The DNA here is from genome assembly GCA_030323885.1 of Branchipolynoe longqiensis. Classification (NCBI taxonomy): domain Eukaryota; kingdom Metazoa; phylum Annelida; class Polychaeta; order Phyllodocida; family Polynoidae; genus Branchipolynoe; species Branchipolynoe longqiensis. The sequence goes on from CM059192.1 coordinate 85,191,232, forward strand.
GGGGATGTGGGTGGATGAGTGGCTGGGTGGGTGGGTGAGTAGTATGACGTCATGCTTCATTGTAGCAAATTGTTGCTTGACATTATCATCAAAACATGCATGTTGTCCAACAAAAAGGACATCAGCCACCCAGGGGCGTATCCTGGTTTTACAGTTGGTGGATGGATGTTGAGGGGGGGGGCATAACAGAAGGGCACATGATGAATATCAAATAATGTTAAATTTATTATCCAAAACATTAAAAGTTGAATTGAGAGCTTTCTGTGGCTGCCATCTTGGTTGTTGCCATGGCTTCCCCTGTGTGTGGGGAACCCCTCTAGGTCATGTGATGAGGGAATCCTACATCACATAGCTCAACTCTCCTCCCACATGTTGAGTGGCATGAACTGAACAAACTAATCAAAGGTATGTTTAGAGAGCTTTTGATGCTGGATTCGTTTGTATCTCGGTGACTTTAAGCATGTGTTGTCATATAGAAGGGCATACAGTGTCAATTTAATAGAACCAGTTATGGCTGACGCTTATGGGGTTAGAGTGTTGGCATGCTTGCTGGAATTAATTCTGGGCTGCGTGGTGGAGACTGGAGGCGAATGGCTGAGGGAGGCGCGGGCGGCCTTATAAGGGGGAAAGTGAGCAGTGGCAAGGAAGGCGTGAACGCTCAGGGCCGGGGGAGGGCGAGGGTGAGCAGCGGGCGTCGCGCGAGGTGCGAATGCTGCGCCGCAGGGCGGGGGCAGGCGGGGGGAGGGGAGGGACTCTTCCTTTCATCGCATCAAACGTAATGCTTCGCATTACGACCAATGACTTACATTTATGGGAAAAACAGTGTGGATATTTACTAGATACCAGCATATTAATTGTGATTAGATCCACTGATTTGCATATATACTGTGTATGTATTTGAAAATAGGTCTATCTATTTTTGATATATTTATTTACAAAAAATGAAAGAAGGAACAAAATCTTTAAAGACAATTCTAGAACCATGCAATACATATTCACTCAATGCATGAAACTTTTATTGGACTGGAATTGTATACAGTTACTACCAGAGCTGATACTTCATTTATCAAATGTATAATACTTTTAGTATCAAACAGGATTTGAATGCAGTTACTATTTATTACACCTGATTCATTTACGTATTTCCGGTATACCGGTTTCATTTATGTATTAAGGAATTGTAATGTACGGCCAGAATACCAGTGCTCTGGCTTTGACGAGATATTATTTGATGAATAAAATACACTTTAGTAAAAAAAAGTAAAATGAAAGTAATTTATAACAATCATTTTAATATATTAATCTCAGAAAAAATGACAGAAACTCAAGACTATCGAACTATGCACCTTAAGAAATTGATATGTGTCTCTACTTAGCCTGGCATTCTGGATTACTGTGACAGGACAAGGAGTAGTGGAAGTAGAATGGCAAATTGTCCATGATTGAGAATTCCCCCGCTTAATCAACTGATCTACGACAACAAATACAAGACTAAGCACTTTTTGTTATGAGGCCCCTGGTGGGACACTCAAATGTGAAGCCGCCTAGCTCATTTCCACAATTGCCTAAACCATACCGGATTCAATGACCAAATTAGTAGGTGCGAAGGCTTCTCCTTTTTGTTCTTTCTTTTTTTTATTGAGGCTGTATTTATACTGTCCATAGCATATAAGCCCGGGTTTTAGGGCTTGTTTTCAATGCTGGCCAGTTGTAGTGTTGGTGTCATCTTACCACACAGTAGCTGCTGATAAGGTATTTGATTGCCTGCATTTCAATAGCAGATAGATAGTTGGTTGGTATGGTTAGTAGCCTATGTTAGCTTTTTTGATTTTCTCAGTATACATGTATTTGATTTTTGTTCTACTCTTATTACTAGACTAGCCCACTCCTATTTACATATCATAGGCTTGCACCTAGCTGTGTGGTGTGTTATCTGGCTACTTTTGGCATGGTTACCTTCCATTGGGCGTCCTTCAGAAGGTTGGGAGGTCAAACTTTGGCTGAGTGAAAACGATGACTTACAAATTTGAAACTTGTCCCTACCTAGCCCTGTGCTTGGCATTATCATATTAATGCGCCCAATAGCTGATGTCTAGATTTTGTGCTGGGGGGTCGTTAAAGAAAATATCCTATTAATGCCAAACACCTCGTTAGATTAGGAACAAAGGTAGATTTTGTAAGTCATTTGATTGACTCCAAGTCAGTGGTCCAAAACTAGTTCATCAAAGACTATCGTATGTGCTATCCTGTATGTGAGAAAGTGCATATAAAAGACCACTTGCTGTCAATCGGAAAGAATGGCCTAAGTGGTGTGAGCAGGTTTCCTCCAAAGAAATGCCAGAATGACCATAATCTTTGATGTCCAATAGCTGATGATAAAAATCAAAGTGCTCTAGAGGCCTCATTAAATAAAACAAGCTTTACTTTTTTTTGCATTTGATTGACTGGGAGTTAGAACCCAAGTCTTTCCTACATGGGAAGGCAGCCATCACTTTTATACAAATTTGGCGATCCCACCTTGTTAGAACTCAAAGCGAGGCTGATATCCCCATTTAGCGGGCAGTGGCGCTGAAGATGGTACAGAACTCCTCTGTGACAAGAAGTGTCACTCCCGGTTTGTGAAGGCAGCGCGACCACCACAGATTGGCTCTGTCCGCTAATTACTTTGAGTTGTGGGCCTTAGATGTGGATTTCTTTTTTAGTTTTGTTATAGAATATGAAGAAGGGCAGGTGTGCCTGTTTTAGAGTAAACTGAGTGACAACATCCTGAACAAGCGCCACGTAGAAAGAAGCGGTTAAAGAAGGAACTACTGCGATTAGGAAAGCTAGTCGTCGGTGGTTGGTTGTTGGTGTTTTACGTCCTGGCAACATCGAAGGTTACACCAGGATGAGTACCGACCGACTTGTGACATTATCGTTCTGCCCCACTGGGAAACCAGGCCACCAACAATGTAAAATATTCTGATAAAACGCATTGGTGCGGAATGTGAACAGGTCTATAAAGGATTACAAATGGTCTATAAAGGTAAATGATGTATAGGGCCAGGTGCATGCATGTATTTATGTAGTTGCTGGTGAATCTTTACTGGTGTTCATAGTCATTGTGTATTAAATAAATAGTGTGAGAGGGGCACTATTGTTAGTGTGGAAGGGTCTCAAGAGCTATACTCACTACCCCCTCCCCACCAACTGTTAGTCATGGATCATGATACACACACAGAGCAAGACAGTTGCAGGCCAAGAGCCACATGGCATGGTGGTGGTGGGTAGATCACAGTAGCCATGGTGACACAAGAATGCTTACTGTTCATTGGTGGACCTAGACATGTTTGTTGTTGTTGGAGAGCATGGTCAGGTGGTATGCCATATCAGATCCATGTATCACTATAGAATAATAAACCTGCAAGGGCAAGCTCTCACTTTACTTACTCTTCTTTCACTCTTTATACTCTTCCTTTCTCTCCTTGCCTGTATTGATTTCCTATTGGCCTCCCTACACAACTACAGCTGCCAGACGACGACTTTACAACAATATCCCACTCAGTCATAGTACCCTGACACTGAGCCAACCACAGGCCTGCCCCTATCCTATTAATGCAGAACACCTTGGTAGGAAGCGACAAGTATCAATGTTAAAAGTCATTGGTCAGCGGTGTAAGTGGTAGGAGAAAGTGGGAGAGGGGTGTCGATGTGGCATCTGGAGATAGGGTGTGGGAGGGGGGAGGGGGGGGGTAATGAAATGGAGGTGGGGGTGGAATGGGTAGTGCGTGAGAGATGGGGATGTGGGAACGGGACGGAGGAAAGGGTAGGACGAGATGGAGGAGGCACAGGGAGGTGGAAGTGTAAGGTGTGTGGGAGGAGAAGGGAGCTGGGAGTGGGTGGGGCGATAGAGGTGATGGGGGTAGGTGAGGTGGGTGAGGAGGTGAAAGGGTGAGGGGGTGAGGTGGGTGAGGTGGGTGATGGGTGAAGTGGATGAGGTGGTAGACGTGAGTGAGAGTATTCACCCTATTCATGCGCGACCTAATTAAGCATCAGAACGAGGCTGAGTAAGCGTTGGTATTGGAAATGGCCTTAAGGCACTACTGTGTGTGGATGTGTATGAACTACTACATAAATTAAAGGAGTAAAATTTGAAGATATTAACTTTTGAAACTATCATAATCATTTGTGCTTACCGTTTTTCTATTTATTGGTCAATTTTCATGAAGATTGAGTGATGATCAGATGCATTTCAGTAGGCAATGTCAACAAATCACTCACCTTGGCTGGCAATCTTTTCTTAAATTCAAAATTGCATAACTTTCTTAATATAGATATATTTAAAAAAAATATTTTAAAGCTTTTATTGAATTGTAATTACTAAGACTAGTTCTTTAAGTGTGTTGCACAGATAGCTATGATGATAGTGCTGCATTACATGATACCACCATAACTATACAGACATGAAGTTGACAGTCACATTGTAGATAATGAATGGGAAAAATCACCATGCAAGGGTCACGCAATCTTCGTGAAAATTGGCCAATAGATAGAAAACAGGTATGCAAAGATGAATATGTTACTGTAAAAAATGAATACCCTCAAATTTGAGTGATTTCGAGAGGTTTTGGTTGACAAAAATGTATTCACATTACTTTACATACAGCTGCGCCTCTCAGACATGTAAGTGCCCTCGGTCTGGTTTCAAGATGGCCGCGGCGTAGATAGGGTGAATTGAATGGTTGAGGTGGGACAGGGTTAGGGGTGAGGTGGGTAAGGTATGTTGAGAGGGTGATGGGGTGAGGGGGTGAGAGGGGGTGAGAGGGTGAGGGGGAGAAGGGACGAAGGTGGAAGTTGGGACGATAGAAAGTGGTGCTCAGCTTGGGTGAGTATTATTACATGCATTAGGTACTGGGGTTGCTCGGCGTGGAGAGGGGTCCAGGCGGGGACGAGGGAGGGAGGACATAGGTGTATGTGGTGGGTTATGGAGGAGGAGGTAGGGGGAACTGGTGATGATGTAGGAGGACAAGGAGGGGACTGAGGAAGGTAGCAGTGGTGCTTCTTGGGCAGCTAATATTACATGCGTAAGATAGCTGTTTGTCGGGAGAGTGTGTGTGGATGGGGAGAGGGGGACGGGAGGGGTAGTAGGCCTTGAGGGGGGGGGGGGTGGCGGATGGTGGTGGAAGGTGGGATGCGGGGTGGCGGCGGAGGGTGATGGAGGGTGGTGGAGGGTGGTGGAGGGTAGTGGAGGATGGCGGAAGGTGGTGGAGGGTGGTGGAGGATAGTGGTGGGTGATGGAGGGTGGTGAAGGCTGGTGGTGGGTGGGGATGGGTGGGGAAGGCAGGAGGGGGGTTATAGTAAATGTGATAGGAAGCATGTAAATCTGAGTGTGTAAATCTGTAATTGTGGTTACGTTATATTTGGTTTGAGGTTGAATAAGCGGTGCTGCCTGTTAGTTTGATATAAGTGAGGTGCCATGCAGATACACCCAAACGTGTTGGTAGCTGACACTATTCATAGCCACATAATACATCATGCAGTACATATATATATATATATATATTATATATTCATTGCATGTGTTTATATTGGTACATCCAGCAATATATATAATTGCATATTTCTGGGTAGTAGAATCAATTAGAGCGCAGGATTGACCAGGTTGAATCCTGATCTAGTGTCAAAGCAATCAGTTACACAATTTATACTTGTCACTGCTTAGCCTGGAACTCAGCATTAATAGGACAGGACAATGACTGGTTAGCTCACTATCCTGGCGATGTTCATATGTCAGAAATAGTGTCATGGTTTCAGCGGCCTGGGCTGCGTTCAGGGCCCGTCTCGGAGGTGCCTCGGAGACGTCTCTCTGATGCTTTTTGGCCTATTTGCCTTCAGGAGGCGTCTCGGCAACGTCTCGGAGATGCCTCCCTTTTCAGACTGGAGATGAAAAGCGCCTCGAAAATGGCCGCCGCATTCAGTGGTTTCAGCTAATCACAGCGCAGCTCTTCCATTGCAAATGGCCACTGCCTATGGGGGCAGCCATTTTCGAGACAACAAACTGCTTTTGCCATTCAGACTAGCGTGATGTCAGGCCCGTCGTTGAGGCGCCTCCGAGACGGACCCTGAACCCGGCCCTGGTCTCCCGCAACATTGTCATGAGTGTTCACTGCTACAAGTCAGTACTCATCCTGTTATTGACCTTAATCGCCCACTCCCCTATATCGATCGCTTTATTTGGGTCCCAATAATATTATTCTAACAATATTCTAACTCCCTAAACGACCACGTCCCCAAATTGACCACTTAAAGTTGGTTCCAAGGTCTGTCAATTTAGAGAGGTTTTACTGTATTTGTATATTAATGCTACACACTACTATCAAAATTATGTAATTGCGTCTTTATGCTACATGCAGTTTCACATGGTGCAATGTCTTTGTTTCCAGGAGGTGTAATATTTGGCATCAGTTGACAGGTGTATGGCGGAAGTCCATTTGACTCATTGCATCACTCTCGTCCACCTTCTCCTCACCTGATTGGCACAGCTCCAGCTGAGTGGGCGCAAGCCGTACCTGAGCAGGAAGTGCAATTGGTTCCCATTCCAGACTCCCCATTTTTCCTCGATATTAATTGAGACGTGCTCAGTAATAAGGTTATCATATTTCAGCCCTCTGTACCTGAAAACCATCAGGGTTGTGATGGCCGGGGGGGGGGGGGGGGGTAGGGGGGGTACCATCATCCGAGGTGCGGTTCCATTAGAAAACGAGTCAGTCGTTGCTGAGCTGAGCTAGAAAGTGACAATATCAATTTTGTATCTCATTAGTTTGAAATCGACTGCGAATTGAACACCCGACCTTCCACATTGGAGGCCTGCGCTCTACCGATTCGGGCACTGCGTCCGGACATGGGAAACCTTATAGCGTAAAACCTCTCTTACCCACCACCTCCACAGATCAATCACTCCTCTATATCGATTGCTTTATTTGGGTTCCAAACGATTGCCCATACAATGCCATTGTAACAATACAAACAAAGCCTCCCTAAACCGACCACCTCCCTAAATGGGCCATATAAAGCCTGTCCCATTTAGAGAGCTTCTACTGTGCTATATAAACCACCATTTTTGTGCTCATGCGCCGAACACGCTAAACACGACCACCCTGCCACTTCCGGGGACACTGGTGCGTCGCGTGCTGGTAAACAGGTCCACGCGACCTCCCCCTCCCCCCCCCACAACCTCCCCCCACTCACCACACCCACCCCTAGATCTGCGCGGGTCAGTGGCGGTAGCTGGGCGGCGGAATTGGGAGCAGGGGGGCGAGCTGCTCTTAGTGCCCCACTTTGCCCCCAGGGGTCGCCGTGAGCAGAGGCCATTTTCACGCCAGGTGGCGCCTCGGCGCGGGGAATAATAGCCTCCTATCGAGGCAATCAATATTACAGCCCCCCCCCCCCCGCGCATGTCAGGTGCCAAGAAGGTGCGAGACTACTAGTAAGAAGCGACGGTAGGCCCAGTTTGTATATATATATATATATTATATATATATATATATGGACCCCCTCCCCACCTATGCAAGGCTTATCCTCCAGTCGTTCGGAGGAAATTCCCAACTCATATCGCATACTCGTCTCTACCTCTCTTATACTTATCTCTATATATATATATATATATATATATATATATATATATATATATGTATATATAAAGTAGGTCCAATTTATATATACACCCCTGATATATATATATATATATATATATATATATTTACAGTAAGCCCGATTTATATGTATATAATGTGAGATATAATGATTAGGTATGCAGGTATTGCAGGTATAGTAATACCTCAGGGTGTTTAATGCCCCTGCCCTGCATAGTTGTAAACCACTGCCTTGTGGTACAGGTTCTTGACAAACCCTAGACAGAAAACCATGTCACTGTGGCAGCATTAAGGACGGTTGATGTATGGAACTACCAACATCTCACGACCAGCCACTGCAGGGACAAATAGTTTTGCGCCTGTCTGGACATGTTCTTGCCTGTGTGAAACCTCTATTTGCTCCCCGAGAGAGTGCCGTTGGTAACTTGCAAAAGCCAGCAGCACTTCAACACTTTTGCAGGCAGATTTCATGAAATGTAGGTTCAAGGATACCATCAAGAGAAACCTGAAGCTGAGCTGAGAGACATTAAGACTGACTAATGGACGCAACTCTCACAGCAGAGATCTAAATGGAGAGCGGGAGTCAAGTAATGAAAGCAGTCTTTGACACATCGCGACCGACAGCATGATGATGATAATGATTATGCGAGTATAAATACATGGACGGGAGATTGTTATTATTGTTATTTTTTTTACATTCCAATTGATGTATATATCCATTTGTTGAGACCATCCACACCCGACGTGACCAGTGGCGCCACCGTCACCACCGACCCTAACTGCGGGCGCTCAACATATATGTAGTTTTCATGTGAGGAGCTACATAGACAGGAGGTCATAGATAGGGTCCTGACATCAGGGAGCCTTGTTGGCGTAATGGTTGGCACATTGGTCCGGAATTCAAGAGATGTGGGTTCAATTCATGCTCTATGCGAAAAATTCACCATTTTCATCACTCCCATGACATATATATATAAATATATATATGTATATATATATGGATAGGGATAAACCCTTTATCACGTGTAATAAGCTCTTTAGTGATCCGCCTCAGGGGGGTGGGGGTGGGCGACCGGCATGCACCTTGACCCCCCCCCCCCCCCACCATTGTCGGGATGGGTTTGGCCACTCCTTCGGAAGTATATCACACTACTTGTCCTTATTATCTGAATGGTAGAATTACTATATATATATATATATATAAATTAATTGTTATTTATATGGAGAATAACGCATTATGCAAGTATATAGATACATAAGCGAATCATTAATGTAATGTTATCCTCTGAAAGACCCAGTCCTGTACCGGTGGCGCCAAAAAGCAAGGAGCAGAATGTCGGTTAGATTAAGCATATCAGAGTTATGTATAGGCCCGTCCATTAATAGGCACACAACAGGACTAGTATATGACTGAGCAGTGGAAAAGGTAATTCACTAATTGACTCCAGGAGGCGCTAACTGTAGGACTACTTTTAGGTTTCAATGTGCTAAATTGTAATTGCACAATAAAACTGGTGTGTGGTTTTATTATTCATATACATAATAATGACTTGGATGTCAGGTATAGGTGTCAAATGAGGTTATTATTATTCAACCAGAGGGGATGGCCGAATGAGGTAGGGTGTCCGTCTCCCGTGTTGGTAGATCATGGGATTGTGGGTTCAAATCCTGGTCGAGTCAAACCAATGACTTAAAAATGTATACTTGTCACTTCCTAGCCAGGCGATCGGCATTATTAGGATAGGGCAAGGAGCAGTGGAATGACGAAGACCAGTCATCCACGACTAAAATTGCCCATGCTTAAACAAGTAATGTACCAAAAAAACACCAACAAAAACAACCTGTCCAGGTGCACACAAATACCATTCTACTACAGTTTATGCCGACACTGGCGACACCAGTGAGCAGTGTCGGAACTCTCTTCCCCCACCCTCCTACAAAGCTATTCTATTTACAGCTGACACACAACAATTCTTACAGCGCTATTTTATGTTTGCGTGATTATTCAGGTAATTGAGGTCCTGTGTATATAGATATAGGAGAGGGCCTCTAATGCGGGGCTTCGAGAACATAATTGCTCCTTTCTTAGAGAGCGGTAATTAGAGCGTCGTTCCGACTAGGGCACTGCACCGGCTTCAGGCAGCGTTGCTATAGCAACATGAGTGTTCATAATGGTTGTTGCGACTGGGTACTTTACACATCGCCGCCTCCAACGCAATCTAACCTGAGCGTTGTTGACAACCCGGTGAGGACTATCATATATAGGTCAGTGCGATATGTTTGTGTAGCATTGCCTTAGCAACACAATGGTGGGTAAGCATTGATAATGGTTGTTGCAACTGGGTAATTTCCACCTCCCCACCTCCAACGCAATCTGTCGACAACCCAGTGTAGACTGTCAGGGACAGGTCACTGCGCTGTGTTTGGGTAGTGTTGCTACAGCGACATAATAGTGAATGTTGATTATGGTTGTTGCCGCTGGGTAATCTGCACATCTCACCCCAACGCAATCTGAGCTGAGCCCACTATGTGTTGCCCATGTGCTGTCAACACCCCATGGAGACTATCACAGCTATGGCACTGTGCTAGTTTGTTGGTTGTTGCCACTGGGTAATTAACGCATCGCTTCCTCCAACGCAATCTAACCTGAGCGAACCTGTGTACTGTCGACGACCCGGTGGAGACTATCAGAGACAGGGCACTGCTCTGGCTTCAGGCAGTGTTGCCATAGCAACCTGGTGGTGAGTGTTGATAATGGTTGTTGCCACTGGGTAGTCTGTGCATCTGCCCCCCAACGCAATCTGTCCTGAACGACCATGTGTGCTTGCTGTCAATATCCCGGTGGACATGTTTAGTTTGGTGTGTTTGTTTGTTTAACGACCCACCCAATAGTCGCCATGAGTGCACACTGTCACAAGTCAGCCCTCTTCCTGATATGAACTCAGGTCTTGCCAGGACATAGAGCTCCAACAATCAACAAACAAGGCAATCTTGTTTGTGGTTTTCCATCCGTGGTGATGATGACAGTAACTCATAATTTGTTGTGAAGTGGTCGATAACCGACAAGTCCAAGTTGAGATGAGAATGTGCGGTTGCATGTTATGGGGCTGTCACACTACGACGCTTCTCGCCGGCGACCCGTCAACGTGTGGTGTTTTTGGGCGATATTTGGTGAAATATCGAGAAGCGCTGGTGGCGCGTTATGCGCGCGTCGGTACACGTCGGTACATTATCTTGGACGTTGATGGTCGGCGCGAAACGCCGGCGCGCGTTGCCGGTCGCCCAAGGTTTTAAGCGTGTCCAAAAAACCCAGCGATCGACAACGCGCGCAAATATATGGGTAAGGACGTTAGGCGCGCGTCGCGCTGCGTTGGACGCGCCGGAATAACGTTATGGGAACGCTAGGAAGACGGCGCGCGCGCGGGAGGGTCTTTGCTCACGCGTTGCGCAAACTGGGCCGTTTTTGTTTGATACCCCTGTCACACTATGACGCAATGAGCCAACGTGAGCCTAACGTGGTGATATTTCGTCATTACGTTGATGTACGTTGGATTACGTTATGATGACGTCATAATGACGTTAGAGTGACGTCGAGCTACGTCACATTACGTCGTGTTACGTCGAGATACGTCGAGGTTTTGGACATGTTCAAAAGTTTTGACGTAGGTCGAACGTAAGGGTTTACGTTCGCCCTACGTTCTGTTCACGTTCAGCGAATGTCAATGACGTTAAACGGACGTTATTCCAACGCTCCTCACTACGTTCAACTACGTTCCACTACGTTGACCCCCATTAAACCAAGTGCAAATGCCCACGGGGCGTAATGGGAACGTCAGGACAACGTCAGGAGAACGTCAGGAGAACGTGCATTCAACGTACATTCAACGTCTCATGACGTAGCTAACGTCACGTAACGTTCTTCTGACGATGGAATAACGTTCATAACGTTCCGTCAGCGTCATTACGTTCACCTCTCTCGTCGAACGACGGTATCACTATGCTTTACCGACGTTACTCTCTCGTCCACTACGCTGCATCCACGTTCAACTTCTGCCCAAATTTGCATACTACGCCGAGAAGTTCAACGTTCTTTACGTTCTCCCTACGTTGACGTCGTTACGTCGTAGTGTGACAGCCCCATTACGCCCTAGCAACTTTTAAGGTTAAATGAAGACGTCGCGCCAAACCTTTTTTTTTTTTCCCCCAGCGCGTCGACACACGTTGGCGGCGCGCGCATAACACGCCGCGCTGACGCCGATCTTTTCCCCCAAACCGCCGAAAAGTTTGACGTTTCTCGACGCGCAAGATAGTCCTTTCAACGCTGACGGGTCGCCGAGAGAAGCGTCGTAGTGTGACAGGGCCATAAGACATGTGTGCGTGTCTGCAGTCAGAATACCGACTATCTAGGTCGCGGGGTCCGAGGGATCAAATCTTCTAAATCAAGAGTTCATCTCATATATCCCAATTATTAGTTTATTTCTTGAAGATGTATAATGCCTATCATGGATACATCTGAATAGACTTGTTTTCACCATTAGACAGTTTGTTGATAGAAAGCCCGAGCCTACACTTTTACCGACCCAAAGGATTTTTAACCTCCCACACCACATAGACATGGTATGAGAGAGCAACTGGCCTTTGATGATGCTATAAGTTATACACAGCAGTGGAAAGCCAAATTGGCAGAGGTGGGGGTATGGGGAATTGAACCACTGACCTTCAGATTAGGAGTCTGACCTTGTTTGGTTCGGCCATCGTTAAATATCTGCATGTTCAAATCCCATGACCTGCTAATATGGAAAGCAGGTACTCACTTTACTCAGTCATCCTGTCTTTCTGTATTATGATTATGTGCGCAATGATCTTTCTTAATAGATGACCAGCGACGTCATTGCAGTGTGATGTTTCTAGCTGTCTCATGCATTCCATTGATCAGTTAGCAAAGTAGGCAATTTAGCGAAACCAGAATTGAGAAATGTATTCTACTCGGAAATATGAACTGTATCCTCCGCCATCCCGGGCGCAGTCACCAAATCGGTAGAGCGCAGGCTTCGCGTGTGAGAGATCGGGAGTTTGGTTCCTGGTCAAGTCAAACCAATGACTTATAACATTTATATTTGTTGCTTCCGAGCCTGGCGCTCGGCATTAGTAGGATAGGGAAAGGACTGGTTAGCTCAGTGTCTGGAAAATTTGACTGAGTGGGATATTGGGCCATGGTATCGGTGGCCTGATTTCCCAGTGGGGCAGCACTATAAAGTCACCAGGAGTGTGCACTGACACAAGTAGGTATGTGTCCTGATATGACCTTAGATGTTGCCAGGACATAAAACTCCAAAAACCAACCAACCAACTCAGTGATCCCTGCATTATTAGGATATCGCATTGTCATGCTAATAGGGTCGACTCTTTGATATGCTACCACAGTTCGGATTACAGGGTACCTCATCTCGGGAACACTATAAAGTCGCTGCGAAGATACATTGTGACAATCTATCATTATCCATCAGACCATAACCTCGTATGCTGGCTGAAGCTAAATACCCCTGCCACCCAGTCGCACAATCACTTACTCAGTCGGTATACTATGAAGGCACGGGCCTGTGTAAGTCGGTCTGTTCAGGATACATACGGAGATGTCATCTGTCAGGGTTAATCCGGGAATTCAGTGCGAATGGGTGTGGGGGAGTGGGTGGGAGGTTGGGTGGGAGAGTGGGTGGGTCGGGGGTTGAGTGGGTGGGAGGGTGAGTGGATGGGTGGGAGGGTGAGTAGGGGCGGAACTGGTCGGCTGGAAGCGGGTTGGTTGGGTGTTTGTTGGAGTTTTACATCCTGGCAACATATAAGGTCATGTCAGGATGGGTACCAACTCGTGACAGTGCACATTCATGGTGACTTTACACTGCTGCCCCAATGGGAAATCATGACCTGATATCCCACTCAGTCACATTATCCTGGCACTGAGCTAACCACTCCTTTCCATATCCTATTAATGCTGAGCTCCAGGCTAGGAAGCGACAAGTATCAATTTTATAAGTCATTGGTTTGACTCGACTACGAACCAATCTCGCCATCTCCTACACGACGCTCGGTGCCGGAAGCGGGTAGATATGGGTGCGGAAGTGGTATTTAGATAAGTCTTGTTTATTCGGTGCTGATAAGGTGGGTTTTGAGCCCACAACTAAGCCGGCCAGGCAGCATAATGAGGGTTTTCGAATCCAGCCCCTGCCAAACTGGCCTCCCCCCCGCCCCCACACACAACCCTCCCATCCCCACCCCCCACTCCATACACACATGCAGTCCGCAATCAGCCAATCCGCAGCATGGATATTTGAATACTACTCCCAACCGTCCCCTCCACCCTGTCACCCACCATCCTACTGGACGCGGTGGCTGAATAGGTAGAGACCAGGTCTTCCGTACTGAAGGTTGCGTGTTCGAATCCTCAGGGTGGAGTCAAAACAATGGCTTTAATAAATTATGTTCATCATTACCTAACTTGATGAGGTACCCGAATCGGTAGAGCGCAGGCTTGCTGTGTGGAAGGTCGGGAGTTCGATTTCCGGTCGAGTCAAGCAAATGTCTTCCAAAATTGGTACTTGTCGCTATCTACCCTGTTGCTGGACATCACCACTAGCATAGGACACGGACTGGTTAGCTCAGTATCAGGATGATGTGATTGGGTGGGAAATTCTGCCTTGGTGCCAGTGACCTGGTATCTCTGTGAGGCAGCACTATTAAGTCAACATGAGTGTGCACTGTACCGTGTTCCTAGCCATCCTCATATGACATTAAATGATGGGGATGGTGGGAAGCCCCCAAAGAGTAGTATGTACAGTGACAATAATATATGATAATAATAACAATTGCCTTCCGCGCCTTTATACTCGCATAATGCTTCTGTAGGCCTATATCTCAAGCTAAATGAAAGCGACAGCAGAGAAAAGGTTGTCTCCTTCATCTACCAGACTCTCTGACTTCAGCTATACACACATGTGCAATGTGCCACCACACATTATTATCAACAATTGGACTCATCAGTCATTGACGAGTTCACAACAAATGGTGACTGTTGTTGCCAACCGATGGAAAACCAAAAAGAAGATATATAATACATAATATATAATATATATATATGATATATAAATATATCTAAACACCCATACACTGTCACACACCCCTAGCCCCCCCCCCCCCCTGTCACACACAAACACCCACACACAGTCAAAAAACCTACATCAGCACTCCAATTAGATACAGGAGCCACTGTCCCAGAGAGCATCACGGTCGGTGTAGTAAATTCAAAACACTACCCGACAACAACACTACGATAGTGTTTTGAACTTAGTTAAAGCAAAGACCCTATAATACTAAGACGGCTCACTCAGCGTGTACTGTGTGATCAAAATGATCAAACCCACCACTTACTGCGCTGGCTGTTCTCTTGGTTAAACATGTGCTATATTATATGTATAAATGTATATATGAATGTGAAAGATGTGTGATGATGGTGATGCTGATGATGATGCTGATGATGATGTGTATTTGTTCATAGCAATTTCATATTGATGTGTATTCATACTTACCTATCTCATGTATAATATAATTGTATGTGTTTACATGTGAAACACCAACCAGTAGCTGGGCTGATCAAACCCACCACACGGTGGCACTGCAAAATTTACATTTACAACTCAGACTCAGCAATGTCACTAACCCCCCCCCCCCCTCCTGCTGCTACTGTATACATGTCTATTTACCAGATTGTGTGCACACATATAAGTGTAGTTGTTTGTCATGTATACCCACACATGCCATCTATTATGGGACTATTAAGAAGGACACCATCATATCTCAGTTCACTCTGCTTATATATTGACCATTTCATTACTACATATGAAGAGTTCAGGCGCAAAACTCCATAAGCGCAATCTCGAAAATGTAGTTAAAATAAAACAATTTGTATCTGGAGACAATCTTAATGCTAACTAATTCCACTTCATGTATGTACAAAAAATAAAAAATATTTGAAGGTTTGATTCAAATGATTATATCAAATTTTGGATTGGCGTTTAGGGGGTTTTGCGTCTGAAGTCTACATATTACCTAACAAAAAGAGAGCTTAGCTGGTGTAATGGTTAGCAAGCTCGCAAGAAGTATCCCTTCGAATCCTTCTCTAATCGCAGCATTGCACAATTTTATCACACCCCTATCACATTATTAATCAACATCAACGGGCATCTATCAGCAACATTGCTACATCCATGAATGAGTGAAGCCAATGATGTCCAATTTGACGCCTGTCACTTCCTATCCTTACTAGGACATGAGAAGGAGCAGTGGAATGGGGACAAGCAATTTCCCTCGATTAAGAATATTACCCTGTTTAATCAACGAATGTCATCGCAACGCCCTCAAGTGGAACATTGTCTGACAAAAGACACATTTATGGATGAGAATTACCTACTATCATAACTAGAACAATCCATACCAGATGTGATGGCCGAATGTGTTGAGTGCCCCCCGCCCCTCCCATTTCGGTAAGCTTTGGGATTTCAACCCTTGGCTTCCGTGGGTTTAAACGCAGTGCAAAGTCATCATCTGGAATCTGTGGTTTGTGTACAGGCAAGAAGAGAAAGGAAGAGTATAAATAATGAAAGTAGAGAGAGAGACAAAGCCCTCAGATTTATTATTATATAGTGGTTCATGGATCTGGAATGGCATACCACCTGACCGTGTTCTCCAATGAGAATCAAGCAGTTATAGTTCCACCAATGAGCATCAAGCATTCCTGTGTCACCAGGGGTATAGTGATCTGCCCACCACCACTATGCGGTGTGGCTGCTTGGCCACCACCTGCTTGAGCTGAGTGTGTGGTGATCCGTGACTAACAGAGGGGGGAAGGAGTAGTGAGTAGAGCTCCAAGTGGCCCCTACACACCATCTCTAGTGCCCCTTTCACACTATCTACCTAATACATAATGACTATTGACCATAATTAAAGGATCACCAGCAACTACATAAATACATTCATGCACCAGGCACTATATACCATTTATCATTATAGCCCATTTGCATTCCCCCACCAATGCGTTTTATCAGAATATTTTACAGCAGGTCGAATCAAACCAATGACTTAGAAATTGATACTTGTCGCTACTTAGCCTAGCATTCGTTGGCATTAGTAGGATAGGGCAAAAAGCCACGGAATGAGGAAGACCAATTTTCAGCGATTGAAATGTCCTAATATGCCAACAACAACAAAAAAACTGTGTAGTTTAAAGGGCGCATTCCTTACACGCGGTATGCGGTATGCGAATGCGGATGCTAATGCAACAAAAAATCGAAACGCCTTGAAGCCTATGCGCTACATTCCTTACAGGCGGTATGCATCATGCGGCATGTGGCATGCGGCATGCGGCATGCAAATGCGAATGCATTTTCCGATCGGTCCATGTAGCGATCGGTGCGGCATGAGGTATGCGGCACCCAGGGTGTGAATAGAAACCTGAGTCTGATGTGTCCATTAGTTTAACACCAGGAGAGGCGACTGAGCATTACGGAATGGTCTCACAGAGGGGTGAGGAGGGGAAAAATGCTACCAGATCCAGAGAAATATGAATACTTATCTATAATTTGGCAATTATAACGAAAAGGACGGTCCTAACATGGCTCAGTTTAGCTTGCTCGGAGGGATGTTAGGACCATCCCAGATTGTGTTGACAGAAAAGGACGGTCCTAACATGGCTCAGTTTAGGATGTTAGGACCGTCCCAATCGGGAGACTGATGGTTATGCGAAAGCTAAAAATGCTACCATATGCACAGAAATATGAATACTTATCTATAATTTGGTTATAATAAAGGTAGGAACCCCCATGTGACGTACAACAAGGTACATATATATAAATGCAATATTTGGTCATACACAGAGCAGTATGGAGAATAATTGTTTATTTTTATTTTTTAAATATAGCCAGTCGTGTGCCGCATACCGCATACCGCATACCGCATATAAGGAATCATGTCATTTGCATACCGCATGCCGCATGCTGCATGCCGCATACCGCATACCGTGTGTACGGAATGCCCGATTAATAGCAGCAATAACGGAAGTAGCACCTTCATAGCCATGCGCAACAACAACAATATACATTAGTTCAACTTCGATATTACATCGTTATTAATGAAGCCATTTAAATTAAAGCAAAATTAAAGCAGCTAACATTATATTTGTTGCTATATAAGTTGATTAAACAGGGAATATTTCAATCACGGACAATTGCTCTTCCTCATTCTACTGCTCCTTGCCCTATTCTAATAATGCCGAGTTTCAGGCTAGGTAGCAACAAGTGTCAATTTTTAAGTCATTCGTTTGACTCGATAACCATTTGAACCCATGCCTTCGAATCCCACAACCTATCAAACCGGGAGGCGGACGCTCAACTCCTTTGGCCATCCCGTCTGGTCTACAATGAGAATGATTTGAAGTGTGGGTGAGAGCTCATGTTTAATGTTCATCCCCTGTGTCAGTTGAGGTTTTGTAAGCCACACTCTCGCCTATAGGCGCATCCTTTGAGTGATTGTAATCGATGGTGTGTAGCGCCCGAGGCAATAATGTCGGTCCGACGGGTACCAGTGGACGGGTACCCGGTGTTGCGGTTTCCCAGGGACACTAGTTTTACAGGGACACATTGCTTCTGCACATGCGTCAACATCGAACAGCATTGTCACTAACCTTATACATTTAATATACTGTTTTTGGTAAAGATGTTTTCTATATGTGTACCAAACGATTTGTTTCTAGGTGGTGTCGTTTCAGAGATATTTAACTTTTCCTGTATTTTATGTATGAAGATTGCTCACGGCCATTGACAATGCCTTGAGTTGGACGGTACATGCAGTGAAAAACATTAGTTTTATTCAAAATTAATAGAAATCAAGAACCTTAACCTTATCAATTTAATATAAACTTAATGGTAAAGATGTTTTCTATATGTGCACAAAGCGATTTGTTTCTAGGTGGTGTAATTTCTAGATATTTGATTTTTTTTCTGTATGAAGATTTGCTCACGGCCGTTGACAATGCATTTGAATGGAAGTGTCCCTGGCAAACTGGTGTCCCTCGGAATCCGCAACACCGGCGGATGGTGCTCAGTTCTAACATACACTGGTCCCCGGCGCATCTCTCACGGTGAAATCTACACGACGGGCCTGGTAGGCGTCAGCTGACGGATGAAATGTACATGGATCGCGCTCCTTACTTACAATGGTCCCCGGCGCTTCTCTCACGGTGAAATCTACTCGACGCGCTTGGTACTATGGTAGGCGTCAGCTGATGGATGAAATGTACACATATACAGAATGAACACCAGAAGCTGTTGCTTGTTTGTTGGAGTTCTACATCCTAGCAACAATTATAGTCATAACACCACGACAGGTACCGACTTCGCACAGTACGCAGTTATGGGGCTTAATAGAGCTTCCCCACTGGGATATCAAGCCGTCAGCACCATGACCTGATCTCCCATTTAGTCATATTATCCTGGTATTGAATTAACCAGTCCTTGCTCTATTTTAGTACTGCCGAACACCAGGCTACATAGCAAGTTTGTATGTCATTGGTTTGCCTCAGCTGGGATTCCACCTCATGACCTTCTGCATGCGAAGCCTGCACTCTACCGATTGGACCACCACCATCGGTCCGATATTCTCTCATATACCACCTTCTGTTTGAGCATCCAGTTGTCACTGAGAAAAGACTGGAAAGCAGTGGTCCACAACTGGTTCATCACAGACTGTAGTATGTGCTGTTCTGTCTGTGGGAGAGTGCATATAAAAGACCCCTTGCTCCTTATCGGAAAGAGTAGCCTATGTGACGGCAGCAGGTTTCCTGCAAAGAACTATGACAGAATGACCATGTGTGTTGTCTATCCAATAGCCAATGATAAAAACGAATGTGCTCTAGAGGCGTCGTTAAATAAAACAAGCTTTGCTTTGAGAAAGGACCGGAACTGGCTGCCACCTGGTGAGCGTTTTATTTTATTTTAATTTGTTTTGTCACATGTTTTATTCATCTGAATAGATATACAGTCTTCCCTCAGTGTCCAGACCCATGTTTCCAGGCTGGAAATATTGCATCATTATTTAAGCAAACATTTATTTGTTTTCTGTCTGTCATGGATAAGTCTGAATAGACTTGTTTTCACCATTATTGGTTCAGTTGGGTGCGTCCTGGGTTATGTCTCTCTAAAGTTACCTATGTAATCGATATAAGCTACATGGAATAAGAATCAAGACATGATTTAACACAGCGATGGAGGAAGCTGTATACTGCACCCTAATGCCAAGCATAGCCAGCGTTATTGGTTCAGTTGGGTGCGTCCTGGGTTATGTTTCTCTGAAATAACCATCGGCAGCTTTGAGCATGCTCGCCGAGTTTGTTTTCATCCAGTTTGAGCTACTCTCTTCCCTAAAATTGATACCTTGTTGAGTACAGTGACCTGAGCTAAAAATAACCACCAATGAAAGACAGAGAAGAAACTAGGCTTCATTAGCATCTCTAGCATGGGTGTTTTTGAGTGGGAAATTTGATTGAACTGAAGGAGTGAAAACATTAAGACATTAACCGTCCTTGAAAATTGATCGGGATCGTTTTGAAAATTATATCATCAGAAAGCTTAAGTCTTCCTCTATCTAACCAGAACAATATTTGGTTGAGATTTATATCATGCGCATCAAGGTTGGTCTGAGAAGTGACTGCTGCAAGAATGTGGCTATTGTCAGCTTGCGATGCTTAAAAGTGAATGTTGTCTTTCTTTCTCTGATCAGTTAGAAAATGATGTCATCATGTAGAGCCTTTAATTCTGGTTATTTTGGTATAAAGATTGCAGTGATCGGACAATTAGAATGGGAGTTATGCTATTTTCCTTAATTGTATTGTCAGCTCGCGATGCCTAAACTTGATTGCTGTCTTTCTTTCTCTGAACAGTTGGATTAGGTCATCATATAGAGCTCTTGAGTCTGGTTATTTTGGTATAAAGATTGCTGTGATAGGACAATTAGAACTGGAGTTATGCTATTTTTCTATATTTTACTGAATTTATTATTGGTGGTTGCTGGAAATTAAGGAATTTAGCAAGTTTGACATGAAATTTCAGAAAGAATACTAACAGTGATAGTCTGTAAAAAATTGAGCTTCTTATTTGTCCTATAGAGAATGAGATTCTTTAATATTGGACAGATCATATGCAAAATAGCTTCCAGCTGGGACCCTAAAAACCAAGATTTAGCTAATTTGGAAATGTGCACAAATCAGGGTAAAGAAATCAATCTTTAAACACTCATAACTTTGCAGCTATTCAATCGATCTAAATGATTTTTATATCATTGAGATCCAATTTAAAAGATCTGTACAGATATATAACATGTAATACTGACCTGTTGAAAATAGAAATCACTTTGGAGTACCTAATATCAGCTACATGGAATAAGAATCAAGACATGATTTAACATGGCCATGGTGGAAGGTGTATACTTCAGCCCAATGCCAAGCATAGCCAGCGTTATTGTTTCAGTTGGGTGCGTCCTGGGTTATGTCTCTCCAATGTGACCTATTTAATCGAAATCAGCTTCATTGAATAATAATCCATGAATAATTCAACCCGGGAGATGAAGGGTGATAAAAACACGAACACTGAGCTGAAAGATAGACATTGTTGTCACAGATTTAGATTCAAAGCGACAGTCAATGAGCCTGAGATTAATAAATGGGGTGGGAGAGTGGGAACGATTTGGTCGTCTGTGTTTTGTTGTCGAAAGATTTGGTCGTCTGTTTGTTGTTGTCTTACGTCCTGGCAACATCTAAGGTCATACCAGGATGGGTACCAACTTATGAAAGTGCACACTCATGGCTATTTTATAGTGCTGACCCACTGGGAGACCAGGCCAGCAGCACCATGACCTGATATCCTACTCAGTCACATAATCCTGACACTCAGCAAACCAGCACTTGTCCTATCCTAATAATTCCGACCACCTGGCTAGGAAGCGACACGTATCAATTTTTAAGTCATTGGTTTCACTCAACGAGGGTAACCCATGGGTTTGGATCCCGCAATCTCCGAAAACAGGAGGAGACGGATGCTCAACTCAATCGGCCATCTCGTCTGGTCGAGAGAGGGAAAGGTGGGGATGTGGTTGTTGGTGTATGTGTGTGAGGCATAGGGGGGGGCGGTGATAGTCGTAAAACCTACCTCATTAAATCAACACAGGAATACATATTAGCGGTACATGAGGTTTATTCAGTAGGGCCTTAATTCAAGTGCATTTATTATGAGCGTTTTCATTAAAGTTGTATAGTCCGATGTTCTTGAGTTTCTGTCTTCTGTCTGGAATAAATATACTAAATTGATTGTTATAATCTACCTTGCTCTAGTTTGAAGCAACATTTATTCTAATTGAATAGCTTTTGATATATTTTAACAATTAATTTTGGCAAGCATCCCATTGAAGCTCTGACACCATAGTCTTATTATGCATTTTACATGTTCTGTTAAATTGACTGAGTAGTTCCTTCTATGTGAGAACAATTGCTTAATAAGTTTATCAGCATCTACGGTATATATGTAGAATCAGATCTAGGTCAGGGATTTTGTTTTGAAAATGTGATGCTTTATAAGACTATGTAGCTTTAAGTTGTGAATATCACCATCATCATGCTGTCGGTCGTGATGTGACAAAGACTGCTTTCATTACTTGACTGCCGCTCTCCATTTAGCTCTCAACATTTCATGAAAGCTGCCTGCAAAAGTGTTGAAGTGCTGCTGGCTTTTGCAAGTTACCAGCGGCACTCTCTCGGGGAGCACATAGAGGTTTCACACCGGCAAGAACATGTCAAGACAGGCGCAAAACTATTTGTCCCTGCAGTGGCTGGTCGGGAGATGTTGGGAGTTCCATACATCAACCGCCCTTAATGCTGCCACAGTGACATGGTTTTCTGTTTAGGGTTTGCTCCCTTAGCCTTCGGTTCTGTCAAGGACCTGTACCACAAGGCAGTGGTTTAGAACTCTAAAGTTGTGAATATAGAATAGTGATATGAACTTAAATTATGCTATAAAGGGATGTGGGCGGGAAATTTCGCGACATGTGGAGCCCCAGGCGGAGTGGTGGTGTAGGGAGTGTGGGCGCCAGCTCGGTTGATGGGGGAATGGTGTTGTTAGCCATTAGGTTTTCAGTCACTTGGTCAGTAGTGTGTGAACAGTATGGTGATCTTTGGCATGTAGTGGGGGAGGGAATTATTTGCGACTGTTTACGAAACTACCAATCCTTTAAATTTGCATAATCCGATGGTTTTCAGTTTCTGTCATTGTCTAAGATAAATATATTAGGTTGATTTTAAATAATCTACCTTACTTTCGTTTGAAGTAACTTTTATTTTAAATCACTAACTTCTTAGATATTTGAAGTGCAAACATGCTAAATAAATGTTGGCACGCTTGCCAAAACTCGGACAGCATATGCTTCTGCAGTAACAGGTTCTGTTATGTTAAATTGCTTTAATATTCTCTTAGATGTGGCAACACATGTTTGATAAGTGCAGGAGTATCTACAGTAGACATCTGTAATCAAATCTCGATAATTGTTTGGGTATTGCCAATTTGAGATTGTCATCAGCCTATGCAGTTCCGGCAAAATTCTGCCTGGTGGAAACTGCTTAGACCCGAAGTGTGAATAATGCGAAAGAGGTGAACTATGTGCTGAAAAGTGCCAGATTGAATCTGTTTAATGCTGAAGTCTCGATGGTGGAATAATAGAGGCGGTCCCAGTGACAAACACCATAGGGTGGACAGTGTTTATAGTGTTGGGGTTTTGTTCGTTCTTTGTTGGACTTTTACCCCCTGGTAACATCAAAGGTCATATCAGCATGGGTACCAACTTGTGACAGTGTATAGTCATTGCAACTTTATAGTGTTACCCCACTCAATATCCCATGCAGTCAAATTATCCTGAAACTGAGCTAAACCAGTCCTTGCCATATCCTATTAATGCCGAGCGCCAGGCTATCAAGCATGATTTATTCATTCAGTAAGTCATTATTTTGACTCAAGTGGGAATCAACTTCCGGACCTTCCTCATGGGCAGCCTGTACTCCAGCGATTCGGCCACCTGGTCTCGTATTTAATGGTGCAGTCACACTACGACGTAATGGCCCAACGTCACTCCGACATGGCAACTTTTCGTCATCACGTCGGGTCATGCTACAGTCATGTTAAGCCCTCGTCACATCACATCCACTCTCATCACCTATCGTCGCCTCTCATCAGAGGACGTCCAGGATTTGGACATTTCGGTCATGTTAGGCTCCCGTTATGACCTCGTCAACTACGTCAGGTCAACATCGCCTCACGTCCACGCTGTCGGGTGGGCGGTTACTGGACCATGGTCCGGTGTCATTTTCGACGACGTCGGAGTTTCATCGAAGCCCGGTTACGGTCATGTCGAGGCTCCGTTATGGCCTCGTCGATACCCCGTTCCGGTGTCGTTCCGACGATGTCCGAGTCTCGTTGAAGCCCCATGGCGATCACGTCGACGATGTCGAGTGCGCGAGGATGTCGCTAGGATCTCCTTCGCCAAATTAATTTCTTCTACGTCCTCTCTCGTTCCCGACATTGTTACACCCACGTCGATCCCGCCGCAGTGTCATCCAACTTGGCCCCGTATTTGCATATCAGGTCGGGTTTTTCGTAACTCGCCCACGGCGAACTCATGTTAGCCATTACGTCGTAGTGTGACTGCATCATAATGTTGAAATCTGGTGATATGAAACAGATGGCTTCGGTGACAATTTAATAGTAGCTGTTGTACAGTTTGTGTTGCTGAAGGCTGCCTAACATGAGAGAGGAGGCGAAGCTGTGACAAAGACTGCCAGATTAAACTATTTTAGTGCTGAAGTTCCAATGAGGTGAGAGTGGTGGCGAAGACGCAACACAGACTGTCTGGCGGAAAGTATTTAATGCCGAAATCTGGAGGGTGTGAGAAGGCTGGTGGCAGGTGGAGAAACGACAGTTTTGTTCGATGGAACATGTTGTCTCTCTCCATTATTTCAAATGAATTGGATGCCGCCTGTCGCTGGTTTAAACCGGAAATGCATTGATCACGTGATGATGGCAGATTCGCCACCGGTTTAATTAAAGGAGTTGGTAAAAAAGGGTGGTATATAGATAGATAGAGTCGACACAGTTCATATCTTAATATATATTCCATATACAGTAAAACCTCTCTAAATCGACCGACCATGGGACCGACTTTAAATGGTTCATTTAGGGAGGTGGGAGGTTTAGGGGAGTGTTTTTGTTATCGATATAATGGTATTCTATGGGCGATCGACTCAGACCCCAAAAAAGCGATCGATATAGGGGAGTGGCAAATCTGTTGAGGTGGTCAGTTAGAGAGGTTTTACCATCCATTGCCTGTTTTGTGATGAAATAGCAGACAATAATATGTCTTCAAAGTATAATTCTGTATCCAAACCAATATTGTCATTGTGTAGCTGGTACTCAGTCATCAAGTCAGAAAGACCAGACGGGTGGCCAAATGAGAAGAGTGTCCGTCTCCTGTTTTGGGAGATCGGAAGATCCAAACCCATGAGTTTGTGGATTCGAATCCTGGTCGAGTCAAAAACCAATGACTTAAATATTGATACTTGTCTCTTCCTAGCCTTGGTGCCTGACATTAATAGGATAGGGCAAGGACTGGTTTGGCTCAGAGTTAGGATAATGTGACTGGCTGGGATATTAGGTCATGGTGCTGGTGGCCTGGTTTCCCAGTGGGGCAGCACTATAAAGTCGCCATGAGCACGCACTGCCACAAAGGCAGGCTGATGTGGTGAGTGCCGGAGAGGTTGAGACACACATTAAACTGAGAAACTAACAGTGAGAGGCTGGCAGGTTGACAGACTGGCAGGTTGATAGGCTGGAAGACTGGTAGTCTGGCAGGTGGGCAGGCTGGAAGGCTGGTAGTCTGGGAGTCTGGGAAGCTGGGAGTATGGGTGGCTGGCAGGGTGGTTGGTAGGCTAGTACGATGGGAATATGCAAGGATGGGCGGCTGGCAGGCTGGGTGGCTGACAGGCTGGAAGGCTCAGCGGTTGGCAGGCTTGTTGGCT
Source organism: Branchipolynoe longqiensis (assembly GCA_030323885.1). Lineage (NCBI taxonomy): Eukaryota > Metazoa > Annelida > Polychaeta > Phyllodocida > Polynoidae > Branchipolynoe > Branchipolynoe longqiensis. The sequence goes on from CM059192.1 coordinate 85,217,017, forward strand.
GGGCTACAGGTGTGAGCCCAGGTGTCTCTCACACAGGCCTGCACAACGTGTATCACCGAACACACCCACCCTGCACACATGTGTATCACCGAACACACCCACCCTGTACACATGTGTATCACCGAACACACCCAGCATGTTCACATGTGTATCACCGAATACACCCACCCTGTATACCTGTTTATCACCGAACACACCCACCCTGTACACAGGTGTATCACCGAACACACCCACCATGTTCACATGTGTATCACCGAACACACCCACCATGTTCACATGTGCATCACCGAACACACACACACCCTGTACACATGAATCACCAAACACCCCCACCCTGTACACACACGTATCACCGAACACAACCATCCTGTAGACACGCGTATCACCAAACACACCCGCCCTGTACACACGCATATCACCAAACACATCGACACTCTACACACATGTATCATCGAACACACCCACCCTTTACCCACCCATATGACCGAACACACCCACGTGCAGTGACTAACGGAGAAGCACACACCCATTGTCTGCTTGCGGAAATGCTTGATGAGGCCAATTAAAACTTGACCTCCAGAGGCTAGGCACTTCCGGTACATAGAGGTCAATCAAGGGGATTTCCGGTTAGTCGCCGGATCTGTCAAGTCACTGGTCTAACCAATTATCAGCAAGGCATGGCGTTTTGAAAGTGAGCAGAACGACAGTTGGTTCACGGTGTAGGGGAGGCGGGGAGGAGAGAATGCATATATATATATATATATATATATATATATGTATATATATATATATATATATATATGTATATATATATATATGAGGAGCTCTTGCACAAAACCCTGTAAACACGGGTCCAAAAATTGCAATAAATATTAGAATACAATATTAAATTTGTTCATTTTGTACATACCTATTTATACTCACTTTGGAGCCAATATATCATATATATATATATATATATGTGTGTATATAATTTGCGATGCACAAGTCACAGTGCATACTGCGACTGCAAGGGTTGGGCGGTGGCGGTACCACCGGTCTCATCTGGTGGAGACCGGTTGGCAACTGCTGGATGGGTCACCCATAGAGTACACAACATAGGAGTGATAATATTAGGGAATATTGCCGTATGCTCATTTATACTCGCATAACTAACCCTTTTAGATCACGTATATATATATATGAAAATATTTTCAAATGGCAACTCTGCACTGAGGCTAATGTTGTCCTGGTATGGCGTTTTTTGGGGGGGAACAGTTGGTTGCCTTTTGCCGACAGTTGGATTGTTCACTTAGTGATCCGCAGTGACCCGTCAGGCAAGCAACCACCTAGACAGATGGTAAGATAACACCAACACTACAACTGGCCAGAATTGAAAACAAGCCTGGGTACTCTGGCTTATATGCTATGGACAGTATAAATACAGCCTCAATAAAAAAAAAAAGATTTAAAAAAAGAATTAAAAAAAGAGAAAAAAAGAAAGAAAAAAAAAAGAGAAAAAAAGATGGGCATGGATAGGTCGACTGCATTAGGGACCCTAGGCGGTGTATTGTGTAGCACTTTACTCACTGGAATGGCAAAAAAGTGTGGATTCAGATCCTGCTCCAGCTCCAATATTCCACATTCCCTTCACACCCATGACACTGCTGTAATAGTCCATCATATACGTCACTACCACATGGTGTTGGCAGCCTTGGCAATGCTGACTACTTGTTTGCTAAGAAGTAGCAACAGGTGGCAGCATGCTACTAGGAACAGTTCCTAGGATGGACTGTGCAACGCATGGCAACCAGCCACCTGCCGGACGTGGTGATGTGCGTCCCTGTTGGACAGTGACAGGTCGCTGCTATTCTGACCTAGGTGGAGTAATCCGTGGAACACCATGGGCTTTCGAGCAATCTCTGCATTCCTTGTTGTTTCTCAAATAGAGTAGGACATGGTATATAACTACTAAGCCCAAGAGGTTTGTGTGGGTGGTTCAGTGATCGTTAGTTTATTCTGCTCATAATTGCTAAGTACATGCACTTCGTTGTTTGCGCTGTGCAGTCATAATCATAATCCATACAGATTGATTTCCTTTATCAATAATTCCTGTCGATTTATTGTGTAGTCACATTTGAAAAGTAGAACCGCTGTCAATAAAAAGTCTCCCAGGCTTATATCGTGCATACAACCCACAATGCGCAATACAACTTTATTCTTTTTGACCTGAGTATGTCCAGCACCTACCATCCGACTTCCGGTCACATGATGTTTACGACATTGTCATCCGGGCTCTCTCACCTGTACTGGCCTGGTTATGAATACACTCCTAGTGCTTAAAGGAGACTACCCCCCCCCCCCACCACCCGCGCCCACATCCCCACACCCCCACATACACCCACACATCCCCAGACACGCGCACACACCCACCAACTCGCACCCCCACACATCCACCCACCCCCCACACCCACCCACACACACTCACCCGAATACACCCAACCATACACACACATACAGACACACCGCAACACACACGCACACCCACCCACCCACACCCACACACCAACTGGCACACATACACTGGGTATCACATACACACCCACCCACCCACACCCACACACCAACTGGCACACATACACTGGGTATCACATACACACACATCCGCACACACCCACATACCCACATACATGCATACCCATACACCATCAGGCACACGCCCACACTCACACACACACACACGCACACCCACACACCCTCACCCACACACACATCCACACATACCCACACCCCCCCACACACACGTAACCATGCTCGGTTTGACACTGTGCATATAATTGGAGGTGTGAGGTCTCGGCTTTCATGGTTATCATTCCGAGTAAATATATACGTGGGTGGCTCACTCAATTAAACCAATTTCCTCTTCGACGGTACCATCACCACCAACATCATTATCATCAGCATCAGCAGCAGCATCATTGAAGCCGCATCACTAGGACAAGGGTCGGCAGCATTACACTCCCTAGCAGCATTATTATGAGAATCAGGATTAGGGTTTGGATTAGCATCTCTATTACCATACGCAGAAAGTCTCAGCAGAAGAAATGTATCCCGCATCAGGGAACAGCATCATCCTCAACATCAATATTAACATTGTCATCATCGTCACTATCGCCAGGTTCATCAAGATCCATCGTGAGCATCATCATCACGATGATGATGACTGCTACGATGATCATCATCCTGATCAACGTATTACTAATAATGCATTGTGGGGATTCATCATCATCATCATCAAACTCCTAAAATCTCCCGACCAGCCACTGCAGGGACAAACAGTTTATGCCTGTCTTGATGTGTTCTTGCCAGTGTGGGACCTCTATTTTCCCGCCGAGAGAGTGATACAAGTAACTTGCAAAAGCCAGCAGCACTTCAGCACTTTGCAAGCAGCTTTTATGAATGTACAACCGCACAAAAAGAATGGCGGTTAAGTAAGGAAAGCAGTCTTTGTCGCTTTGCGATTGAGAGCATGATGATGATGGTGATGATGTGGGGATTCGATGTTGCCAGTAGACCACATATTGTTATTCCAAAAATTGCAGGCTATGTACTGACACATACAAATATTGGCATTCCCTCATGCCAACTGTACAGGCTTTCTTATTTGGGAATTATTTTATATTAGCATCATTCTATTTTTGTTTTGTTCTGCAGGTGACTGGAATGAGTGCGTTATGTTTGAGATCGTTTATTCATAGCATATGTAAGGCCTGTGGGCGTCAGTGGTCAAGTTTGCGAGGGGTGAGAGGTGAAGGGGTTGGGGGCGAGGGGGCGTGGTGGAGGGGGTGGAGGCGGTGGGGGGAGTGGGTAGTATGGTAGGGATGGGGGAAGGATGTAATGGAGAGAGGTGGGGTAGGGGGAGTGTGGGTGGGATGTGCGTGAAAGCGGGGAGGGTTGGGGAAGAGGTGGAGGGAGAGGGGAGTGAGTGAGTGATGTGAGATGGAGCGGAGAGAGATGGGGAAGAGGTCGGGGAAGGGGGAGTGAGGGAGGGGTGTGGGAGGGAGCGGGGAGGGGTGGGGAAGAGGTCGGGATGGGGGGAGTGAGGGAGGGATGTGGGAGGGAGCGGGGAGGGATGGGGACGTATTGGGGGAGGCGGGGATTGAGGTAGGGATGTGGGAGGGAGCGGGGAGGGATGGGGAAGAGGTTGGGGAGGGTGGAATGAGGGAGGGATGTGGGAGAGAGAGCGGAGAGATGGGGAAGAGGTCGGGGAGGGGGGTAGTGAAGGAGAGATGAGGGAGGGATCGGGAAGGTATGGGGAAGAGGTCGGGGAGCGGGGAATAAGGGCGGGATGTGGAAGGTAGAGCGGAGGGATGGGGAAGCGGAGGACAGGAAGAGGTTGAGGGAGAGAGAAGTGAGGGAGGGATGCGGGAGGGAGCGCGGACGGAAGGGGAGAGATAGGAGGAGTGTGGAAGAAAGGGCTGGGAAGATGTTGGGGAGGAGAAGTGGCAGGGAGGCGGCAGGGAATGGAGGAGGATGTGGAGAGGTGGAGGGAGAGGGGAGTGAGGGAGGGATGTGGGAGGGATTTAGGAGAGATAGGGGAGAGATAGGGGAGGGAACGGAGAAGGATGGGGAGAGGCGGAGGGAGATGGGGAGGGAGGGAGAAATGTGGGAGGGAGCGCGGAGGGAAGGGGAGAGGCGGAGGGAGTGTAGAAGGGAGGGAAGGGGGGAGGGGGGCTGAGGCTACTGATTGGGAGGGAGGGTGGGAGTGCAAAGTATGCACCAGCTGTGGCCATGACTAGCCTGAAGGCATCCGCTGTATCGTGTGCATATTTACTATCAAACGAAGGCGACAGAGTGCACGTGGTGGGCAGTGTGTGGGTGGGTGGGTATGTGGCGGAGGAAGGGTGGGTGGGTGTCTGGGTGGGTAGATGTGTAGGTCTGTATGTGCTGTGCTTGGTTGGTTGGTTGTTGGAGTTTTGTGTCCTGGCAACATGTAAGCTAATATCATGACGGGTACCGACTATGCACTCATGGCGACTTTTAAGTGCTGCCCCACTGGGAAATCAGGCCAAAAGCACCATGATCCGATATCCCACGCAGTCATATTATCCTGACACTGAGCTAACCAGTTGCTGCCTTATCCTCTTAATGCCAAGTGCCAGGGTAGGAAGCGGCAATATACCAAATTGGTAGCCACACCAACCACCTCATAATGACTCATATATACCACCTTGGTAGGCACAGCAATCAACTACTAATTAGCCATGTATACCACCTTGGTGGCCACACCAATCACCGCACATATTCCGCCTCGAATTAAATCAACTAAGAGTTCACTCTCTAACCCAGGAATGGCAGGACTCATTGTTTGAATCCTGCTCCAGACGTCAGATATATGCCCCTTCAGTTTACAATGACTTGCAACGATAAACACAACAAAATAAATGCTATAGATCCCTGTGCGCAGGCGTGTCACGCTAAACTAGGTCAGGTCACGGACTGAATGGTCAACATCCCCACTTAACATGCCCAGTGCGCATGCGGCCCGTGGAAGACCGGAAGTGAGAGGCCAAGTGGGAGCAAAGCAGGTCGGGAATCCTCCTGAATAATAAGCGCAGTGAGCAGTTGCAATAAAACGAAATACATAACCACAGCAAACGCTACTAGCATGCAAATGGTTTGTCATGGCTTTCTGCTTGATGACCTGCCTGCCCAATCGGTGAACTCGGCCCTCTGACCTCTGACCTCTGACCTAGTTATGTCCTACTGCCACAATATGACTAGTGTCACCACCTGTGTACATGGTTTCCTACTAACTGTGTCGTCGCTTTAGCCTACCGGTACTTGCAGCCTGGCTTAGTATCCCATAATGCATGTGTCGAAACCGCACCAGTGGCGCCATCTAGGTCAGTATCTCAGCCTACCTGTGTGGGAGCATTACCAGTGGCGCCACCTAGCTAAGAAACCTGGCATTACCCTTTCACCTCATCAATGTGAATCCGATACTACCAGTGGGCCACCTACCTCAGAAACCTGGCATTACCTATACGACACTGCCAGTCGCGCCTCCGACCTCAACAATCTCCATTACCTCTTCACCCCAGTGTGAATCCAACACTACCTGTGGCGCCACCTACCTCAGAAACCTGTAATTACCTGTTCACCTCATTGTGAATCCAACACTGCCCAGTCGCGCCACATACATCAGAAACCTTGCATTACCCCTTCACCTCATTGTGAATCCAATACTGCCAGTGGCGCCACCTACCTCAGAAACATGGCATTACCTCTTCAACTCATTGTGAATCCAACACCACCAGTGGTGCCACCTACCTCAACAATCTCCATTACCTATTCACCTCATTGTGAATCCAACACTGCCAGCGCCGCACCTACCTGAGAAACCGGGCATTAACCATTAACCACATTGTGAATCCAACACTACCAGGGGTGCCACCTACCTCAACAATGGTCATTAGCTATTCACCTCATTGTGAATCTAACACTGCGCGTGGATCCACCTACCTCAGAAACCTGGCATTACCCAGTAACCTTGTTGTGAATCTAACACTGTCATTGGCTCCACCTCCCTCAGAAACTTGATGCCACCTACCTCAACAATCTCCATTACCGGTTCACCTCATTGTGAATCTAAAACTACCAGTGGCTCCACCTACCTCAGAAACCTGGCATTACCTCTTCACCTGATTGTGAATCCATCATTGCCAGTGGCACCATCTACCGCAATAACCTGGCATTACCTGTTCACCTAATTGCCAGTGGTGCCTCCTACCTCAAGCCTCCTATCAGCTGATTGACTCGCTTTGAATCCCCCCCCCCCCCTCGCCACTGGTGGTGTTGGATTCACAATGAGTTGAAGAGGTAATGCCATGTTTCTGAGGTAGGTGGCGCCACTGGCAGTATTGGATTCACAATGAGGTGAAGGGGTAATGCAAGGTTTCTGATGTATGTGGCGCGACTGGGCAGTGTTGGATTCACAATGAGGTTAACTGGTTAGTTGTTCTGCTCATGGCGTCAACTTAATAAGGGCGTCGCCATCTTGAACTGAAACTATCAATATCTGACACATTATATATATTATTTCTATGGTATAAGCAATGTGTCTGTGTTATTTTTTAAATGGGGATTGTACTTCTGCTTTCTCCTTTTTCATGTTACAAACTTACTGATATACATATCAACTTGTGTGTACATTGATCATGTGGAAATAAATAGATTATTATTATTATATAAGGGTAATACTAATAGATCCACGGGAGTAGGAGGAACTCAGGCTTATTGCTGAATTACCTTGTAATTGACTACAAACTAGAGAACACATCAGATGAAGAGTTCAGGTTCAAAACCCCATACACGCAAATCCAAAGATTGAATTAAATAAAAGATTGTTAGCTGAAGGTATATTTTCATTCTCACTAATTCCACTTTTCTTGTGATGAAATTATTATGGAGCAATGACAAACAAAAATAGGAATGTAAAAGAATGAACCTTTTGAAGGTTTGACTAAGATGTTTATCTCAATTTTTGGATTGGTGTTTACGGGATTTTGCACTTGAACTCTTCAAATGTTCATGACGACTTTTTAAATCAATGTGACCTTTATGGGGAAAGAACTAAGAGAAAACGATATTCCAGTGGCGGTGATGTGTGAATTGAATGGAATGATGGTAATTGGTTGTAATGTTTGCATTGCGTTTGATTCACTGTGAAGGAGGAGTAACCCCCCCCCCCCCCTCGCCATTTCCGACGCTGACCATTTGGTTGCATAACAACCCGCCCCCTGCTCCTCCCTCCTTATAAGCTGCGTCCCAGCCTTCCCTCTCCACTCCGCCTCCTCGCCCTGCCCGACACACTACACAACCAATATTCTCCACCCACTCACCCTTACTATCTTACCTACATCTTCTAGGGCGGAGGGCTCTTCGGGGCCCATCCCCTAACATGACACTCTGACATTTCAATTGCCTCATGCACTTTATTTATTCATTGTACATTTACCTTCCCCATCATTGTATATTGCCCCCCCCCCCCCACCCCACTTTACATTTAATAAAGTGTGCTTTTTTCCCACTCCTGCTTTCACTTCCTCCTTCGCTGCGCATCAGGGTTTGGGGGGAAGTTGGTATTTAACTGGGTCGCATTGGTGAAAAGTGGGTCAGTATGGGATAGGTGAGTAGATGAGTGCCTATGTGGATGGCTGGGGGGGTGCATGATTGTAGGCCTATATGGTGTATGTAGCAAGTTTTACTATATATATGTCCGTGTTTATATAAGTGAGTCAGGTACACCACATTGGAACCATTGCACAGTGAGCAGTTGCAATACACCTGAAGCTGAGAGACTTTAAGACCGACTCATGGACATCACTCTCCCAGCAGAGAGCTAAATGGATAGCAGCAGTCAAGTAATGAAAGCAGTCTTTGTCGCATCACGACCGACAGCATGATGATGATGATGATGATGATATCCAATTGGAATTATAATAAATTTACTATTAACTGATTTATTTAACAATTAAATATTTCTTCATAAAAAGACAAGGTTTGTTCTGTTTGTTGTTTAAATGCTAGCAACATCCACTGTCATAACAGGACAGTTACCAATTTGTGACTGTGCACACGCATTGTGACTTTATAGTGCAGGCCACCAGCACCATGACCCGATATCCCACCCACACGGTACCATTGTCCTGATAGTGTGCAAGCCAGTCCTTGTCCAATCATATTAATGCCGAGCGCCAGGCTAACTGGCGACAGGTACCAATTTTATAAGTTACCGCTTTGACTCGGCTGGGATTCGAACTCCCGACCTTCCGCATGGGAAGCCGGCGATCTAACCGATTAGGTGACCGGATCCGGTGACAATCAAGGGGGAATACCGCAGCTTATAAGTTGGGGGCATAAGTTACCCTGACTATGGAATCCGTTCCAACCAGTGATCCACAAATGGTTCATCAAAGGCTGCCAATTATCCTGTCCTGTCTGTGGGAAAGTGCATATAAAAGACACCTTGCTGCTTATTGGAAAGAGTAGCCTATGTGGTGGCAGTGGGTTTACTCCAAAGAAATATGTCATAATTACCATATGTTTGATGTCCAATAGCTGATGATAACAATCAATGTGTTTGTCGTGGGATGATGAAAATGGGAAATATTGTGCCTAGAGCGGGATTCGAACCCACATCTCTTTGCATTCCAGGCCAGTGTGCTAACCATTACACCACCTAGGCTCCCTGATGTCACCACACTACCCATGCCTACCTGTCCACACGGCTCCTTGCCTGAGAGGCCAGCGCAGAACAATACATGTTGTAGAGGCGTCGTTAAATAAAACAAACCTTTTTGACGAATCCATTTCAATCTGTCCAGGCAGTAAATTATAGGAGCATTCGTTCACAGAACCAAACTAGCGGGAGCGGGGAGCGGGGAGCTAGGAGTGGGGAGTGGAGAGCGAAGAGTGGGGAGCGGGCAACGGGGAGCGGGGAGCGGGTATCGGGGAGCAGGTAGTGGGGAGCGGGTAGCGGGGAGCGAGGAGCGGGCAACGGGGAGCGGGGAGCGGGGAGCGGGGAGCGGCTAGCGGGGAGCGGGGAGCGGGGAGCAGGGAGCGGGGAGCGGGGAGCGGCTAGAGGGGAGCGGGGAGCGGGGAGCGGGGAGCAGGGAGTGGGTAGCGGGGAGCGGGGAGCAGGGAGTGGGGAGTGGCTAGCGGGGAGCGGGGAGCGGGGAGCGGGGAGCGGGGAGCGGGGAGCAGGGAGCGGGGAGCGGGGAGCGGGGAGCGGGGAGCGGGGACTGAGCAGCAGGCAACGGGGAGCGGGGAGCGGGGAGCAGGGAGCAGGGAGCGGGGAGTGGGGAGCGGGGAGCGGGGAGCGGGGAGCGGATGTGGGGGACGGTTGGAGGGAGCAGATGAAATAGTCCCTGCATATTCCTGAATCGATTACCATCTGATTAGCTGTCCAGTTTGCCGCCGACTTGGTTTTGATTGATTCAGCGTTAGCGTCATTAAAGCCCCTGTCACACCTCGCGGGATTGAGGAAACGGATAGAGCCGGACACAAATATTTTAGTCCGGTGTGATTCGGACGTGAAATGTATCGAAACTTGGAACGGACTGTGCCGGATATCAATGTATTTGCAATGGACAACTCCCGGACTTGGATGGATATCAACGGACTGTATTCAGATTCTATCCGTTTCCTCAATCCGGCGAGGTGTGATAGGGGCTTAAGGAACACGCTGAGCTAAACGCAAGTGATTTGCATACCGGAAGTTGGTTGCGGTCTGTGATATGTGTGTGTAGTAAGTAGTGTCTGCGGTTGAGTTCCCCTTGTAGTGAGATACATTCCATTAGTTGCTGATGATACTGATAGGGCACTTCAGAGATATCTGACATTGGTGTGTTCCCAGCCAGTCCAGCGAATGCGGTGGCCAAATTGGTAACGCGTGGGCCTCGTGTGTGGGAGATCGTGAGTTTTGGAGTTTGGTTACCAGTCGAGTCAAAGAAATGACTTATAAAATATATACTTGTCGATTCCTAGCATGGCGCTCAGCATTAATAGGATAGAACAAGGACTGGTTAGCTCAGTGTCAGGATAATTAATTTGACGGTGTGGGATACTTAGTCATCGTGCCAGCGGCCTGATTTCCAATGGGTGCAACCCTATAAAGTATCAATTTGTAAGTCATTGCTTTGACTCGACTCCTATGTAGTGACGCCTCAGAAACTGGATGCGGTGGCTGAATAGGCAAGCGTCCAGGTTTCCCATGGCCAAGGTTGGGAATTAGAATCACAGCAGAGTCAAATATATGACTTACCAAATTTATACGTGCCACTACGTAGCATGGTGCTCGGAATTAATAGGATACAACAATGATCGGTTAACTCAGTACGACGCTAATATGACTGATTGGGAAATTGGGTCACTATGTTTTTGTTGTTTTACATCCTAGCAACATCTAAGGTCATATCAGGATGGGTACCGACATTGTGACAGTGCAAACTTATGGTGACTTTATAGTGTGCACTCATGGCGACTTTATAGTGCTTCCCCACTGGAAGCCCTGGCCGCCAGCAGCATGACCTGATATCCCACTCAGTCATGTTATCCTGACACTGAGCAAACCAGTCCTTGCCCTATCCTAATAATGTTGAGCGCCAGGCTAGGAAGCAACAAGTATCAATATTTACGTCATTGGTTTGACTCGACCAGGGATTGAACCCATGATCTACCAACACAGGAGACGGACGCTCTAACTCATTCGGCCATCCCATCTGGTTGGGTCAATATGCAGACACCATGAGTGTGCACTGTATCAAATTGGTTCACATCCTGATATGACCTTATATGTTGCAAGGACGTAAGACCTAAGCAAAGAAACCCTATTTAGGATATAGGAGCGATGGGGTTGTAAACAGTCCAGAATGAAGCTTAAGGTTTTCTCAAATACCAGCTCACCTGACTATACCTGTGCTATATTAATTTAATTGTTATTCGCTGTTGCAGGCAGGTAGCAGAGAATAATCCTTAAGTATCCAACGACTGTCATGCAGCATTTTATAAGATGCTCGCTGGTGTCATCACCGACACATACCCCACTTAATGCATCAGAACTTTGTCTGGCCAATCCCAAGCATAGGTTTTATTTGGTTGTTGTTTATGTTTTGGGGGACATTATTTCATTATGGGGGGGGGGGGGTTCAGGAGCGAACAATTGGTCTTCCTTTGCTGCATGTCCTATCCTACTAATGCCAAGTGCCAGGTTTAGGTCGCGACAAGTGTCAGTTTTTAAGTCATTGGTATCACTCGACCCAGGTTAGAACCCGCTGGTTCTCCTGAAATCCCCATCATCTTAGTACATAATTGTACCTGACATTAGGAACGCTGGCCAGTGTTTCAATATGGACACTATCTACGTACATTCGTAATCTTTGCTTTTTTTCCGTTTTATTTCGGGGTTTTCTTTAGTGGTTTTTGGGCTGTATTTTGTCTAGAGGGTCCATCGTAGCAATATTGTGGGGGCAAAAACGTTTGGACAAAATAAATAGGATAATACATCTGTAACACCGCGACCCCAAACCCATTGCAAGGCAAGATCATCTGGGCACAATGATCATGCAGTCACTGCTCGTGTTTGAAGGTGCAATTATCAGCGCGTCTGAAGTGACATATTGCATGTTGGAAAGGCTGTGTACTTGATCAAAATAACATTGATAACAAAAACAAGCATAACAAAGATAGCAAGCATAATAAACATAACAAGCATGACAAGCCTAACAGGCATAACATGCATAACAGGCATAAGAAGCATAACAAACATAACATGCATAACAAGCATAACAAGCATAACAAGCATAACAATCATGAAAAGCATAACATGCATAACACATATAACAATCAAAACATGCATAACAAGCATAACAAGCATGAAAAGCATAACATGCATAACATACATAACAAGCATAACATACATAACAAGCATACCAAACATAACAAGCATAGCATGCATAACATGAATACCACACATAACAAGCATAACACGCGTAAAACACATACAATGAATAGCAAGAATAGCAAGCATAACACACATAACAAGCATAACAAGCATGACAAGCATAACAGGCATAACCCACATAACACACATACCAATCATAACATGCATAACAAACCTACAATGAATAGCAAGCATAGCAAGCATAAGAAACATAGCAAGCAAAACAAACATAACTTGCATAACAAGCATAACAATCATTACACACAGATCAAGCATAACAATCATAACAAGCATAGCAAGCATAACAAGCATAACAAGCATAACATGCATGAGAAGCATAACATGCATAACACACCTACCATGCATAACAATCATAACGATCATAGCATGCATAACATGCATACCGCACATAACATGCATAACAAATATAACAAACATTACATGAATAACAAGCATACCAAGCATATCAAGCATAGCAAGCATAACAAGCATAGCAAGCATTGTTAGCATAGTTGGCATAGCAAGCATAACAATCATATAAAGCATAACAAGCATGACAAGCATGACACTCATAACAAGCATAGCAAGCATATTGTAGTGGTCTGCACTGACCTCTCAGGCAAGGAGCCGCATAGACAGGTAGGCGTGGGTAGTGTGTTGATATCAGGGAGCCTAGGTGGTGTAATGGTTAGCACACTGGCCCGGAATGCAAAGAGATGTGGGTTCGAGTCCCGCTCTAGGCACAATATTTCACATTTTCATCACCCCCATGACAATATTAAGCGTAGCAAGCATAACAAGCATAACAAGCATAACAAGCATAACAAGCATAACAAGCATAACAAGCATAACACGCATAACACGCATAACACGCATAACACGCATAACACGCATAACAAGCAGTGTTAGCATATCTAGCATGTCAATTGTAACACGCATAACAGGCATAACAACTATTTTTAAAAACATAGCAAGCATATCAAGCATAACAAGCATATCAGGCGAAGCATGCATACCAATCATATCAAACATAGCAAGCATAACAAACATGCCAGTCATAACAACCATATCAAGCATAGTTAACATAGTTACCATATCAAGCACAACAGGCATACCAATCATAGCAAGCATAGCAAGCATACCAAACATAACAAGGTTAACACGCATAACAAGCAGAGCAAGCATGACAAGCATAACAAGCATAACACTAATAACAAGCATAACAATCATAACAAGCATTGTTAGCATAGTTAGCATATGAAGCATAACACTCCTAACAAGCATACCAACCATAACAAGCATAACAAACATAACACGCATACCATGCATAACAAGTATGACAAGCATAGCACACCTGACAATCATTACACACATACCGATCATAACAAGCATACCCATCATAACAATCATAACAAGCATGACACTCATAACACGCATAACAATCATAGCAAGCATAACAACCATATAAATCACAATATGCATAACGATCATAACAATCATTAAACAATCATAACAAGCAGAGCAAGCATAGAAAGCATGACAACCATAATACGCATAACAAACATAGCAATCATAGCATGCATATTGAGCATATCGAGCATATCAAGCATATCAAGCATATCGAGCATACCGAGCATAATGAGCATAACATGCATAACAAGCATAACAAGGATACCAAGCATAGCAAGCATAGCAGGCATAACAAACATAACATGCATGTCAAGCATAACACTCATACCAATCATAACAAGCATAACACACATTGTTAGCATATTTAGCATATCAAGCATAACACACATAACAATCATAACAAGCATACCAAGCATACCAAGTATACACACACACCAATCATAACAAGCATAACAAGCATTGCAAGCATACCAAGCATACCACGCATAACACACATAACACACATACCAAGCAAAACAAGCATAACAGGCATACCAAGCATACCAAGCATAACAAGCATAACAAACATTGCAAGCATAACAATCATAACACGCATAACAAGCATAACAAGCATAACACACATAACAAGCATTGCAAGCATAACAAGCATAACACGCATAACAAGCATAACAATCATACTAAGCATAACAAACTTATACATGCATAACAAGCATATCAGGCATAACAAGCATAACAAGCATAACAAGCATAACACGCATAACAAGCATAACAAGCATACCAAGCATAACAAGCATACCAAGCATAACAAGCATAACAAGCATAACACGCATAACACGCATAACAAGCATAACAAGCATAACAAGCATAACACGCATAACAAGCATAACAAGCATACCAAGCATAACAAGCATAACAAGCATAACACGCATAACAAGTATAACAAGCATAACACGCATAACAAGCATAACAAGCATAACAAGCATAACAAGCATAACAAGCATAACAAGCATAACAAGCATAACAAGCATAACAAGCATAACAAGCATAACAAGCATAACAAGCATATGATACATGACAAACAATTCTGTTTGTTTATTGAACGAACCCCCATCACCAAAAATAAAGATCCGCTAGTGGGTCGACATGGCAAACATAGCAAGAACAAAGGTAAGAAGCAAAACAAAGCATGCTAATGGCACAATAACAGGAACCCTAGAAATCATAGCTACCCTAGCCACCACATAAAGCATAGTGTAGTGGTCTGCACTGACCTCTTAGGCAAGTAACCACATAGACAGGTAGGTGTGGGGAGTCTGTTGATATCAGGGAACCTAGGTGGTGTAATGGTTAGCACACTGGCCCGGAATGCAAAGAGATGTGGGTTCGAGTCCCGCTCTAGGTGCAATAATTCCCATTTTCAACACCCCCATGACACTGGTTGCCGTGACCGTGATCCTGTACAAGCTACATGCTGTATGGTTGTTGAACCTACCCTGTGTATGTATGTGTTAGTGCATTGCCTGTATGTATGTAATTGTAAGCATTACAAGACTTACAATTCCAGGGGGACGAGTGTAGTGGTCTGCACTGACCTCTTAGGCAAGTAACCACATAGACAGGTAGGCGTGGGGAGTCTGTTGATATCAGGGAGCCTAGGTGGTGTAATGGTTAGCACACTGGCGCGGAATGCAAAGAGATGTGGGTTCGAGTCCCGCTTTAGGCGCAATAATTCCCATTTTCAACACCCCCACGACAATAGCAACCATAACAAACTAGAATTACTCGAACGACTAGAACGACCATAGTAACCAGTGCACCCATACAAAACAGAGCGAACATAGTACACATAGGAAGCATAGCAAAAATAGCAAACACACCGAATATAGCAAATACAACAAATATAACAAACATAACAAACAGCAAAAATAGCAACATAGCAAACCTAGAAACGTAGCACACATATCAAACCTAGCAAACATAGCAAAGATATAAGTTTAACAAACATAACAAACATAGCAAACACAGCAAACATAGCACCCCTAACAAACATAGCAAACATATGACACACATGACACAGCAAACATAGCAAGTATATCAAACATATACAAAATTGTGAACGTAGCAAACATAGCAAGCATAGCAAACTTGACAAACGTGGCAAACATAAACATAGCAAACTGACCAAATAGAGGAGACAGAGCAACCGTGGAAAACATAGAAAACAAACGAAGACCATGGCAAGCAAATAGCGACCACAACAAACATAACAAATCTAGCAAACATCACAAATGGTGCAAACACCGCAAACATAACAAACATATAAATATAGAAAAGTGAGCACATGGAGTAAATATACAAAATATAAAGGCCATAACGAGCATTGCAAACACCATAATAATGTCCAAAGCCTGTCATCACTCTGCTCTTCAACACGCGAACACTGCCCCGGCACACACCTGATCTCCGCCCCATCCTGTCCAGGACACACACATGGGGAGACGGGCAGGCAGCAGTGATTGATATTTCCTCTTGTGATAAACCTAATCTGTGTCCGACGGCGCTTTCGCGTGATCATGTCGAACATGTCAAAGCAGCGTCCCATGCAACAACAACAAACCAAACCCCTCTCTCTCCCCAGCTAAGTACCGGGCGCGGTGGTCTAATCGGTAGAGCGCGTGCGGAAGGTCGGGAGTTCAATTCCCGGTCGAGTCAAAGCAATGACTTTAGTTTAAGATTGGTACTTATCGCCTCCTAGCCTAGTGCTCGGCATTAATAGGATAGGGCAAGTACTGGTTAGCTCAGTGTCAGGATAATGTGACTGGGTGGAATATCGGGTCATGGTGCTGGCGGCCTGATTTCCCAATGGGACAGCACTATAAAGTTGCACTGTCACAAGTCGGTACCCGTCCTGATATGACCTTACACGTTGCTAGGATGTAGAACAACAACCAACGACAACAACCCCAGCTGAGCGCACACCCAACACCCACCACCACCCCCACCCCAACCCCCACAGCCTCATCCACCCCTACCCCCCACAGTGGTCTGCTCTCATCCCCTCAACTTAGAACTGTCAGCTAATATAGGGATTTGACTCGCCTCCAAGAAGAGCAAGCTGGATACTGCTTTCCAGTAAATCTGACACCTCTGGACATTTTGAGGTGAAGATGACCAAAATAAACAAGTACAAAACTCGGAAGTTAACAGGAAAATTGGATAGTTCTAATCCTTGTTAATATCATCCTGACAACAATGATCCTTATTGGTTTGATTCCAATGTTTATCTCAATTTTTGGATCGGCATTTACGTGGTTTTGAGCCTGAACTCTTCATATAATTATTCTGAATTCCGGTGGCTAAAATATCCGACTCAGAGTGAATATTAGCAAATACGGCAGAATGTCCTTTACAATATTTGCATGTTTGTTTTGTCTGTGTTGTTGATGTGTGTGCTTTTATTTTGTAAGCTCCATTCATTGCCTTTGAATCCAATAATATAAATAAATCATGTCAACAATACTGAAAAAGAATACAACTAAAAGTAAACTCTGATGTGTCACCGTCATGCAATTGAAAGATCCTTGCAGTTCAGCGATATGATTAGTTTGTTTATTCCTGTTTGCTGATTCATCACACAAGAAAGAAGCAAACCTTGTATTGCTTTTCTGTCAACCAATTGTGTAATTCTTTGTATGGTTCTCCTGCTGCCTGTAGGCTAAGATTAACAGCATTTTCAGTGTACACTACATCGCGCTTCCAGCGGTGCGGTGCATTGTGGGATGTAATGTGCTAGTTTCAGCTCATCTCAGCTCTTGTTTGAAACATAGAATACTAACTAAAAAAATATATATAATAAATTAAGATATTAATCTTTTATCGAGCATTGCATTTACATCAATATAATCAGCACATCTTATGCCATGTGCATTTAGATTTAGAAAGATCTAGGCACTCGGACTAGTGTTAGAGCCATAGCCAGAGTAGTCAATGCATTGTCAATGGCAGTGAGTAATCTCCATACAGAAAAAGTAAAATATTGATAAAACCACACCACCTAGGCACAAACCGCTTGGAACACATATAAAAAACATGTTTAACAAAAAGATTATATTAAATTGATACGGTTAGGGTTTTGGATTTCTATTAATTTTGAATAAAACTGACATTTTTCAATGCGCGTATCGGCAAACTCAATGGCCGTACGGCTTTGCTTTGCTCCTAAGGCCGTTTTCAGCGAATGCGCAGTCGGAACCGTGATGTAGTCTATTGGACTGCTTTCAACCTGTCGCCGTGAATATGGCCTATCCTGCTGACACGGCGTAAAGCAACCACCAATCAATCAATCAAGCTTTCAACCTAAATGCCGTGGTAAATCAACCACCTTAGATATTGTTGTTAAGTTGGTGATCGTCTTTTTGATCACACAAATCAGGGCCAGGCAGGCAGTTTTTTAAAACTTTGTTGTCAGTATATTTTACATGATTTCAAGGGAATTACATAAACATCAATGTCAGTGCCTGTACATATTGCTACAGTGTTTACCACTCCCCATACATATTTACATATAACGTCTGGAGTAAGACGTGGTTGTAATACATAACTATGTTGTACAGATTGTGTGCTTACAAAAGTTGAATTGCCGCTACCTGTACAGAAATCTATTTTTTTTAGTTTAAATCATGGTTCGTCAATTTTCAGGCACGGGTGGGGGGCATAACCACTTTTGTTTTAGTTGGCCTTACGAAGTTACATTGACCGGTACAGATAGTCGCTTCATCTTGCAGTTAGCCCCCAGAATGGCTCATATCAGACAGCGTAAAGTTAATGAGTAATAGTAATACAAATTGGCATAAAACCAGTTATTGTCTGACCGTACGATACGGCCGAATTTGTATGAGCAGTGCCTTCGATTTGATGCTTCATCGGACTATGCAACTTTACACTGCTTTTATGACTGTATATCATCATCATCATCATGCTGTTCGTTGTGATGCGACAAAGACTGCTTTCATTACTTGACTGCTGCTCTCCTTGTGCAGTTGTACATTTCATGAAATCTGCCTGCAAAAGTGTTGAAGTGCTGCTGGCTTTTGCAAATTACCACGGCACTCTCTCAGGGAGCAAATAGAGGTTTCACACTGGCAAGAACATGTCCAGACAGGCGCAAAACTATTTGTCCCTGCAGTGGTTGGTCAGGAGATATGGGGTGTTCCATACATCAACCGCCCTTACTGCTGCCACAGTGACATGGTTTTCTGTTTGGGGTTTGCTCCCTTAGCTTTCGGTTCTGTCAAGGACCTGTACCACAAGGCAGTGGTTTACAACTCTGCAGGGCAGGGGCGTCAAACTCCCTGAGGTATTGCAACACCTGCATACCTGCAATACCTGCATACCCACAATGCATATATATACACAGGTATATATATATATGTGATGTATATGAATTATGCGAGTAGAAAGGCATGAAAGGGAAGATTCCCTAAATTGGGCAACCTTATGTTGTGTACTACTTTATGGGTGACCCCCTTTCAGTTGGGACAGGTGGGGCCACCCCCCCCCCCCCCCAACCCTTACCAGGGCCGCAAATACTGTCACTCGTGCACTGGAATTTATACATCTAGTGATGGAGAGAAGGGAACGTGGAGCCACCGTTAGAGTGTTGGTCTTACGGAGTATAACAAATAATAATAATAATTAACCCCATCGTATCTTTATACTCATATAATTCGCTATACATCACATCTTTCTTTAAATTGCTCCGATAACTAGTTTTGCAAGTAACCTATATCAATACGTTTACCTAGGTTTCTAACTATTTTAACTGTTTTTCCAACGAAATATACATATACTATATATATTTCTTTAAGCTACTTGTATTACTGTAATTAGATATAATCTGTTCTCTCCTCTCTCCCCTTTCAACTAATTTGTAACTGATTTTCCAACGAAATATATCCATTTACCCATGTGTATATTTCTTTAACCTTCTTTTATAACTATATTTGCATCTAACCTATATATTTCCCCACGTTTTCGACTAAATGTTGACTGCTTTTCCAACTAAATATACATATATATATATATATATATATATATATATATATATGTACATATATGTAGATATATGTATATATATATCTGTAAGCTGTTTGTTTAACTTAAATCACATCCTATGGAGGAATATAGTGACAATTCTATGTTCCCCTAGCATGTATACTTGTATAATACATTATATATATATATATATATATATATACATGTATTTATTGAAAACTGCTTTTATTTATAACTGTAATCACATCTAACCCTTCTCCCCTCTTGTCTCTCCCTCTCACCACCAACAGGCGATGCGCTCACGAGCTGGGGGTGGCGGTAAGACTAACGCCATGATGGCCCATATGCTGGAGTTGAGTGTGGCCGAGGGGGACGCCCCTCCAAACTGCCAGGACTACGCTGGTGACAACCCCCTCGCCGTCGAACCAACCGAATCCTCCTGGGACACGACGAGCATCAGTCGCCCCACCGACTATCACATGCGCAACCGGCGCCCGGGCGGGGTCGGGGCCTGCTCCGGCTCTGGCTCCGGCTCCGGCTCTGGCTCCGGCTCCGGCTCCGGCTCCGGCTCCGGCTCCGGCTCTGGCTCCGGCTCCGGCTCCGGCTCCGGCTCCGGCTCCGGCTCCGGCTCCGGCTCCGGCCTCCCCGGGGTCCCCGGCAGCAACCCTGGCGGGACCGGCACCGGGACAGGCACAGGCGCTGGCATTGCAGGGGTCTCCTCCCCGGAGTCCCCTCGGTCAGACTCCGGCGTCAGCTCGACGAACGACGATGCTCTGAGCGAGCCCCGGGGCCCTCGTTCGGGCGCCGGGGCAGCTGGCTCCTCGGGGCTGGGGAAAGCCCCGAGGAAGTCTACGCGGCGGCGGAAAGGAGTCTCGGCTCGCGAGCGCAATTCCCGCCGCCTCGAGAGCAACGAACGAGAACGCCAGCGGATGCACTCGCTGAATGATGCCTTCCAGGAGCTCCGCGAAGTCATTCCACATGTCCTCCTTGGAAGGAAACTGTCTAAGATTGAGACGCTGACGCTTGCGAAGAACTACATCAAGTCGCTGACGAATGTCATTTGTGACATGCGTGGCGAGCGGCAGCCATACGATTTGAATCGCATCGGGGAGAACTGCGATGGGGGAGGCGGAGGTGGTGATGGAATCGGCGGCGATGGGGAAGGTGGAGGTGGCGCTGAACCGACGGTCGACACTAGCTTTCTGACTGGGGGAATTGGAGGAGCGCTGGCGGTGAACTTGGCGGGAGACGCTGAGGTATCTGGGGCGATGGTGGGGTCCAACGGAGGCCGGGTGGTGTCGACGAAAGGTGGTAAAACTCACATCTCCTTCGCGCATCCGCCCAGTTTATCTGCATCATCATCACCCCAGCTGCAGCAGGATGAGGAGGAGGAGGACCACAAAGAGCTCAATGGAAGCGGGGTGGACGTCGATCAAGTGGTCGATGAGGATGAGGAAGAAGAGGAGGAGGAAGAGGAAGAGGATGACTATGAAGCAGGAATCCAACAACAACAAGATCCTGAGGAGGAGGAGGAGGAGGATTCTGAGTGAACAAACTGGCATTGCTTGTTATTACTATTATTTGTTTAGTGCTGTGAGAAGTCTAAACTAGAGATTTCTATTAGAGATTCTCTCAGTTAGTTCACTTACTTAGAAGTCCACAAACGCAAACCAACGACTATCTATGTTTCTTATCTATCGACACAGGTCAGAATTAAACCGAGTGAGGGAGTGAAGTGACTGATGAATTTATGTCTGTTGATGCATCCTTCCTTTTCCTCGCTCATCATTAAATGACACAGTCGCGACTTGCGGCTTGAGGATTTGGTGTCATATAAATAAATAAATAAATAAATAAATATGTAAATACAGGCAGCCTTAGGAGTTGCAAGCCCATCTGTTAACTGCAAGCCTAACTACAACAAAATTACACAAAGATACACAATCAGAAGTGACCAAGATGTTGCATTGCAAATGCTGCTGCCTTGTTATTTTTGGTACTTAAATACAGACTAACTTGCAAATCCAAAAAGAAAACATCAGTGTTGATTGATCACATATCCATCCAGTCAGAGCTGGAAAAGGAGCTATCAATTGTCAGCTGTCAGTTGTCAGCGGTCAGTTGTCAGCTTTCAGTTACCAGCTGTCAGCTGTCAGTGGTGTTGACACTTGACTTCATTACTACAGGACATGCAGCATGCTGGGTAGAATCAACTGTCAACTGGAGCACAATTTGAAGTAGCGCCAAACCGGAAGTTGAGCGTACAGGAACCGGAAGTGCGTATTGATAACCGCCACCACTCTCGTAAACGAATACCAGTGGCTCGAGAGATTGATATGGACTTGAAGTCATCCAGTAGTGATGTCACTGAGGTTGTCTCCCTTTCTGCCAGCAAGTAGCAAGCGCAGTTGTGCCACCGATATGTGACAGTGTGCGCCTGCGCAATAGACACAACGATGGCTCTTGACAGAGACATGAGTGCTGGTGGTAATGGACAGCTGGAGTGGAGGCTCCGGGGAGGATGGGAGAGGATGTAGCAGAGGATGTGACTGGATCGGTTAAAGTGCTTGTGTACCCGATTTAAAGAATTGGATCAAGTTTTCAAGAAGCGACACAAGGAGTGATGATAGCAGTTTGACATGTCTTCCTGAACGGTGTTGGGACGACTCAGTGAGAGAGAGGAGTTTGATGTGACATTGGAGACCCAAGACTTTATTTTTGATACAAAAAGATGGAGGCTGGTGAAACAAAGATAAAGAGAATATATATATATAAAGAGAGAGAAAGAGGATCATATATATACATTCAAATCACACACAATGAATTTCTCTGTTGGGCAAATCTTAAAGCCTTGACAATTTGAGAGATATATATATGAATTATTGTGATGGAATCGATGTATGTATATATATGCATATATCATTATACAAATATACATATACCAATATATATATATATATATATATAATGTATTTATATAAAGATGTATGAATATACATGTTCATGTAAATATGCATGTGCATGTAAATATGCATGTATATATAATTATATGAATTAACATATACATATATATACATGTGCCTATATACATATGTATGAATGTAGACGTACAAGTAAATGCATGCATATATTATTATATGAACACACCTATTCATATATTAATATATATATATATATATACATATGTATCAATGTACATCTACAAGTAAATGCATGCATATATTATTATATGAACACACCTAATCATATATTAATATATATATATACCTGTAAATTGGCATGCATAATTATATGAATAAAGAATAATTATACATGTATATATGCACACATATATATATAAGTATATCTAGAGATAGATGTACATATATATATATATATATATATATAACAATATATATATATAACTGTATGTGTTGGTAGGTTTGTTAGGCTTGACTTATACTCCACGGGACACTGTGTGTATGTATACATGGTTGCTCTTCTTGTTGAACATTAAACCCAGGTGACTGTTAGTAGCTGAAGAGATATCATGTAGAATGTAGTATCTAGAATGTAGAATGTAGAATATAGAATGTAGAATGCCTGATCCATCCACAAGTGACTGATACCCATGTCAAACCTGAGCTGGCACAAGAAAAGAAAAAAAGCAGAAGCCAAAATAAGTTTAATTAATTTTCTTTGTAATTGGGACAAGGCAAACACAGCAAATATATATTTATGGCTTTTTATTTGTCAGTGTCTTTTTCTTTTACATGGTCCATTTCAGATGTTTTTAGATCGAGGCTAGAGACACTATGACCCTTGTATCTTACATGTTTTGTGGGGTGGGTGGGATGCCAATTTTAGTAGCTGCGGTGTCGTCTCCAGTCGCCGGGTTTGAAGTGATCGAGTCCACAGCGTGCGGGCGCTTTTATAGAGAATTTTGTTCTGGCACAAAAGGGGCATATGCTTAGTTTGATAAAGCTATGACAGTTGGAAAGCGTCATCTGCGTTGTTTGCGTCAAGTGGCTGGCTTAGTGCCGGAATACTCGCTTGTCAGCATGAGGCGCGCATAATTAAATTTAGTGTTATTCGGAGCCGCTAGTCGGCAGCAATGTCAATGCGTCCTTAGATACTGGCAGGCGGATCGGTCTGGGTTCAAGCCCAATTTCCCGCCATGCTTAAGCATTATGGACAATTTTGAAAACAAAGCAACTGTCCAGAAGGGGCATTTCTCAGACCTATGTTTGTTTTATTTCTCAAGTGCAAACACACTAAATGAAGAGTTTAGGCGCAAAACCAGGCAAACGCCAATCCAAAAATGTAGTTTAAATAAAGCATTGTCACCTGAGAATAATTTTAATTCTCACTAATTCCACTTGTCATATGTTCACATGGTTATGGAGCAATGAAAAAGAAAGTAAGAATATAAACAAAGTCATTTTTTTAAGGTTTTATTCCACAGTTTATCTCCATTTTTGGATTGTCGTTTATGTGGTTTTGTGCCTGAACTCTTCAAATGTTGATGTACTATTAGGTACCGGGAGCAACATTTAAAAGACCAATCTCGATAGTGTGCGATATTTTGATTACTTCTTTTAGACATTACAATTTTGATTACTTATGGTAGAAATTGTAATTACAAGCCCAAATCCAAAGAAAACAACCCCAAAAATACCCCAGGAAGTCCTATCATGTATTCATTCATTCTCATTGTTTTGCTTGGGTTTATTTACTACAACCTAATTGACATTCCATTTAGTATAGCCAATGAGGGCTTTTATGAGTTGTGAGATCCTATCAGGTACCGTGATGTCTTATCTGGGGAAACAATGAAGGATTCACAGTTTGTTTGCGATGCGCAATGCGCATGCGCATTTGCTGTTGGCGGACGCTGGGTGCGACATGCGCCATTGTTATTTATCACAACAAGGAGTTAGTCTCATGATCTCCTGCCATTGGTGCGTCTGACCCCTGGTGGATTATGTTAATTAGCTGTGAGTGATTAACAACCTGTGTTTGTGTAGAATTGTTGGTGAAATGATTGATGTAGGATGGGTTCAGCATGTGGTGTTAGTAAGTCATATGTTGGGTTTGTTGGTGAAAGGGGTTGAGGGTGGGTGAGTAGGCGGGTGGGAGGAAATTGGACATAGGTAACACTGGAAAGTGTGACTGTTGATTTGTTGGTGAAAGGAGTTGTGGGTGGCCGGCCTTTGACGTCCAATAACCGATGATAAAAATAGATGTACTCTACATCCGGTGTTAAATAAAACAAGCTTTTTTTTGTGGGTTGATAGCTGGGAGTGGGTTGGCTTGGTCAGGTAGATAGGAGCAAATTGGACATAGATAAAACTGGACATTTTGACCATTGGCTTGTTGGTGACATTTTGACCGTTGGCTTGGTGGTGAAGAGGTTTTGGGTGGGTGGAGGCGTGGGTTGGCTCGGAGGGAGTGAAGGTCGGTGGGCGAAAATCTGACATAGGCAGAATTGGAAATTGACTGAAGGTAGGAAGGAAGGAACCTGGGGTGGGAGGAGGCTGATAGGTGTGAGGGGGGAGGTACTCAGGATGTGTGTGTGGGGGGGTGTACTAACGTGGGGGAGGGAGGTATTCAGAATGTGGGTGGGGGTGATAGTAGGAGTAGGGGTGAAGGGTAAGGAGGTGGTGTGGTTGGAGATAAAGGATTCACCCGGTACTCGCAGTACACGGGTGAACGACAATGTAGTCTAAATACGGGCGAAAATAGCGTTATTATGGAACATGACCTAGAAACTGTGACTCCAGTATCAAATGGGTACCCATATAGGCACAGAGTTGGTGAAATGGGAGAGAATGCAAAAAGACAAGATGGAGGCCACAGAACGCCGTCGATTTCACTTTTAAATCTTATTAAGCTAGATATTATATTATATTTTTCAACTCAAAGGTAGCGGGCTATCAATATGACATATGTAAAGAATAATTGTTGCTTCTTAGATTGTGAAATTAGGCTCTAAATTCTTTGACCCGCATTTTCGACAGCTTTTACATAGGGTTGGTTTGCACCCCTACTGCAGCAGTACGGGGTGAATCTTGTATCTAGTGTGGTTGGGGATGTGGGGTGACTAATTTGTTTGAGTTATTTTTACTTTTAGGAAGGCTCTGAAGTTGGAAGGATTGGGTTATTTCCCGGTATAGTATAATCACCCATGATATACTACTTGGGGGCTTGAAGCGTCATGGTCAGTTATTTACATTACCGTATAGTATATACATTATTATACAGAGCTATATAACTACATATATATATATATGTAATGACATACAAATGCAGTAAATCGTGAAGGTATTCCTCTGTACTAGGGCCTGTGCAACCAGAGAGTGTCACTAGACTGTCCGACTAGACTGTGCCAGTAGACTGTGCACACACAGTTCACTGTGCACAGTGGGTTGTGCTCCTGTGCTCCCCAGCAACCAGTTCCAGCACAGCCAATGGTTGGATACAACACAGCACAAGCCTTCCAACAGAAGTAGAGGCCTGTGATTGCACCACCACCACCTCTATATCCCTGCTCTCCCCTCCTCCTTCACCTTCCCCACCTACCCCACCACCCACCACACCTGTACCACCACGCTCACCTTAAAGCTCGTCATTGTAGCACTAACAGCTCGCCAACCGTGCATCTATGTTTTAGTAAAGCGCCAACGCTATTAGAGTTGATGAGGATGTGACTCCTTAGCTATAATAGCGCGGGTATAGGAGGTCAAGGTTCAATATGTTCTGGTTCATTGCGTTTTAGCTGTTAATATACACTGGGTACCTACTTGTCTCCGGCAACCGACCCTAACCATCTACGGACAGTTATTCTGTTACAATTATTAGCTGAATACCACTACCAGTATGGGCGTATCCAATATCCTTGAACAGTGCATCAACACATTTGTTTACATAAGGAACATTTTTCACATTCCATTAGATCGGTATCTGGTAAACCGTATTTAGGGACTGGCTTACTCCTGGACGGTAAACCCCATATCAGATCATTCCCGGTAGTACAACTACCGTGCTCTGTTAGATAGCTATTGGCTATTGTGTTGACCCATGGATGAACAGATAATTGTGGTTTCACTTTATATACATATATGTATAAGTATTATATACTGTATATATGTGAACAGTTCACGCACAAAGCCCTGCAAATGCAGATCCAAGGATTGACATAAACATTGGAATCAAACCTTCATCAAGTTTTTTCTTTTATATTCATCCTTTTCTGTTCATTGTTCCATAACCATATGATCACAAGTAAAGTGAAATTAGTGAGAAGTCTTTGATTTAAATTACATTTATGGATTGGCATTTATGGGGATTTGTACCTGAACTCTTCAGATGTAGAACTATGTGTATACATATATTCATACCTATATATATGTGCTATGTGTGATTATGTGGTGCCCAGTTTTAAAGAATGACCCATATACATAGATACATATATTCATTGATATAAGGATAGTGATAATTACCCTAATCATAGGTAATAATTTGAGTACTGGTATATGGCAGTCCCCTATCTTCATATACAACACATACACATAAATATATATATATATATATATCTATGTGAATATCCCTATGTATGTATGTATATGTATATATGCATATATATGGATATGCATTTATATCAATATCATTGTAAATGCATGAATATGTACGTATGCACATATATGGATATAATGTGTAAAGTAAAATAACAGTTTCGGGTATTTATATGCATGCTTGTTTATGTATGTGGGTGTGTTCTCAGAAACTGTGTACCACGTTTGTGGGATGGAAAGCAAAATCAAAACATTCCAAATAATAGCAGAAAACATTCCAAACAATAGTAGAATCCGTGTTCATAAGTAGGTTTACATTTGCTGCATATGTCAGAGTTGAACAAAGAAATCACTTTTTGATTTTGATGTTTTACAAATTCAGAAAACTGATAAGATTAACCATGTGAGATCCATCCATAACATCATTGTAAAACACATCCATAAGATAATATTAACTCAGACAACAAATTTGAACAAGCTTTTATTGATTACAGTTAAGCCAAACAAATTCTTTCTCGAAAGAAAGAAGGTACAACAACACATGTGGGTAGGTAGATACATGGTGTTGATACACACATCTTCATATTTTCACTTTAACAACAAATTATAAAAGTATATTTTGGATAGATTTTGTGGGATAGATTAAACGCATGTAGTTTTGCTACCACACAGAGTGAACAATACCTATTTGACTTACTACCGCTCAAAAAGAAGGCAAAGTCATTAACAATGTAATGCGGAAACAAAAGAGGAGACATACAGTTTCTGAGAATGACCCAGATATACATTACACATATATATATATATATATATATATATATATATATATATATATGTGTTCGTGCATATAAATTTACATAGTGAGATATTCAGGAACAGTTCACATAAAAAGGTATACAATACAAACTGTCTAACCGACCACCTCCAGAGATCGACCGCTCCCTAAAATGGTCGCTTTATTTCGGCCCCAAACGATTGCCCATAAAATACTGTTGTAATGCTTACAAGAAAAAACTTCCTAAACCGAGCACGTCCCTAAGTCGACCATTGAAAGTCGGTCCCATGGTCGGTCGATTTAGAGAGGTTTCACTATATATATATATAATATATGTATATATATATGAAGAGTTCAGGTGCAAAACCCTGTATATGCCAATCCAAAAATAGAGATACACTTTGGAATAAAACCATCAAACAATTCATATTTCTACATTCCTATTGTTTGGTTCATTTCTCCATAAACATATAATCATAAGAAAAGTGGAATTAGTGAAAATTAAAATTACCGTAAGGAAAATATCTTGTATTGTAATGACATGTTGTTATTGGCGTTTACTGGGTTGTGTGCCTGAACCCTTCATATACCCCGTCCTGATATGACCTTTGATGTTGCTAGGACGTAAAACAACAACAAACAAACAATCATATATATATGCATATATAGTTACACAGTGATATATTCACTAGCACTTCGCATACATAAAGGTATATATATACACAAAGGTATAGACAAAACATAGAACAACGGTTGGGGTATGTGCTACACAGGCAGTCAGTTAGCATAAGAAGCCCATACACACGTGTGTATGTGGGTGTGTGGGTATGTGGGAGGGGGTGAGGTTTGGGTGTGCGGGAGGGCTGCTGGTGTTATTATGGATGGTAGCTCGTTATTTGTGACTGTACCAGTGCAGTGTGTGATCAGGCAGGGATATGTATGTAGTCAGTAGTTTCGTCAGTCTAGAACTTCAGACCACCCATGAACCCCAGCTAGGCTAGTTAGTACAAGCTCCAACAGCGCCATCTAGTGCTGATTAATATGTATCAGGCAACACAAATAAAATTGGTGATCGTCCCGGCCCGTGCGTGAAAAATCGCCTGCCACTGATATATTTGATCTATTTATTTTGTGTTTAAACTGTTAAAAATCTGTCGGGCTAGCTGCAATTCAACTGTTGTATCATTTTGATGTAATTTGTTTGACTCGGCCAGGAGTTCAAATCCTATGACCTACCTGAACAAGAGGCGGATGCTCAACTCATTCAGCCATCGCATCTAGTTACGTATACTTCTACGTAAATCAATTAAATACAAATAAAAAGCGCCAGCCCGACCCTGATTTTTATTTTAAAAGGACGATCACCAATTTCTTTTATTTGGCCTTATCATGAACATGATCATTCAAGAAGAAGAAGAAGAAGAAGAAGAAGGGGACAGAGAAAGACATGGTAACATAACAGATTATTTTTTGACCAGAGATCACAATGTATGTGTATATATGTATACGATATTGTTAACCAGATAAACTATTTAAGCGAGTAGAATTGTTTTTAGTGTGGGAACAAATGCGGAGAGTATAAATTGGAGTAGGTATTTATGGCGATTATATTTTAACATGATCATATTTTTGCTGATATGGGTCATATATATATTACAAAGTGTATATTTTCCTAATATTAGAGAAATCCTATACAGAATCTTATAACTTTCCTACATACACACCCACCCTGTGGCGAACAGAGATTTAACTATATTTACTCGTAGGCAAATAGAGCACTGTTTTAACACTGATTGTCTCCAACCAAAGTGAAGGGGCTGGACTTGAATTGGTTGGTAACCATGGTGAAGGTGTAATTAAAGTGCAGTGCACTACACAGCAGTGCACCGCAGTAGACAGTGCAAGGTGCAGTTGCAACCGATTGCTATTCCAATTGGAATGACACACATTTCAGCCACAGCTAACTAGAGGTTTTATTTGTGTGGGTTGATTATTATTGTTTCACCCCCCACTCGCCCAGCGCATGCAATGTCAAGCAGATGCAGCTATGTTGACAGATCTGCACACACAGCAAAGCGTGTAACATGTAGCCTCATTTGTCTGATGCTTGCCATATACATGCTGATTGGTGACCTAATTATTGAGATTGTGTTGCGTCTCTCCGGCATTTCATTATTTTATTGCATTCCTGGTTGACCTGATAGACCTGCCCACCATTGCAAATCTCTGGAGGTCACATGTTCAATGTTAGTCACGTGGTAATGCCGGCGTCCGAGTGTTAACTTTCTACCTGATCTGAACCAATAACAACAGCAACAAAACATTACCTGCCGCCACTTCAGGTATGTAGCGAGAATATCGCTACCAGACTGGACAGATGTGTTGCCTTTGTGTTGGTTCTAATTGAGATTGTGTAGTGTCTCCCCGACATTTCATTATTTCATTGTGTTCCTGATTGACCTCTCCACCATTGCCAATCTCCTGAAGTCACATGTTCAACGTCACTCACTTGGTAATGGTGGCATCTGGGTATTAACGTCTTACCTGGTCTGAACCAACAACACCACCAACAAAGCATTACCTGCTCCCACTTCAGGTATGATGAGAGAATATTGTTTAGAGGCCGGACAGATGTGTTGCCTTAGTGTCGGGTATGATTGAGATTGTGTAGCGTCTACCCAGCATTTAATTATTTCATTGTGTTCCTGATTGACATGACTGCCATTGCAAATCTCTGGAGGTCACATGTTCAATGTCAGTCACCTAGTAATGGCAGCGTCCGGGTGTTAACTTCCTACCTGATCTGAACCAATAGCAACAGCAACAAAGTATTACCCACTGCCACTTCATGTATGATGTGAGAATATTGGTCAAAGGCTGAATAGATGAGCTGCCTTAGTGTTGGTTGTGAAAAAATGTTGCGTATATTCAAAGTTGTATAATCTTATGAAAGCATAAAATTGTCGAAAACAAAATTGCTTGCCTAGACTTTATCCTACATATCCAATATTAGCTACTGGTGCGTTCCTTATGCATTTATTCCTGTGCCAAAAGGAATATTACTTTAAAATAATGTAATTTCTAACTGCTGCAAATCATGGCAAATTCTGGTGCACATCATCTTTGTGTGGATGCAAATTTATTTATCTTGTTTTCACTTCAAATATCCATGATTGTAGCCAGTAATAATGAAACCTACTAAAAAAAAACCTGAAGTAGACAATGACCCATCAATATTTCTTTACAATTGTATGGCTGGAACTCAAAGGCATCATTAGATCATACAACTTGTGTTACTGGAAATGTGCAAATATCATTTGGAGTGCATTAGAAAAGTACAACCATAATATATCAGACCCAGGCGATGATACTACCAGGCCTATTCATGTTATTGTTAGGGGTGCCATTTGTCACTTATTCACCGTGCTTGATTTCCTTGGTTTGAACTATAACCCAAGGCTTATGTGCAGTATACCGATGTATGGTTGGATGGTTTCAACAGGGTTAAATTTGGCTGAGTCAACATTAAAGCTGCATAGTCCGATTGAAGTGTCAATTCTTCCAAACCAAAGTCCTTACCTAGATTTGTTCCTACAGATCCGACTTAGATTTAGGTGTACTTATTAAGTAATTGTTGCTCCCAAGAAGGGTATGGTAAACCAATTCAATGAAACCTGTTATTGCTGGAGCCAATGGTGTCAGCATTTTGGCGTGCTTACCAACATTATTTCTGTCTGTTTTCACTTCATATATCTTGAAAGTTAACTATATAAAATAAAATTACTTGACTCTAAGTTAAAGTAGATTATAAAGTTTTAAACAGTTTTATTTTATTATTTGTATTGTTGTTGATGCTGTGTTTATACTGTCCATAGCATGTAAGCTTGAGTGCTTGGGCTTGTTTTCAATGCTGGCCAGTTGTAGTACTAGTAGAGGTTTAATCTTATCACACAGTTGGATAAGATGGGTTTTTTTTCTCAGACAGTATCAGGTACATGGTGATTATTTAGTATCTGTAGATGTTTGAGCTTGGTGAACTGTAATGTTTTTTTCTCAACCAATTGTTGAAACGTAAAAGAACATTCGGGTTATGTACATTTATTCAGCGATCTCGTTAATTTGTAATATTAAATGTGATCACTGATGGTGTAGGCGTATCTATCACCAGGAAACAAAGTGGCAAGGAATCAATCTGAGATGCTTGATAATTCCAATGTAACTGACCCATCAACTGGAGGTGTCCTTGAAAGGTCAGCTGAAGGTCAGATCAGGTGATTTGAACGTGAATTTGCTTACATGAATATTATCTATATTTTAAAGGTGAACTTTTCAAAACCCCAAATATTTATCTATATTTTAGAGCTCAACTTTTCAAACCCAATATATTTAACTAGAAGGCGTCCACTTAGGTACTAGTGCACTTGTTAAGTATGTGTTGCTATGCAGAAAGTCATCTAAATCAATTTAATGGAAGCTGTTACTGCTGAAGTCTATAGTATCAGAGTTTTGATGTGCACGCACAAATTAATCTAACATGCTGGTACCTCTAAATATCCCAAACGTAAGCCAGTTAAAATAAAGTTAATTCAAACTGAAGGATAATAGAGTATACGAGTCAACCAAAATATATATATTTTCCTAAAGAGGCAAAAACCCATAGCATCGGATCAGGCAAGTTTTACAAACTATTAAACTTGTATAATTATCTATTGGCGAATTCCATGTATAATTATTATGAATAGCTCTGACAGTTAAGCTGATGATTGCGGCAGCATAACACTCGTGTTCATACCTTGATGAATGTGGAACTTAAGCCTTGACTATACCTTAAATAACATGCAGTCAATTGGTTGTTTCGGCATCCATGTATAATCCCGATAATTCCGCTTAATGGTGCTGTCACATTACAACGTTTCTCACGAACGCGCGTCGACGCGTGACAGTACACGTCGGTACACTTTGAGTGACAGCAACATCTGGACCCACACGTTGGTGCCCGTCGGGCCGCGTCGAAGGTTTTGTGCATGCACAAAACTTTCGACGAGCCACAACACGTGTCAATGTGTTGGTTCGTGCGTTACAGGCGCGTTAGCCGGATGTCGACACACGTTATCAGCCCGTTGGCGGAACACTGGTAACACATTGATTAACGTTGGGATTATTTCTCAAAACTCCGAGCAGAACCCGTTAGTGACGCGCTACCGCCACGCCGACAGCGCGCTGACAGCCACTGAAAACATGCTGATAACCCACTGCCGCAACGTTGAGATACCAAGTAATGCCCCTGTCACACTACGACGTAATGATGTCAGCATAGGGAGAACGTGAAGAACGTTGAACTTCTCGGCGTAGTATGCAAATTTGGGCACAAGTTGAACGTGGATGCAGCATAGTGGACGAGATCGTAACGTTGGTAAAGCGTAGTGTTACCGTCATTCAACGAGAGATGACAAGTTCATTACGTTCACGGAACGTTATGAACGTTAGTCCATTGCCAGAACTACGTTACCTGATGGCGAAACGTTGAAGTACGTTGAACATACGTTCTCCTGATGTTCTCCTGACGTTATCCTGACGTTATGCTGACGTTATCCTGACGTTCCCATTACGCCGCGTGGACGTTTCCACTGGGTTTAATGTGGGTCAACGTAGTGGAACGTAGTTGAACATAGTGACTAACGTTTTAATAACGTCGGTTTAACGTCATTGACGTTCACTGAACGTGTACAGAACGTACGGCGAACGTAAACCCTTACGTTCGCGTCACATCGAAAGTTTTGAACAGGTTCAAAACCTTGACGAGTGCCAATGTAACACGATGTAACATGACGTAGCTCAACGTCAGTCTAACGTCATTATGACGTCATCAAAACGTAACCCAACGTACTGACGAAAAATGACCACGTCGGCTTGTTACGTCGTAGTGTGACAGGGGTATAACGGTCGCCGATGCTGATTAACGCGCTATCGACACACTGATAACATGCTGATAACCCGCTGGCGGAATGTTGAGATGCACCGACAGACGCGGGATGGAAGTAGGTCACGCGGACATATTTTTGTTGTTGGGTTCTGCCGCAGGTCGAAACCCGTTGGCCGCACACTGCTAACATGCTGTGCTGCATCGAGTTTTCTCCCAAAACGTCGAAATGTTGGACGTGTCTCGACACGTTGAAAATATTGTGCGCATTGACGGCGTGTTGGGTAGAAAAGTTGTAATGTGACAGCACCATAAGTAAATAGTTCTCTCACTGCCGCCCCTTAAAGCTGCATAGTCCGATGAAGCATCACATTTTCAAAATCAAAACAATTATCTAGATTTGATTCTACATATCTAACTTAGATACTGATGCACTTATTAAGTATTTGTTGCCACATAGAAGGAAATGCCGAGTCGATTTAATAGAACCTGTTACTGCAGAAACCTACGGTATCAGAGTTTTGGCGTGCTTGCCAAAATTATTTTCACATGTTTGAATTTCAAATATCTCAAAAGTTAACCATTTCAATTAAAAGTTACTTCAAACTAAAGTAAGGTAGATTATAATGATCAATTTAGTATCCTTATCTCAAAAAAGGTCAGAAACGCAAAACCATCAGACTATGCAACTTTAAGCATTTATGGAATTGTCCATCACGTGACATAATATGTATTACGTGGGTTTGATTGACTTAATATGTCTGCCTCATTATGACCAAGCTCCAACGGGGGAGCGGTGGGAGTCCAGCGCATGTACGGCAACCATTTCAATCACGGACAATTGGGCTTCCTCATTCCACTGCTCCTTGCTCTATCCTAACAATGCCAAATGTCAGGCCTAGGGAGCGACAAGTATCAATTTTTATGTAATTGCTTTGACTCGGCCAGACATTGGTTTGACTCGGAGGTTCAAGTCCCATGACCCTCCAGAACGGGAGACAGATGCTTACCTCATTCGGCCATCGCATCATTCACTGGCTTGCACCTTCCCGCCTCACTCTCTACAATAGCGCATGCGCATGTGTTCAGGTGGACAGAGTCCGCGCCACTGCAGCAGCGCCACCTATCACACCATTATGCGCACAGTGTCCATTTTGAGCTAGACGTCCAGGCAGATGCTGCCACGTTCAAGCCCCCATCAACGCATACGCAGGTCAGCGTCTCCTCGGCCTCGCACGCTCTCCTCACCATCCCACCCACCTCCACCGCGACCCCTTGTGGCAGAATAACCAATTACAATCACATGTGTCATATGCTGGACACTGAGTTTCGCCATTACCATGGTTTGTTGGTTATTCGAGTTTTACGTCCTGGCAACATCTAAGGTCATATCAGGACTGGTACCAACTTGTGATAGTGTGCACTCATGGTGACTTCATAGTGCTGGCTCACTAGGAGCAGATACCAGGCCTGCCAGCACCATGGCCTGATATCAAACTCTGTCACATTATCCTGACACTTAACCAACCAGCCCTTTATAATGCTGCCCCACTAGGATACCAGGTCGCCCACACCATGACCTGATATCCCACTCAGTCATATTATCCTGACACTGAGCGACCCAATACTTACCCTATCCTAATAATGCCAAGTGCCTGGCTATGATGCATGCAACACGTATCAATTTTTACGTCATTAGTATGACTGGACCATGATTCAAATCGGTCGGTTCGAATCCCGCGATTTCCCGAAATCAGAGACAGACGCTCAACTCATTCGGCACATTGCCATGGTGATATGTGATGAGCCCTCAAATGCTGCCGGGTTAGAATATGTGTGTGTGAGGAGGAGGATCGGGTCTGGAGATGGAGGGTGGGGGGGTTGGCTTGGCCATGTGAAGTGGGTTGTTAGTAATCAGTCCGAAGGATCACTGTTGATCTGGCACTTCTTACTTGAACATGGTGTAAAAGCACTCACCATCCGATCTGACCATCCGAGCGGGTCTGGCAGCTGTAGTGACCAGACACAGCTGGTATCTGGGTGGCCAGGAGCCACTCACAGGTCGCACCCTAGTGGCAGAGGCAGGAACTAAACCCCTATGGAGTAGTACAGTAGGTAATAACTAAGTCCTATGACAGTAGTACAGTATGTAATAACTAATATAGAGAGAACTGATAAGTGATAGTGTCCTTGTTTATATTCCCATAATATATTATAGAGCACATATATATATATATATATATATATATATATTTATATATATGTGCTGATCTCTCCGAAAGACTTTCCCCAGGAAGGGCTAGGTAGTTAAGGCCCAGTCAATGGTAGCTGGCTATCTATCAGGGGTTTAGCTGAGGTAATTAGCTTAGCTATTGTGGTGGGACTAGAGCAAACAGTCAAGAAGAAATCCCAGATATCCACGAAAGGGAGTCAGGTCCAATATAGGACAAATCCTTGCCATAACAGAGATGAATATAAACTGCACATATGAAAGAAAAATACCACGGTTGAAGGGTTCAGACGCAAAAAAACAGACAAACGCCATCTGGGCTGAAATGAAACCACGAATCACATTTGAGCTGAAGCTGCCAATCCAGGTATTCTTTCTGCAGAGGCTGCCACACACCCTATGCAATGCTCCACCCAATACAAAACTAATATATTTCAACTGGAATGCACAACAATAAAGTCTATTTTACAGAAAGTAAGTAGCACACTTTCTTTCTTTTTTTTGCACTTATAAACACTTCAATTGCTGTTCAGCGCTGGCGGCTGGGTAAGGAAATACCAATGACATGTGCTTGCTCCTCACCACATAGACCAGGACTGATCTCTAATCGGCTGGATCTGAATGAGGTGGTCTCTCCCCTGGTACCGGGACAATGCCCGTATCTGGGTCGCTGTTGTGAGCTGCTCAGTTAGACCCCTTGGGCTCCTTCCTCCCACCGCCCACCCACCCAACCTCCTAACCACCCAACCACCCAACCACCCAACCACCCAACCACCCAACCACCCAACCACCCAACCACCCAACCACCCAACCACCCAACCACCCAACCACCCACCCACCCAAGCGCTGCAACCTGGTCCCAGCGCCATTGCGGCGTCCACTCGTCGACTGGTCCCCCGTTCTCTCCTCATTGTTGCGGTCAGAGCTGATCAAACGTGGCTCAAAGGTTAAGGACACTGAGCAACTCCCTTATCCCTCCTGTGAACTGCTCGTATGCCTTTGTAGGGGGTGTGGG
The DNA here is from genome assembly GCA_030323885.1 of Branchipolynoe longqiensis. NCBI lineage: Eukaryota > Metazoa > Annelida > Polychaeta > Phyllodocida > Polynoidae > Branchipolynoe > Branchipolynoe longqiensis. Next base: position 85,254,458 of record CM059192.1, read on the forward strand.
TGGAAGTGAGGGTTCGGGGAGGGTGCGGGTGAGGGTGCGGGTGGTTGTGTATCTGTGGGTGGCGGTGAGTACTACTCGCTAACAATTCCCTCAGTAGCAGCCTAGCGAGAAAGTTGGTGACACACCGGGAGGGTTCTTGGAGTTTTACATCCTGGTAATATCTAAGGTCATATCAGGACTGGTACCGATGTATGACAGCGCTCACCCATGGCACATCCTCAGCGGTTGTTTGTTGGAGTTTTACATCCTGGCAATATCTAAGGTCATATCAGGGTGTCTACAGATGTGTGACAGTGCACACACATGGTGACTTTATACTTCATAGTGCTGCCCCAATAGGAATCAAAGCCACCAGCACCATGACCAGATATACCACTAAGTCACATTTTCCTGACATTGAGTGAACCAGTCCTTGCCCTATCCTAATAATGCCAATCACCCGGCGCGGAAGCGACAAGTATCAATGTTATAAGTCATTGGTTTGACGCAACAAAGAATTTAACTCCTAACCTCCCGCACAGGCGGGCTGAGCTCTACTGATTCGGCCAGAAGAAGACAACCTTGAGTAGTCTAAACCTGCAGATTGAACTTGGTATTGCTTGGTGTTGGGATATTCGTTGATTAAACGGGGCAGGGACAATTTCAGTCGCAGTCAATTGGCCTTCTACAATTTTCCAGTACTAGCCCTACCACCGTAAGTGTGAGTGACTATACTAGTTAAAGTTGCATAGTCCGATCATTTTGATTTCTGCAATTTTCTGAGATAGATATATCAGGTTGATCATTATAATCTACATTGCTTTAGCTTACAATTTACAGTAACATTTTGATTAAATGGCTAGCTTTCGACATTTGAATTGACCGCATGCTAAATTATATTTTGCAAGCACGCCAAAACTCTGACACCAATAACAGCTTCTAGTCAATTGACTCCGTGTTCCCTTCCATGTGGCAACAACTGCTTAATAAGTGCATCGGTATCTAAGTTAAGGATGTCGGATCAAATCTAGATAACTATTTGGGTTTTTGAAAATGTGGTGCTTCATTAGACTATGCAGCTTTAATGACACAACTAAGTCATTTCCTTAAAGTTGCATAGTCTGATGGTTTTGAATTCCTGTATTTGTTCTGAGATAAATATATCAGATCGATCACTAGTATCTAGTTTACATTAGTTCAAACTTACTTTTATTTTAAATGGTAAACATTTTAGATATTTTGAGTGCAAACATGGAAGCTTGCCAAAAATCTGGCACCATAGACTTCTGCAGTAACAGGTTCTGTTAAATTGACCCAGTATTGCCTTCTATGCAGGAACAAATGCTTATTAAGTGCATCAATATCTAAGTTAGATATGTCAAATCAAAACTAGATGATTGGTTTGGTTTTGAACATTTGATATTTCATCGGACTATGCAGCTTTAACTCAGCCGGTATTAGAACCCAATTACTTTAAACACTGGTCTCCTTCCTGGGCTGGAAGCGAGTGTTCAACTCATTTAGACATCTCGTCCGGGATTCTTAACAACCAAACAAAGAAAACCAACCTGGTACGGCGTTGGATAATTTTCTTTCGCCCTCAGCCTCTCCCCCCAGTGGAAATGACCATGATCAGTGCCATCTCATTGTAAAAGCTAAGGCTCGAATATGTTGCTGTGTAGGCAGGCAATGGTGAAACCAATACAGACAAAGAGAAAGGAAGAGTATAAAGTGTAAATAAGAAGAGAGAGTACAGCCCTCTGGTTTATTATTTATATGGTTACATGGGTTCATTGTAGAGTACCACCCCACCCCTTTCCCCCAATGGGAAACAAGCAGTCTTGGCCCTACTGATAGGGATCCAGCATTCCTGGTCCTCATGGCTACCAGTGGTCTGCCCAGCACCGCCAAGCTGTATGGCCCCATGGCCATCACCAACCTTGACCTCTGCGTGTGGTGATCACTATCCCAGCAGAGGGGGTAGGCCCTGAGTGCACTAACACCCAGACCTGCCAACACCACTATGTCTATTTACATGCCACTCCGGCACCAGCAACCTATACATATATGTATATACATGCACATGGTCACGTACAACGTTCAGTAATAGAATATTTACATTCCGGCTATGCCATATATAGGAATAGTTTACATCATGACACAGCCTCAGTGGTTAGCGAGTTGGTGTCGACGTCCAATAGCCAATAATACGAAAATCAATGTGCTTTAGAGGCGTCGTTAAATAAAACAAGCGGTTTGGGTTAGTCGGTTGTTGGAATTGTACGACCTGACAATATCTAAGGTCATATCAGGACGGGTACCGACTTGTGACAATGTGCACTCATGGTGCCTTTATAGTGATGCCCCACTGGGAGAGCAGGCCACCAGCACCATTACCTGACATCCCACTCGGTTACTTTATCCTGGCACTGAGCCAACCCGTCCTTGTCCTATCCTAATAATGTGGAGTTCCAGACTAGGAAGCGACAACAGTGTGAATTTCCTCAGTCATTGGTTTGACTCGATCAGGGTTCGAACGAGCAGCTTCGAATCCCACAGTCTATCAACACTCAACTTATTCAGCCATCATATCTGGTCACGCCCAGCCTCAGAGCATCTCTGAGTAGCTCTAAACAGCTCTAAGCAGTTAAGAGTAGTTGTGAGCAGATCTCAGCAGCTCCCAGTATCTGGGAAAAGCTCGCTGCACAGAGTAGTGAAGCGGGGACACTCGGAGCAGGTCGGAGCAACTCGGGGCCGGTCGGCTTGATGCTGAGCAGCGGACGATAACTCGATTTGGCTGCCGTAGCTTGAACTTCTTTTGACGCTGAAATGAACAAAAAACAGGTAACAGAAAGCGTGCATAGATTGCTAGATTGCCTGAGTGGGCGGAGTTGGAGGTGGAGGTGGAGGGTGGAGGAGGGGGTGGAGGTGGAGAGTTGGAGGTGGGGGTGGGACTGGAGGTGGGGTGGGTGTGGATGTGGGGTGGGGTTTGGCGAGGAAGGATGAGATGGGGTGTGACGGGTGGGTCTTGGTGTGGATGTGGGGGTGTGGGGTGGTGGGTGGGTGTTGGTGTGGATGTGGGGGTGGGGGTGCTGTGGAGGTAGGGGTGGGGGCGGATGTGGGCGCGGGCGTGGGGTGGGGTTTGGGGGAGGAAGAATGAGATGGGGTGTGGTGGGTGTTAGTGTGGAGGTGGGGATGTGCGGTGGTGGGTGGGTGTTGGTGTTGATGTGGGGGCGGGGTGGAGCTAGGGGCGGGGGCGGAGGTGGGTTTGGGCGTGGGGGTGGAGTTTGGAGGAGGAAGGATGAGATGGGTCGTGGTGGTTGGGTGTTGGTGTGGTGTGTTGGTGTGGAGGTGGGGGTGGGTGTGGAGGCGGGTGTAGGGGTGGAGGTGGTTGTGGGGGTGGTTGTCATTCTATGTAGGGATGCCCTAAGACGGCTGTATTGCGGAGTAGGGTGTACATTGTCACATGTCAACTCAGCTGTACCCTTACCAGTTCAGCAAACACACACATCCACCCATACAGATACACCTCCACACATGTGTAAGAATACTCCTCACTAGTATTAGCACTACTCATAGTGGGTGTACAGGTTTGTTGTTGCCTTGAGTCCAAGCAACATCTAAAGTCATATCAGGACTGGTACCGACTTGTAACAGTGCACAGTCATTGTTACTTTATAGTGCTGCCACACTGAGTGTTCAGGGTGCCGACTTCTGACCGTGTGCAGTCATGGTGACTTCATAGCGCTGCCCCCTGGAGAGACCAGGCTGCCGATACCATGACCCAATATCCAACATAATTACATTATTCCAACACTGAGGTAACCAGTACTTGTCCCACCCTATTAATGCCGAACACCAGGCTAGGTAGCGACAAGCATTTTTTTTGTCTTCAAGGTTTATACTGCCTATTATGGATAAGCCTGAATAGACTTGTTTTCACCATTAGACAGTTTGTCGGTAGAAAGCCCCAGCCTTCTCTTTTACCGACCCAAGGGATTTTTAACCTCCCACACCACATAGACATGGTATGAGAGCAACTGGCCTTTGATGACGATGTAAGTTATCCACAGTGGTGGAAATCCAAATTGGCAGAGGTGGTGGCATGGGGAATCGAACCACCAACCTTCAGATTAGGAATCTGACCTAGAAAAAAGTCAGACACTCTAACCACTCCGCCACAGAGAACACCACAAGCATCAGTCCTATTCCTTCCTGCCACTCCCTCTTGCCACCCCTCCTTTCCCAATCTGACTGTCATTCGGTCACAAAAAACAACAACAAAAACCCCAGCAGACCACGGTTGTGAGATACTTTATTTCTGAATCAGTGGATCTACTTAATGCTGCATAGTTCGATGAAAACATCAAATATTAAAAACCAAAACAATTATCTCTATTTGATTATACTTATCTAACTTAGATCCTGGCGCACTTATTAAACATGTGTCGTCACCTAAAAGGAAACAGTCAGGCAATTTAATAGAATATGTTACTGCTGAGCCTCTGGTGTCAGACTTTTGGCATGCTTGCCCAAATTAATTTTCTATGCTTGCACTTCAAATAGTTCAAACGTTAGCCATTTAAAATAAAAGTTACTTCTAACTAAAGTAAGGTAGATTATAAAGATCAATTTCATATCTTTATCTCAGAAAATGACAGAAACTCAAAACCATCGGACTATGCAGCTTTAAGATATAGAATATACGACATGACATACTTTATTGGTGCCCCTTTTATTTTGACCGAATTAAGTCGGTTGAGTGGGTGGAAATGTAAACCCTCCTAGAGCTGACATCGAATATATAAGTTTCACTAGTGGTGTTCTCTGTGGCGGAGTGGTTAGAGTGTCTGACTTTTTTCTAGGTCGGACTCCTAATCTGAAGGTCAGCAGTTTGATTCCCTGACCGCCACCTCTGCCAATTTGGATTTCTACCGCTGTGTATAACTTACAGCGTCATCAAAGGCCAGTTGCTCTCATACCGTGTCTATGTGGTGTGGGAGGTTAAAAATCCCTTGGAGCGGTAAAAGTGTAGGCTTGGGCTTTCGATCGACAAACTCTATAATGGTGAAAACAAGCCTATTCAGGCTTATCCATGATAGGCAGTATAAATCTTCAACAACATTTAAGATACAACAAACTAGAAGCAGCCTCCCAGAAACTTACCGAATGACAAGATATCCCACTCAGTCACATTATCATGACAATGAGCTAACCAGTCCTTGTCTTGTCCTATTAATGCCGAGCACCACGCTAAGAAATGACAAGCATCAATTTTGTAAGTCATTGCTTTGACTGGACTGTGAATTTAACTCCTGATATCCCGGATGGGAAGCCTGCGCCTGCGCTCTACCGATTCGGCCACCGCGCCCGGTGCTCCTACAGGGTAGGAGGCTGGTGGTGTGGGGGTGCGGATGGGTGAGAGTTACAGCAGGGATGCCAGTTGAAAACTGTCAGTCCTGATTATAGTGAATTAATTTGACATGCCTTACATAATCAGCCTGTGTTCATCACTACCAAAAGTCTGTCGCATATTACACACCTATTCTCATATTACACACATATTCTCATAGTACACACCTATTCTCATATTACACACATATATTCTCATAGTAAACACACATATTTTCATATTATATAGGGATATTTACATATTTCGGACCCCTGTTGATCGGGCATCTGGAAATGTGTGTATATATATATATGATATATAATATATACAATCTATAGTGGATGTACTATATATTATATTATATATAATATGTGTATAATATAATAATGGAAATATATAATATATAATGGGTATATACTATGTAGTATGTATTATATATTATATCAAATATACAGATATGTGCACTAGATATTAATATCTAATATATGTTGTATAATTTGTATACAAGAATAGAAATTGCAGAAACAAGAGGTTGTTGATGTTGTAATTGGCCTTGGATGAATGAGATGTCCCCTATCATTCACTGTGGGGCTGCCAACGATTAGCATCGGTCCTGTGACTCTGGGAGAGTCTATATACCGCTCGTTGGGCTTGTCTCTGCCCAAGTCGCCCTGGGAATTATTTCAATTAAACAGAGATGTGCAATAGATAAAACGAAGAGCTATTTTCCACAATGCGATAAGCGCCAATCCAAAAAAAGAGCTTGCAATGCCAATGCCAAGCTTGTAGCTCGTGCTTTGGAAGAACATCTGTTCATAATATAGAATGAGCTCTTCATATATAGGTCATTCTCTAAAACTGGGCACAACAGTGTGACATGGAAATCAAAAGTGAAAACATTCCAAATAATAGCAACAATCCTTCCAAATTATAGCCTAATCCAATGTCCTATGCAGGTTTGCATGTTGTGCATATGTAAGAGTTGAACAAAATGAGTCTCAATTTTTGAATTAGATCTCATACAAATTGAGCAATACATTAATATCACTTGTGTACCATGAAAATCAAAGACACATCCAGAACCTCATTTTAACATATACAACATAGTCAAACAAGATTTGATTGATTACTGTTAAGCAGACAAGGTTATGACTTTGAAAAATAAGTTGAAACAAAGGTTGGCTATACGTTTGGTATCAATGTGTAAATTTTCACAGTTTCACTCTAGCGCAAAATCATATCATTTTAATTTTGATATATTTTGTGGGATAAATTCAATACATGTAGAACTGCTAACCTACCTAATAGACAGAGGCTCCAATAATTAAAGACTTAATTATCAGCATTGTAATGTGGAGACCAAATATGTGGTGCCCAGTTTTGGAGAATGACCCATATATATACATATATATATATATATATATATATATATATATATATATATGAAGAGCTCCTCCCCAAAACACGATCTACAAAACTAGCATTGGCATTGCAAACTCATTTTGTGGACCTGCACTTAACACCTTTTGGAAAAGAGCTCTTCAGATCTAATATAATCTATAATATCTACAATATATTATGTCTATAAAATATAGATATACTGTATATGTCCCGCTAGACACGCACTGTTCGAGTGCAGACACATTTACTCACTTCTTCTCAAAGTTAAAGAATTTCATGGATATGTTTTTGTTGTGCCTCTGAAATAAAGTGGGATTGTCTTATTTTATGTGCATTCAGTCTGAGTATGATTGTAAATGTGTGCACGCTTTCAATCTTGAAATGGGGGGTGTGCTTGTATTGGGTAGCATGCTTCTATTGGGACATATACGTTATATAAATATAATTAAAAACACTGCACCTGGCATTCAGTGGCAGTCATCTAAAATGAACCACCCTCCTTGTTTGTATCACCTCTTTCCCTATCTTCCTCATATATCCTTCGACAGCAAATATGACTTTAACCCTTTTGTTACACACCCATCATCAGAACCAAACCAACGCATATTGGCGATTTTTGGAGACAAATTGTCGCGTTGTGTACGACGGCATTAGGTCGGCTCACCCTGCTTCCTGTTGTGGTAAGGGAAAAGAAGAGCGCACACAAATGTGGTATATAAACTAGTAATGCACATCCAGTTTTGTTGCATTAGCGAATGGGTCTGTGGGGTTATGCATTCCATTCCACGGAACCGGAAGTTTTGTTCAATCAAACCCCTCCTTGATCGTGCATTGCAGATCAATCAAATGCCGATAATCCATGCAAAGTTATTGCAAATAGATCAACATGCGTTAATTCACGGAATATACAGATTTGTGTATTCCGTCACTGCAAAGTTATTGGAAATTGATCAGCATGCGTTAATTCGCGTAATATAGATTTGTGTATTCCTTCACTTCAAAGTTATTGCAAATTGATCAGCATGCGTTAATTCGCATAATACAGATTGGTGTATTCCTTCACTGCAAGGTTATTGCAAATTGATCAGCATGCGTTAATTCGCATAATACAGATTTGTGTATTCCTTCGCTGATCAATGCTTATAGTTGCATGGTCCAATGGTTCTGAGATTCTGTCATTTTCGGAATGAAATACATTTAGTTGATCATTACGATCAATGTCACTTGAATTGAGTAACTTTTATTGAAATGGGTAACCACGGAGATAATCAAAATGAAAACATGACAAATTAATTGTGGCAGGCATGTAGAAATTGTGACAACACAGGCTTCAATAGTAACAGGTTCTATTGAATTGACATAGTGCCCATCCCCTTATATGGTTATTCAGGACAAAATCTAGGTCAGTGCTTTGGTTCTGGAAATGCGATGTTTTCATCAGACTCTGAAGATTTAGTTATTTTATTCACGCTTATTTTGATTATTATGATTATTATGATTTGGCTGCATTAGTTCAGCATTCAATTGTTGATTATCTCTCATTACGCCCCACTTCGCTAAGGTCAATTAATCATTTCAGATGCTTTGCATAACTTTGCATGCGTATTCATCATTAACCTATTTAGGACGTCGCCTGAAATCACTGTTAGCCACAATGGAACACCGCCTGAATTTGTTCATTCACCCGGCATAATGACGTCTACATTTACACACTGGGCGCGGTGGCTGACTTTGGTAGCATGGAGGCCTCACCTACGGAATGTCAAGAGTTTGGTTCCCAGTCTTGAGTCAAGCCAATGACTTATACAATTGATACTTGTTGTTTCCTAGCCAGGCACTTGGCATTGATAGAATAGGGCAAGTACTGGGTATCTCAGGGTCAGGATAATGTGACTGTGTGCGATATTGGGTATTGGGACATGATGCTGGTGGCCTAATTTTGCAATGGGGCAGCACTATAAAATCATGATGGGTGTGCACTGTTAAGAGTTAGTACATGTCCTGATATGACCTTTGATGTTGCCAGAACGTAAAACTCCAACAAGCAACCACATTCACATCCCCATAGCAGTACATGGCTAGTGTTTCTGTGATGGACCATGTCCTATCCTGTCGCAGTGAAGAACAACACAGCGCTGACTAAGCTTTAGATCTCTTGTTCAATCCGCAACAGGCCAGAACAGTGTGTAAAATATTCCGATGACAATGGACTTGTCGGTGACCAGGTGGGTCGCATGTAATCTTCTGAGGGTGTTTGTGCATGTGTGTGTGGCCACTAGCAAGGCGTGGAACAGTCCACCTGATGAACTGTTCCTGGCAGTGTGCTGCCACCTGTTGTTACTTATTACGGAACAGGGGTCGGCTTAATTGCTTAGGTCACCATATGGTAGTCGGAATCATTAGGCCCCGCCGTCCTGATATGATCATATATGTTGCTAGGACATAAAACCAAGCAAACAGACAAACAAACATTATGGCTTACTATCCTTCTTTATACTTGCAATATAGATATATATATATATGCTGTATAAACCATTATACGAGTATAATAAGCTGGAAGATTCATTTATTCCCCCAGCCATTAAGTCATCGGCTGGTCACCTACTCATCAGCTCATCTACTCGTTCCTCATGACCTGATCCGTGCCGCCACCTACCCGCCCACGCCTCAGCTTCCCTGCATTCTCTCACTGTTCCGCTGGCCAACCAACAATTTGCTACATTGTTTAATTTTGTTGGGGATTAAACACATCTCATGTCATCGTTAATGAGAGATTAAGGTCAAATATGCGCGCATTAAATAATGTTTAATTTAATTAGGGAAAGACATAAATTACAACATGAATCACTAGGTGCGGTCATCGCAATATCCCAGAAACGAATCTGGGAAAGATAGGTGGCAGCCGGAATGGACTGGTGAATCCGATAGATGGCGTTGTGAATTGGTGAACTGTGCTAAATATTAACTTCATTAAAGTTGCTTAATCCGATCAAATCAAATCAACATGAAACCATCTTCCCAGATTTGATCCCACATATCCAAGATATGAATGCACCTACTCTCTTCTTTCCTTGGCATTTTCCTTTAAGTTCGTTGAAACTCATTGGTTATGGTCATAAGGCATCGGTGACGCGTTTGGCTTCAACTGGTGTGCAAGCTCAAATCATGTTGACATATTCCTTAATATCTCTCAAGTGTGTCACTTGACATGAGAGTTATCCTGAATACAAGTAGAGTGAGATATACCTGAAAGCTGTGCGGTTGTACATTTCATGAAAGCTGCCTGCAAAAGTGTTGAAGTGCTGTTGGCTTTTGCAAGTTACCAGCGGCACTCTCTCGGGGAGCAAGTATAGGTTTCACACCGGCAAGAACATGTCCAGACAGGCGCAAAACTATTTGTCCCTGCATTGGCTGGTCGGGAGATGTTGGGAGTTCCATACATCAACCGCCCTTGATGCTGCCACAGTGACATGGTTTTCTGTTCAGGGTTTGCTCCCTGAGGCTTCGGTTCTGTCAAGAACCTGTACCACAAGCAGTGGTTTACAACTCTGCAGGGCAGGGGCATCAAAGTCCCGGAGGTATTGCAATACGTGCATACCCATTATATATACACCAGGTATATATTAAGATATACCTGGTGTACGTAAATCCTGTCACCGAGGTCTTTGCGGGGAGGTGGCCAGTGCTGAAATGTTGGAGGCGCTGCAGGATCTGGACAATGCATGCCTGACCCACAAGTGGCACCAGTTCCGCTCACTGAGAACTCGTGGAACTAACCAGGCAGCGCTGCCCGATGTGTAAATCATATTGACGTATTAAAATATACAACACATCAATTTCTCTGCCGGTTATACAAGTTTTATGAACGCTGCTATTGTGATTTGCATCCTTATTGCTGCCAAAGCTACGAACCATAACGGAAACCTGCTACTGTTATTGAGATTGTCCGCATTGTATGTATCACGTGATCCTTCCGCCGCCCGTCGCAGGAGTCATACCTCATGTATCAACCAATCAATCAATCAACCAATCAACTGATCAACTAATCAACCGTTCAAATAAGACATGTTCGCTTCCGTTCCTCCCAACAATTGATAACAACACTCCTAGGTGGTGGCTTTCCAGAGCATTTGAAGAGTTCAGGTGCAAAACTCCACAACGCCAATCCAAAAATGAGGATAAACATTGGAATCAAACCTTCACCAATGTTATTTTTTTACATTCCTACTTTTTCTTCATTGCTCGATAAACATGTCATAACAAGAAAAGTGGAATTAGTGAGAATTACAATTATTTTCGGGAAAAGATCCTTTAATTTAATCAAATTTTTGGATTGGCGTTTACAGGGTTTTGCGCCTGAACTCTCTATTATATTTTACCCCCCCGATGTTGTTCCAAAGAAAATCTATATTCCCCACCAGAGATTGCTGAATGGAATCTATGGGCAAAGTGATGAGCAACATTTATCACGCGTGTTAATAGACAAATGATTCACCTCTGATTTTGTTCAGAGGTGACTTACAGCGCAATGTAAAAGTTGGAGAAAATGTGTATCACTGTTGATAGTTTGGCATTACTGCCTAATGTTGATAGAAATCCAATAGCTAGAATCTGAATGTATGCATTTTCCCACACCATATACTCTCTAGCATGTTCAAATCACATGATACAAAGGCATAATTAGTTTGAGGTGATAGAGTCCCCGAAGTAAACCTGCCATGTTTGAATGAACTGGTTGTATCACCTGACTACCTCAGCCAATGAAAATCACTGCTTCCTGAAGTAGCTTGGATAATTACACAGTAACCTCCCAACTTCCTCTAAATGGCTGCTATATTCACATGTCGTCTCTGTCAATTGAAACTTTGAAGTTCATTGATCTACTGTACTAATCTACTAATCAGTTCAAAATTTGCGGGTAAATAGATCAAGGTATACAAAGAATATATTTTGCTTTTTAGATTAAGAATTTACGTGCTCATTTCATCTATCCACATTTTCTCAACTGTTGATATAGGGTTGTTCTTCACCTTTATGAGGCTACTGTAGTATGGGGTGAATATTTAACAATGGGGGGGGGGGGAGAGTGTGCCCAGTGGCTTTTCCCACACCCCCCCCGCCCCCTCCACAATCAAACAGACAGGTGTGGGCAGACCACACTTCAGCCTACAGGTTGCAGTCGTTATATTTATCGCTACATATATATGTGATGGATACCGAATTATGCGAGCATAAATGTATGGAAGATCATATGTTATTATTGACTCATTATCTTACCACTTCCTCCACCATCCACGCATCTCGCAAACTATGACGATGAGAAGGGAATTGTCGGTGTGTTGACGAAATTATATATATATATACATAGACAGATACATTGGAACCCCATTATAAGGCACCCTGATCTAACATGAAATGTTGATATAACGAGATGATTCATTGGACCGAGAATTTAAAGGTAATTCAGTAAACTGAACCCCGATTGAGCGCCATTTTGTATGCAATGTCTTTTAATGGACCCCAATGATCATGAAATAATGGGATTTCACTGCATGTACATACATATATATATATATATATATATATATATATACATACACATATATATATGTACTATGTACACATGCAAATAAAATATGTGCATATATGAATATATACATACATTTATATATACATATATATATGATGCATATATCTATGCATATATATATGGTCACATATTAAACGCCTACCTGGGATACACACATGGGTAAATATCCAGGTCTGATTAAATTAACCAGCAATTGCGCTGGGGCCGCTACCTTAGAAACCAAGATCTGTGTATCAAACTCTTGTTGATTTAGACTAGTATAAACGTGAATGAATGTAACACAAATATGGCTACAAGACCAGTGCCTCAGCGCTGAAAAAAATACCTTTATTCACTGAATGAAATGATCATTTACCTCCCCCCCCCCACCAACAACAAATTCCTTGGGCATGCGCAGCAGAACCATACTTCCGGTAGCAGCTTGGTTGTCATTTCATCAATTCATTGAGACCGGGGGTCGCTAGGGGTGTATTTTTAGGGGGCATAATACTTGGATGTTTACTTTTTTTTTTTTTTTTTTTTTTTTTTTGCGAGTGGTATATTAGCGGTATTGTTTGTAGTTTTAGGATAGTGACATACATTACCCTCAACAGCCTTAGATATGTGACGATTGCGCCCCCTTCAGTATACATATATATAGTTGACAGGACGTAGCCACGTCTCTTGTAGAAATACTTGACCAGATAGAATACAAATTATATATATATATATAAATATAAATACACACACACATATATATATGATATATTACGAATATGGCTCTATATTATATCATTCATTCACATTGACTGGTGTGTTGGTGATGGTGGTAAATCTATCAGAAATTGACCCAGTTATTTTTGTATATCAGGTCTGATGTTACCTATTTATTTCCCGTGTACATTGAATAAATGACCTATCAAACATGACCCGGTGTTTGCCTCCTCCTTTTTCATTTCTGTTCTTGTTGGGTTATTTTTGTAAATACATTTGTCGACTAAGCAGGGGAAACTGCAATCACAGACACATTGGTCTTCCTCATTCCACGGCTTCTTGCCCTATCCTAGTTATGCCAAGCACCAGGCTCGGTAGTGATGAGTATACATTTTTTGTTTTAATTGTTTTTGTAAATATACTTTATTCATTGAATAAAGTCTTTTGTCAGTGCCGTGGCACTGGTCTTCCAGCCATGTGACAATACAGTTATTTACAATATATGCAGCCAGCCCAAATCAGCTGAAATAACAAGATCAAACATTCAAAGACTTACATATGGTATAGTTTGACAATTCACATACAAAAATAGCAGTTATATGTTGTATTCCTACACACTTGATAAATACATGTGTATTGATTAGACCTTTACATTACGGAGTGGTTAGGTGCATAGTTTCCCTTCATAGGTTTGTATGCCTACTATGTTGTGAATTGCAAAACTATCATGTTGTTGGAGTTACATTTTGAGATGGAGTGAGTGTTAGTAGAATGGTTTGTTTATTCTGCTAGATAGAGTGTGGTTAGCTTATAGGGTTATGCTTAAAAGGTTAATACCTCAGGTGTGTTTTTTGACTACATTTGAATATTATTAATTTGACTCCATCAGAGTTTAAATCTGGGGTTTTAAATCCTGCGCCTTACCAAAATGGGTGGCGGGTGCTCAACTCATTTGGCCATCCAGTCTGGTTATTTATAGGCATTGACATATTTTTCTTTTTCTCTTTTAAATATGATTAAAAGTCTTCGGGTCGGTTATCGGCTTAATTAATTTAATTACTTCGCAATTATGACATTTCATATTTATCACTACTTAGTTTGACGCTTGGTATTAGTAGGTTAGAGCAAGGATCAGTGCGTAATCTATGGGATAATCCCTAAGGAAGAGCACACCTTTTCTACGACTGAAATATTGCTCGTTAAAAGGTTGCATGATCGGATGGTTTTGGGATTTTCCACATATTTTTAGATAAATATACTAGACTCATTGCTATATGCTATTCTAGTCAGCTTGAAGTCATTTTTATTGTAAGAATTTAATATTTAGGACATTGCTGATGGGTACTGAGAATGTGGAAGCAGGAATGGGATAATCATGACTTAATTTATAACCAGACGGGATGGCCGAATGAGTTGAGCGTCCTTCTCTCATTCTGGTAGATCGTTGGATAGTGGGTTCGAATCCTGGTCGAGTCAAACCAATGACCTAAAAATTGATACTTGTCACTTCCTAGCCTGGCGCTGGGAATTATTAGGATAGGGCAAGGAACAGTGGAAGGAGGAAGACAAATCATCCATGATTGAAATGTCCCCTTCTTAATCAACTAATCTTTCAAAAATAATGTCAGTGGCAACAGGGGGTATGGTGCAGTTGCTGTTTTCTGTGTTCACACGACAGAGCGGCAACTGGGAGATGGTTATGTACCAATGACGCCTGAGGTAATTAATATTGAGGAACAATCGAACAAGGATCAATAGATCATATCAAGTCAAATGCATTTGACAGTATAACCTCGTTAAACCAAACTTGAAGGGACCCTAGAAGTTTATTTGGATTAACCGATCATTGGTATAATCAACCTTTGGCTTCGACTTGACTGGGCTTTGACAAAAAAGCAGGTGCATTATGACATATATGTATGTGAACATTTTTATTTTTGTGTTTATGTATATACAGTATAACCCCATTGATCCAAGCTTGGTTAACCCAAACGATTGGTTAATCCAAACTTTTTTCAGCGGCCTGGCAAAATACTACCATTTATCATATAAAAGGTGGGGGCGTCTCAGATGACCTTATAAACACAATAAAGTTTGGTTTCATCATACTAGAAGTGGCCTGGGGTCTGACACTTTTGTTTGGATTAACCAATAGTTTGGATTAACCGACTTTGGTTTAACCAACTTTTTTTATATGATAAATGGTACTATTTTGCCAGGCCGCCGAAAAAAGTTTGGATTAACCGAACGTTTGGTTTAACCAAGCTTGGTTTAATGGGGTTATACTGTATCAAGTGCTCAGGTGGGAAATAGATCAACAGTTAATTAAACAGTGTAATAGGTGTGAATAGGGTGACTGCATCATGGAGCCTATGTAGTCAAATGTTCAGAACCGTAGCCCACAAACGGACAGAAGTGTAGGTTGGAAGCCTGGTCCAGGTGCAATATTTCTATCGACACATTCTTAGTGCAAAATATTCTGATTTACAGCATTGGTGGGGAAATGCAAATGTTCTATTGCCGATCGGGATACGTGACCATGCGCATGTGTTTATATGTGTAGGTGCCGGTGGTGCCTGATTGAGTTGTAAATAGACATAGTGGTGCTGGCAGACTGTGCATAAGGGGCACTCAGAGCCTAGCCGCTCTCCCCTCTGCTAGTCAGGATCACCACACTCAGGCTCAAGGCAGGTGGTGGCCAGGAGAGCCACACAGGTTGGTGGTGGTGGGCAGATCACTGGCAACCATGGGGACCAGGAATGCTAGATCCCTATTGGTACAGCTAGAAATGCTTGTTTCTCATTGGGAGAATGAGGTGGGGTGATGCTCTATACTGAATCCATGTACCATATAAATAATAAACCAGAGGACTTGACTCTCTCTCTTCTTTCACACTTTATACCTTCCATTCTTTTTGCCTGTATTGATTTCACTATAGCCTGCCTACACAACCACAGATTCGAGCAGTAGACTTTACAATAGGATGAAATGTGGGTAATGGTTTTAGTTCCGAAAATGTGATACTTTCATCGAAGTATCAGCTTTTAATTATTTTTATTTTTTACTAAATGTAGTTTATTCAGTGAATAATGAATGCCTTTTGCCAGCACCAGACAACTATTCTTCTGGTCGTTCAGTACAATTTGTTGGTACATAAATGAAACTATCAGTTGCAATAATAACCACGTGCAAATCCTGTTCACTAATAGAAGCATAATATAATTGAACCATTAGTTGTAATAGTAACTGCATACAATTCCAGCTCAATAAAAGTATTATGCATCCGGTGAATATGCATCACATAGTAAAATATTCCGATAATGATGCATTGGTTGGGGAATGCAAATGTTCTGCTTATGAAAAAGGTATATAGGGCCAGGTGCATATATGTGTTTATGTAGTTCCTGGTGGTACTTGACTCATCGTAAATAGACATTGTGGTGCTAGTAAGATAGTGTGTAAGGGGCACTTGGAGCTCTACCCACTACCCCCTCCCCCCTCTGTTAGTCACGGATCACCACACACTCAGCTCAGGGCAGGTGGTGACCAAAGGAGCCACGCCACTTGGTGGCGGTGGGCAGATCACTGTAACCATGGGGACCAGAAATGCTTGATTCTCACTGGTAGAGCTGTAGATGCTTAATTCTCATTGGGAGAATGTGGTCAGGTGATATGCCATACTGGATCCATGTACCATATAAGAACAAACCTGAGGGCTTGGCTCTCTCTCTTCTTTCACTCTTTATACTCCTCCTTTCTCTTTTTGTCTGTATTGATTTCACCATAGCCTGCCTACACAACCACAGATCCGAGCCATGGTCTTTATATTGTATTGTATGATTCTAGAATTGATTTTAAATATTTCTTTCTGCCTTTATTTTTCTCTCTTCTTTTTTTCAAAAATATACAACATATCACCAACACACATATATATATAGTGTAAATATGCAAATCAGTGAATCCAATCACCAATAGCAAATGTGAGAAATGGGTCCATTGTTGGATCAGTGTTTTGCATTGTGTGGCCTAATGAATGGATCGGAAGTCTGAGATTGCAGTGCTGACTTTCATCTGACAAGTGTTATGTATAGCTGGAGTAGGGGTGGGAAGGGGATCAGCGTGCAGGGCCGTGAAGTACATTTGAGAAAATGTATATGACGTATAACACATTATACGAGTATATAAACAAGGGTAACATGTACATCATATATTTCCTCTTACGCATTGGTGGAGTGCCCCGCCGCCCCCCCTCCAAGCTGTCTGGTAAATTGAGGGCATGCGCCCCCCTCGCGTCACACACTGGAGGAATGTATGTACATATATGTACAATCATGTAAAATCACTTTAATCAAGTGAAATGAAAGAAACTTAATTGCATTAAAGCATCCTAACTTAAAAATGCAAAACTTCAACTGGCTTAACTTCAACTGGCTTTACATTAACCAATTGATGCAAAGATAAACCTGCAATTAAAAAAAGTATGTTTATTCTGTTGTATATGTTCTGGCAGCGTCCAATTACTGGTCTTCCAGCCATTTTTCAATTAGGGATTTATTAGACAAAAGGGGTAGATCGAGAGTAAGGTATACAATAACTGTGCAATACACTATTTGAAGCATATTACACAATGGAAATAGGTTACTGTTACCCACAAGTTCCAGACCAATATGGAAATGCCACTTGTTTTTGTGGGGGGAGCTGGATGTAACTAAGTCGGTAGCGTGTCCACCTGTGAAGGTGTGCGTCATCCTATCGATGCAGGTCAGTGGACACATTTGCAGTTTGGGCTATTTTCCATTCCAAGCTGTGGTCCACAACTGGTTGATCAAAGGCTGAGGCTGTGGTATGTGCTGTCCTGTCGGTGGGAAAGTTCACATAAAATACCCATTGCTGCTTATCGGAAAGAGTAGCCTATATGGAGGAAGCTGTTTTCCTTCAAAAAAATATGTCAGGATGACGATATGTTTGACGTCCAATAGTCGATGATGAAAATCAATGTGCTCTAGAGGGGTTGTTAAATAAAACAAACAAACACAAACAAAAAGTAAAAACTTGTGTTTGTGTGCACTACTGTTTAAACATAGGTATTGCGATGAATAGGAAAGGTGGTTATGAATCAGTTGACAATTGACAGTTGGTCGCTGACAGTTGATATTTGAAGTTGACAGTTGACCATTGACAGTTGACACTTGACAATTGACAGTTGGCAGTTGGCAGTTGACCGTTGACAGTTGACACTTGATGATTGACAATTAACAGTTGACATTTTGACACATGGAACCTGCCATGTCATCATCATCATCATGCTGTTGGTCGCGATGCGACAAAGACTGCTTTCATTACTTGACTGCCGCTCTCCATTTAGCTCTCTGCTGTGAGAGTGATGACATTTCATGAAAGCTGCCTGCAAAAGTGTTGAAGTGCTGCTGGCTTTTGCAAGTTACCAGCGGCACTCTCTCAGGGAGCAAATAAAGGTTTCACACCGGCAAGAACATGTCAAGACAGGTGCAAAACTATTTGTCCCTGCAGTGGCTGGTCGGGAGAGGTTGGGAGTCACATACATCAACCGCCCTTAATGCTGCCACAGTGGCATGGTTTCCTGTTTAGGGTTTGCTCCATAGCCTTCATCCTGTACCACAAGGCATTGGTTTAGAACTCTGCAGGGCAGGGACGTCAAACTCCCTGAGGTGTTGCAATACCTACAATATCTGCATACTCAGCCATGTAAGGTATCAATTATCAACAGTAGCAAGAAGGAATCCTCTAACTAAACATGGCTACCAGTGCCTAAGCCTATTATCCTAATTATCTACCTGTGAAACCAATGCTACAATGGGTGCAGACACAGGTGAAGCCTGTGGACAACAATGCAAAAATACCTCCACTGATGCCGCAAGGGTTGAACAATTGCTTGCAATATTGGCATTGCGCTTGATTCCTCCACGCCCCACAACTGCGGCTGCTTGACTCACAGGCAGACCAGCTGTTTTTTCTGCACCCACCCATGTCACAGTGGCAAGTTCTCACACCTAGCGCTGCTGTATTTAACTGGTCACCCACTAGCTTTTGACACTTCTCGATGAGCCATCAACATGTCCAACCTGCAGTACATTTTCTTTTCGAATCCAATCCGCAGCTGAAAAGTACAAGAATGTTTTGATATGTCGTCAAAGCGTTATTCCCCTAACTGAGGACAATGTCTGATCAGATTGTGCATTGTCCATGTTGATTCGCAACATGGGTAATTGAGCGCACTGACCAGTATTTGTTACTATCGACGCTATCACTACTGCCCCCTACCAACTTAGATTCAAACTAATAATGGCCACCGATCGATGCACCACCTGGAGTAAAAGTTGAATAATTCCGACCTGAACCTATTAAGCTCACTTCGGCTAGAGCATCTCCTTCGATCGGATCTGTACTTCTCCGGCTCAAAATTCACCACCCACCCAACCCAACTATTAAGATTTAGACTCATGTTAGCGTTAAGTGCCTGGAACCGCAAACTCTTAAATCAAAACACTACGACTCTATACTGTAACTACACAAAAAGAAAAAGAAACCTGCCACTATATACTGATCTGGTCTCCTGTTGCACAATTATCAACAGTAGCAAGAGGGAATCCTCTAATTAAACATGGCTACCAGTGCCTAAGCCTATTAACCTAATTAGCCTCCTCTGAAACCAATGCTACAATGGGCGCACACGCAGGTGAAACCTGTGGACAACAATGCGCAAAGACACTACACTGAAACCTCTCTAACCGACCGCCTTTCACAGATCGACCACTGCCCTATATCAATCGCTTTATTTGGTTCCCAAACGAACACCCATAAAATACCATTGTAGCTATAACAACATTCTCTAAATTGACCACCTCCCTGAATGGACCAGTTAACGTCGGTTCCATGGTCGGTCGATTTAGATAGGTTTTACGTATTCCATACTGACATATTATTGTGTTAATACACATGTAGTAGTCTGCAGTGACCTCTCAGGCAAGGAACTGCATACACAGGTAAGTGTAGATAAGGTGGTGACATCAGGAAGCCTAGATGGTGTAATGGTGTTCTATTTGATAGAAGGAACCTGTAGACCGATTGATGATGGAGAGCAGCACTCTGTGGGATCATTGCTACTTGCAGGCTTTAGATAGCATGATGGGGTCCATTCACTAAGGAGTTAGCTCACTATCTTATCAAAGTATGTATATTTGAAGGAATTTTGAATTTTGTTTTCATACATATGAAGAGTTCAGGCGCAAAACCATGTCAACGGCAATCCAAAAAATGTAGTTAGAATAAAATATGTGTACCTACTAAATAATTTTAATTCTCACTAATTCCACTTTTCATCTGGTGATATGGTTATGGAGAAATAAACAAGAAACTATGAATGTATATAACAAAAATACTTGATATTGATTATTCAAATGTTTATCTCCATTTTTGGATTGGCGTTTACTTGGTTTTGCACCTGAACTATTCATATGTATGAAAACAAAATAAATATATAGGGAAGCCTATCTCAAATATATAGTTAACCCAATGTGAAATAGATTGTTTTAACAAAGCTTGTAGCTATTTTATAGATGAAAATTGTTGTAAAATTACATTCATAGAATATATCAAAGATAGCTCCCAGATGGCAATGCAGACAAGGAGGATTCAGTTGGTGCAGTAAACAATACCTAGAAACCAATCATGTGTGTAGTTTCTCAGAAAGCACAATCATAGACGTGATGCAGTTTTCTCGATTATACAGTCCTGAAGATGGTGGTGAAGGTTAGTCTTCTTCTTTCATGTAGACCTCAGTGTATGGCCATCGTGATATTGTTGTAGTCACACGTACACGTGTGGTACTGTATTTGTAAGAACATAGCCCAGCTTTCACCAACTCGTGTACAATTTATCTGCTAATGGGATTCAATTTATAGAAAATAAATTGATGGAGGGGCACTAGGCATCAGGGTCACAAACAATAGTCTGGCAGTCGAATATGTTATTATTAAATATGTATAATATGTTGTGTTAGAATTGTTGTCCTACGTCTTGGAGAAAGCTAATAGATTAATTATTGTAATGATTATACCATATGGGGCGATGTCCACCCCCCCCCCCCCCGCCCCTCGCCCGCTTCCTGGAACGTCAAAGGTCAGCAGGCTTCGGCAACTGCCCCACCGTGACAACTCAGCGCGCAAGTTTCGGGGTTGCGGGTTCAACTCCAAGAGATATAAACAATACAGAAAGTTCAATAATAATAATGACCAATTCACTTCGGGTTGAGCGGTATTTTCGGGGGGGGGTGGGACACGGTTAAAAACACAGCCACGGAGAGGAAGGGGGGGTGGGCTACTCAACCAATGCGGCATCACAGGTTGAAGGGATAAGATGTATTTCCACTCAAGTATTTATACTTGTATAATATGGTATACATCACATAAATACTGTTGTGGGGGGGCGGGGGGGTGATGAAAATGGGAAATATTGTGACTAGAGCGGGAATCGAAGCCACATCTCTTGGATTCCGGGCCACGGCGCTAACCATCACACCAAGTAGGTTCCCTGATGTCACCACCCTACCCACGCCTACCTGTCCTTGTAGTTCCTTGACGGAGAGGTTAGTGCAGACCACTACACTAAGGTTACACTCCATGAAGCTGTCATGAATGCGCACTATCAGGCATACCTTTGTACCCACCCATATATAACCTCAAATGGTTGTTGGGGTTTTAGGTGCTAGTAACATCTATGGTCATATCAGGATGGGCACCGACTTGTGACAGTGCATAATCCTGGCAACTTTATGATTGATTGATTGATTGATTGGTGGTTGCTTTACGCCGTGTCGGCAGCATAGGCCATATTCACGGCGAGAAATGTTTGTTTTTTGTTCAAACCATCGCTTCTACATGTAAAAGCAGACAATCAATTATGTGCCAATAGACACTGATTAAATTAGAAAGCTCACAATCATATATTTGTGGTCAAGGGAAGCAAATTCCCATAGAAAAAGAAAAGTGTTATTAATAATTGATAGAATCTATTTAGTAAACTATATGAGGCGGTACAGTCCAGCTGCCCTCAAAAAGGCTAAAATGTTTTCCTGTTTTTCCTAAGTAAAAAGGTCATGCATACTGTCTGCAGTGTAGAACTGTTGGTGCAGGGCCAACAAATCAACGCAATTTAGTTAAATGTGTTTGAGTGTCAGCGGGGACTGACACCCAATACATTCAGGGGAAGGTTCCCCCTTGAGCAGAAAAGCATGTGTAAGCCACGAGTGGCCAATACGGCATCGGCTAAGGACCACTTGGTCCCGCCGACCTCCCGCATGAGTCTGTGGTGGTTTTCCCACAGATGGTTCAATTTCTTTAAGTTTATTAATGTTTTCATCCCACTCATGTTGCCATTTAGATGTTATGTGGGTGGCTATTAGTGGTTTCAGATCAGAGTGGGGGATCAGACACGGTTCAAGATCACAGTTCAGGGCCTTCTTTGCAGCCCGATCAAAGAAGGCCCTGAACTCTGATCTTGAACCGTGTCTGATCCCTCAACTTTATAGTGCTGTGCCAGTGGGAAGTCAGGCCGCTGGCACCATGACCCGATATCACAATCAGTCACTTTATCATGATACTGAGCTAACCAGTCCTTGCCCTACCTTTCTTAGTAATGCTGAGCGCCACGATAGGTAGCGACAAGTATCAAATTTTATAACTCATTGTTTTGATTCTCTATTTTTTAATTATACATATAGTTTATTCATTGAATCAACTCTTTTGTCAGCGCCGTGGCACTGGTCTTCCAGCCATGTGACAATACAGTGATTTACAATATATATATTTGTAGTCTGATTCCTTATTATTTGTTTATGCGGGGCTGTGAGAATACAACCATTAATGTTTACAATTTCTATTGTGAACAGCTTAGCTTTTGTTTGTAGAATTTGTATGGAAATTGTGAATAAACAAGTTCCAAAATATCTAAATGTATCGGCCGGGAACCGAACTCCGGGCATTTCGCACGGGAAGCCTCGTCGGTTCGACTACCTCGCTCTTTGATCTCAGATGTTGCTAGGAGGTAGACCGGGCAATAAACCGAACTAATTAACCTTTTTATTTAGCTTTTTATTTAGCTTTAGTTTTCTTGGGTTGGTTTTTAGGTCCGAAGGTGCTTGTGGGATGGGGGCGCGGCCGGTGTCGCACTTTCCGCTGTCCACCACTTTCCGCAGTACGCATCGCTGCTGCGCATGCATAACAATCGAACAGCATCATGACTAACCTTATCAATTTAATATAATGTTTTTGGTAAAGATGTTTTGGTATATGTGTACCAAGCGATTTGTTTCTAGGTTGTGTGGTTTTAGAGATATTTCACTTTTTCTGTATTTTCTGTATGAAGATTGCTCATGACCATTGACAATGCCTTGAGTTTGACGGTACATCCAGTGCAAAGCATTAATTTTATTCAAAATTAGTAGAAATCAAGAACCCTAACCTTATAAATTGAATATAATCTTTTGGTAAAGATGTTTTCTATATGTGTACCAAACGATTTGTTTCTAGGTGGTGTGATATTTCACTTTTTCTGTATGAAGATTGCTCACGGCCTTTGATAATGCATTTGAGTGTATGCATACAGCGGAAACTGGCGGACGGCGGAAACTGCAGCACCGGACAAGTGATTATCAATTTAGCCAGCTTGAATCACTTAGGACAAATACAAAAGTAATTGGAAGTCGTCCCCGCCCGTGCCTGACAAATTATCCTCTGCTGAATTTGCTCATTTTTATATTTAGTTAAAAGCTGTTAAAAATGTGTGGGCATACCAGCAGTTCACCTTTCATATGAATGTTTAAATCATTGGTTTGACTCAGTAAGCATTCAAACTCAGGATCTTGAGTCCCATGACATACCAGAACGGAAGGTGGACGCTCAACTCATTTGCCCTATGTAATACGTATCGGGCTACATATTACATCTACAGCTTAGACCAGACGGGATGGCCGAATGAGGTAGACCGTCCGTCTCCCAATTTGGTAGATCGTGGGGTCATGCGTTCGAACCCTGGTCGAGTCAAACCTATGACTTAAAAATGTATACTTGTCCCTTCCTAGACAGGCGCTCAGCATTATTAGGATAGGGAAAGGACTGGTTGGCTCAGTGCTAGGATAATATGACTGAGTGGGATATCAGGTCATGGTACTGGTGGCCTGGTCTTCCAGTGGGGCAGCACTATAAAGTCCCCATGAGTGCGCACTGTCACAAGTCGGTACCTGTCCTCATATGACCTTAGATGTTGATAGGACGTAAAACAACAACAAACAAACAAATCTACCGCTTATGCCAGAAAATCTAAATTAAAAATTAAAACTGCCCGCCCGACCCAGATTTTTATGTCAAAAGGACAATCACCAACTTTTTCTACATTTGGCCTTATCGCCACCACCAGCTGATTAGTGCCATAGTGGCGCCACCTGTTGGTGGCGGGTAGTTTGTCAAGTTCAGAGCGAGGCTGTGGTGGTGACCAAGACGTGGGTAATTCACCCCCATCGCTTACCAGGTGTGAAATGTTGGATCACTCACGCCTTCGCTCAGTCACTCAAAACAAGCAATCCACCGATAGCTCACCGACTTGCAGATGGCGGCCAGGGTCAACCGACTAGACTCTACCCGGCTCGACTTTCCCGGCTCGACTTTTCCAGGCTCGACTTTACCCGCCTCGACTTTAGCCGGCTCGACTTTACCCGGCTCGACTTTACCCAGCTCGACTTTACCTGGCTCAACTTTTCCAGGCTCGACTTTACCCGACTCGACTTTACCCAGCTCGACTTTACCCGGCTAGACTCTACCGGGGTGAAGTCGGGTGGGGTGAAGTCGAGTTGGGTGAAGTCGGGTCGGGTGAAATCGGGTCCGGCGAAGTCTGGTCACGTAAAGTCGGGTCATGTAAAGTGGGGTCTGGTAAAGTTCGGTTGGGTAACGTTTAGACGGGTAATGTTGAGGCGGGTAAGGGCGCGGTGGGTAACCTGGAGGTGGGTAACGTCGAGGCGGGTAACGTCGAGGCAGGTAACATCGACCCGGGTAAAGTCGAGGCGGGTAACGTCGGGTCGGGTAAAGTTGGTCGGGTAAACTCGGGTCGGGTAAACTCAGGTGAGGTAAAGTGGGGTGAGGTAAAGTCAGGTCGGGTAAAGTCGGGTCGGGTAAATTTTTGTCGGATGAACTCGGGTCGGGTGAAGTCGGGTCGGGTGAAGTCGAATCGGGTGAAGTCGAATGGTTAAGTGCGCTGACTGACTGGCTTCCCATGTGGGAGTTCATGTGTTCGAAACCTCCGACCGAGGCAAACTAACCATGCTCATGACTTACCAAATTTGTACTTGTCGCTAGCTAGTGAGGATCTTGGCATTAATAGGATTGGGTAAACAATAGTTTGTGTCAGAATAATTTAAAGTAATGGGATATTGGTTGAAGGTGCCGGCAACCAAGTCTCTCCATTGGCGCAGGCAGCACTATAAATGCCATCACGAGTGCATACTGTAAGTATGCAAAACCCGTCCTGCTATGACTTAAGCTGTTGCTAGGGTGATAAACCCCGAAACAAAAATCACTTACATCCTTGTCCAGTCGCTCACCTAGAACTGCATTCACTGATTCGCTAACTCACGAAACTAGGTCATCCACTTAATCAATCAATTTGCATGTCATTTTGGAGGTCGTGGGTTCAATCCCCAGGGAAATGCAAACGTGATGTTCATTCCGTACTTCTTTGGAATTGGACACTGTGTGGTTGGCTCAGCATTAGGATATTGTGGCTGAGTGTGTTATTAAGACAAGACACAATGAGCACTGTCATGAGTTGATGTTTTTTTTCAGTATGCCCTCCTCTATTGCTAAGAGGTAAAACCTCATTTCCTTCCACATGTTCACAAGGTAATCAGTTCACATTAAAGTTGCATAGTCCGTTGTTTTTGAGTTTTTGTTATTTTCAGAGATAAATATATTAGGTTGATCATTATAATCTACCTTACTTTATTTAGAGGTAAGTTTCATTTTAAATGGTTAACTTTCGAGATATTTTAAATACAATCCGACAACATTAATTTTGGCAAGCACGCCACAACTCTGACACAATAGGGTTCTTCAGTAACACCTTCTATTAGCTTGGCTAGGTATTTTTTTATGTACGGTGACAAATGTTTAATAAGTGCACCAGTATCTGAGTTAGGTATGTAGAATCAAATCTAGATCACCGCTTTGGTTTTGAAAATTTGATATTTCATTGGAGTAGGCAGATTTAAGTGACCTTCAAATATCAATATAATATATATATTCAATATATTTAAAACACAGTCAAAGCTTAATAAGAACAATGCATTTGCGACCGGGTTCGTTGGCCAAATCATTAACAGTGCAGGTTTCTCGTGCGGAAGGTCGTGAGTTCGATTCCCGATCGAGTCAAACCAACCACTTACAAAATTGATACTTCTAGCTATCTAACCTGGCACTCGGCATTACTAGGATGGATCAAGGACTGGTCAGCTCAGCATCAGGATATTGCGACTGAGCGGGAAATCGGGTCATGGTGCCGGTGGCCTAGTTTCCCAGGGGGGCAGCACTATGGAGTCACAATTAGTACATACTACCACACAAGTCGGTATCCCTCCTTGATTGAAGATTTATACAGAATATCATGGATAAGTCTAAATAGACTTGTTTTCACCATTAGACAGTTTGTCGATAGAAAACCTGAGCCTACTCTTTTACCGACCCAAGGGAGTTTTAACCTCCCACACCACATAGACATGGTATGAGAGCAACCGGCCTTTGATGACGCTGTAAGTTATACACAGCGGTGGAAATCCAAAGTGGCAGAGGTGGGGGCATGGGGAATCGAACCACCGACCCTCAGATTAGGAGTCTGACCTAGGAAAAAGTCAGACACTCTAACCACTCTGCCACAGAGACCTTTGATGTTCCCAGGAAGTAAAACTCCTATAAACAAAGAAACTTTGCATTAGCTGTTGAGAAAAGTGCTCAGTTATTTTTCTCAAGAACTATTCCAAATGTTTTCCTTTCATAAAAGTAGGTCATGTCCTTACGGTATTATTCGGCTTTGAAATGACAGAAATGGTTCAATTTGTGGATCTCATTGAGGAAGGCCCAGGTGGGGACAAAAAGGGACAGGTGTGTTCGTTTCTCTGTTGCTGTTTTACGTTCTAGCAACATCTAAGATAATGTCATTCTGGGGACAGGTGTGACGTCAGGTGCATCAATACAGGTATTAGAAAAAACAAGTACCTTTGGTTTCATTTTGTTTTATTCAAGTGTTTTTATTCCTCTGATTAAGATGTTGTCAGTGCCAATGCACCAGCTGTGCACTGGTCTTCCAGCCGTAATGACAATTACTACTACGGACTAAACAAAGGTACAACATACATGGACAATTGTGCATCTTGATGGAACATGGGTAATTGGCCACTCAAACTCGTATCCCCTGCCGCGATGCGAGGACGCTTTCTATATAATACATATGTGTAAAGAAGAAGAGAGAGTCAAGCTCTCTGGTTTATTATTTATATGGTTACATGAGTTCATTGTAGAGTATCACCCCCACCCCTTTCCCCAATGGGAAACAAACATTCTTGGCCCTACCAATACGGATCCAGCATTCCTGGTCCTCATGAATACCAGTGGTCTTCCCACCACCACAAGCTGTATGGCCCCGTGGCCACCACCAACCTTGACCTTTGAGTGTGGTGATCCCTATCCCAGCAGAGGGGGTAGACCCTGAGTGCACTGACACTCAGACCTGCTGGCACCACTATGTCTATTTACATCCCACTCAGGCACCACCAACCGCTACATATACATACATACATGTGCCTGGTCACGTACACCGATCAGTAATAGAACATTTCCATTGCCCCTATACCGAATATCGGAATATTTTACGCTAGGATAGGGCAAGAACTGGTTCGCTGAGTGTCAGGAAAATGTGACTGAGTGGAATATCAGATCATGTTGCTGGCAGCCTGATTTCCCAGTGGGGCAGCACTATAAAGTCGTTATGAGTGTGCACTGTCACAATTCGATACCCGTCCTGATATGACCTTAGATGTTGCTAGGACATAAAACAACAAAAACAAACAAACTATAATCTATTAGGGAAATATCAACAAGGACAGTATCTATCTTCAGTTACCTATATTATACAATACTCACTATAACCTATCTGCTGGTCCTGTGTAGTTACAGTATTGGCCACATTGGCGCCACCTGTGATGGGCTCTTTGCACTGTATGCCAACAGCATCTGGGCGTTATCGCCTATAAACCCATTTGGACGGTCAAAAACAAGTATATATATATATAT
The DNA here is from genome assembly GCA_030323885.1 of Branchipolynoe longqiensis. Classification (NCBI taxonomy): domain Eukaryota; kingdom Metazoa; phylum Annelida; class Polychaeta; order Phyllodocida; family Polynoidae; genus Branchipolynoe; species Branchipolynoe longqiensis. The sequence continues at coordinate 85,282,881 of CM059192.1, forward strand.
ATATATATATATATATATATATATATATATATATATATATAGATCCTCTAACTCACAAAACTCCAGGAGAGAAAAAGGCAGTGGGTTGAGGAAAAAATCCTCTGATGCGACTGACACTTGTCAACATCCGGTGAAGGCGATCAGGCCACAGGTGGCACCACAGGGGGCGCCACCGGTACAGTGTTGGGTCTTACGGAGTATAGCAATAATAATAATAATTCCCTCACATATCTTTGTACTTGCATAATGTGATATCCATCACATATATATATACACACACCAACCCCCGCTCTTTCATTCAGTGGTCAGCCAGCAATTCGGGACTGAAATAAGTCTCATACCCCCCAAAAAAACACCAGAAAATAATTAGGTAATTTCTTCATCATTACTGCCCATATCTCATTGGGAACAGGTGTGCATTCTGCGAGGACAAATTATCCTGGTATCCGATGACGTCACTCAGATATAGTTCAACGGTTCTCTGCGCATGCGCAATTGGGGGAAGGAAGTAGGTACTCTTTAGAGATTTGCACGATTTTTCAGGCTGAACCTGTTGGAAATGACCGGACCTATCCGAGCGACTTAATTACATGTAGTTTTTGTAGTCGGCACTTCCATTTATAGTTTGAGGCAAGGTAGACATGGAGGAGTTGATAGGGTACTTGCTTGCGTTGATAGGGTACTTGCAGGTATGCGTTGATAGGGTACTTGCATCAGAGTGCCTAGGTAGTGAAATGCTTAGAATACTAGTCCTGAGGATGGCAAGAAATGCAGGTTTGAATTCTGCTCTAGGCGCAATATTTCCTGCACTGAGACAAACAACGGAAAGATGACGCCAATCAAGAGAGAGTTTGCCAACCCTGCATGCCTGCCAACGAATGTTGTACCAGAAACTAAATAACTTCCATATCCTACTGCATACAAAACAATGTAATGGATAAAAGAGTATATGAAGAGTTCAGGTGCAAAACCAGGTAAACACCAATCCAAAAATATAGCTTAAATAAAATATTGTAACCATAAATAATTTTAATTTTCACCAATTGCACTTGTCATATGATGACAGGGTTAAGGAGCAATGGACACAAGAGTAGGAATTTACGAAGGCGGAGGCAGAGATATTATAGTGGTTAATCTTTATTCAGGAGCAGAGAAGGATCATTACGTTCAAATCTATAATGGTTAGTTCAGTTCACAATGTCGGTAAGTTCAATCGGTCAATTGGTTGGCGGGACTCAAACCATCAACCCTACCCATTGCCTGTTTTATCAGAGGTATGGGTGGGTGGGGGAAGTTTGGGTAGGTGTTCCGTTGGTGGCAGCTGGATTGTGTTTGATGGTTTGAACCTGAAGGAGCTTGGTCACGTGACAGTTTGGCGGGAAATTCTAAGTCAGTTCAGTGGGTAGCCCTGGAGATGGCTGGTAGGGTTAGTTTGGCCATGATCCTCCAGCCAGTGCGCGCATCAGCAGCGACCATGGTTAGTTCAGTAGTTAAGGGGTAGGTGGCAACACCATGGTCTTTTCATTCGGGTGATCTCCGCCCCATAAATAACCCATGTTACGAATAACATGCACAGTTTACGAAGGCGGAGGCAGAGAGATTATAGTGGTTAATCTTTATTCAGGAGCAGAGAATAATCATTACGTTCAAATCTACAATGGTTAGTTCAGTTCACAATGTTGGTAAGTTCAATCGGTCAATTGGTGGGTGGGACGCAAACCCTCAACCAACTTTGGGAGGGGTCGAGTCCCGGCCACCAGGAGGTCCCTAGGGACATAGGGGTGGACCACTGCCAAGGTCCAGGAGCCCGGCCGCATGATCTCAGGGATCAAGTTGCCGGCCGCATCGCAGGCTTGGGTCCCCTCCCCTTCATAGGCTGTGTAGTGTGTATTCCTCTGGGGCTTGGACACCGGTCCCTGCCATCCCCATCCTGGAGATGTGATTGTCTGTTTCAGGTGGAGTATGTATGCAAGGAGGCCTTCTAGAACAAGCTGACAAGGAGGCCTTCTACAACCAGCTGGCAAGGACGCTCATTGACATCCATTGCACTGATAAGCTACTGCTGATAGGAGACATCAATGCAAGGATAGGAAGAGACAATGACAAGTGGCCCTTGGTCATGGGTAAACATGGAATCAGGAAACGCAACTCCAATGGCGAGCTCCTACTGGCTTTGCGCTCTGAGTTCGAACTGATAGTGACAAACACCATGTTCAAGCAGAAGGATGAACGCAAGACCACTTGGATGCATCCTCGTTGCAGACACTGGCATATGATCGACTTCATCATCACAAGATGTCGGGATAAGGTGGACATCCACAGTACTCGAGCCATGCATGGAGCTAACTGCTGGACAGATCATCAGATGCTGAGGTCAAGAGTGGCATTCAGAATATGACAAAAGCACAACAGGCATGGGACAAATAAATGACCAAACTCAACACAGCAAAACTAAGTACCATCAGTCACAGGGAGAGCTTCAAGCAGAAGATGGACAGTGCTGTCACACAATGGGAGGACAAGGAAAGCCCAACACCAGACAAAGAATGGGCAGCTTTGCAGCAGGTCATATACAACACAGCTAAAACATATCTCGGCAAGCCAGACAGAAAACACCAGGACTGGTTCGACCCCAACAATCAGAAGCCACAGAATCTTATGAGCAGAAGAGACCAAGCCCACCAGAGAATGTTGCAGACCAGGAACATTAGATCCACCAATGCAGCATACAAAGATTCCTGCAGATTGCTACAAAAATGCACCCATGCATTGAAGTCAGACTGGTGGGAAATGAAGGCAGAGGAGCTGCAGAGAGTTGCAGACAGAAACAACATGAAGGGCTTCTACAGTGGACTGAAGGAACGGTGGGGACCCATGAAGAAGGGACCTGTTCACCTGAAATCAACAGATGGAATGGAGACCTTTTCTGACAGCAAGAGAGTTGTGGCAAGATGGAGTGAACACTTCCAGAAGCTACTCAACGTCCCTGGTGACATAGATCACAAAGCTTTTGACAATGTCCAGAAGCGTATGACCAAAACATGCCTCGATGAGATTCCAACCATGGATGAGATGGCTAGAGCAATCACCAGCCTGAAAGATGGCAAAGTACCCTGGGGGTGATGGAATTCCTGCTGAAGTATGGAAGCACGGAGGAGACAATCCGTTGAACAGACTGCTGACCTATTCAATGTCACACACTTCAGCGTGAAGACCAAGACTACTCGGATACTGGTGAGAGAGCTACTATTCGCAGATGACAGTGCACTGCTTGCCCACTCTGCTGAAGAGATCCAGAAAATAGTGGAAGTTTGGCCTGAAGATTAACATCAAGAAGACGGAGGTGCTGTACCAACCCAACTCTACAAGAACCCGAGAGGAGGAGATCATGGTTGATGGAAACACCTACCTCGGAAGCACTATATCAAGTGATGGACGTATTGGTGCTGAAATACAGAGGAGGATGGCCAAGGCTAGCGCATCTTTCGGCCGACTATGCCAGAGACTCTGGAACAACCACCATGTGTCCATTCGGGTCAAAGGCAAGATCTACCATGCAATCATGCTATCCACTTAACTAAACGGAGCCGAGGCCTGGACAGTGTACAGACAACAGGTGAAAAAGCTGCATGCCTTCATGATGCGACATCTGCATTCAATCATGAGGCTCACCTGGAAGGACAAAGTGACAAATAAGGAAATACTCGAACGGACGGGGCTGCCCTCTATGGAAGATCTCCTGATCAAAAAGACTGGACACCTCATGAGGATGTCATCAGACAGGCTACCAAAGCAGATCCTCTATTCTCAACTGTCTTCTGGTTACAGAAAGAGATGGCACCCTCCTCTCTGGTTCAAGGATACCATCTAGAGAAACCTGAAGCTGAGAGACATTAAGACCGACTCATGGACACAACTCTCACAGCAGAGAGCTAAATGGAGAGCGGCAGTGAAGTAATGAAAGCAGTCTTTGTCGTATCGCGACTGACAGCATGATGATGATGTATCCTAGGAGATCATATTGAGTCAGGGTGAGTCTGGTGGGTGGCAGCAAACTGTAGATATTTTTTTGCCTGTGCCACTTTATTTGTCCAGGTTCCGCTCGCCATTCCGGCGAAGTATACCTCCAGTATCCTGCTGTGCAGTAGGTCAGGGTAGCCTGGGAATAGAGGAGCAATTTAGTACGATATTCCCAGGCTACCCTAAGTCCATCAGTGAATACATTCTCGAAAGAGACTTCAATTTCTGAGATATTCATTTTGTTAGTGCGGCGACCCGCTCTGGTTCTGCCAGTGGCATCAAAGGCCCTCCTGCTGAGGGCATCGGCCAGGACTATGTCCTTGCTGGGTTTGTGGAAGATCTCAATGTCACATCTGTTGGTTGCAGCGAAGGCCCATATTTCCCTGGTGCATGCCGTGAGAATGGTGTCTCTTCCTGCACCAGATTCTAGGACCTGTTGGCTTGCCGAGTTAACAGTGTTATTGATTATCACACCGTCCTCAGTGTGTGGTGGGGGCCAGTGCTCTCATCGTCACGACGAGGTTGATGGCCTCAAGGTGAGCAATGTTGCTGTATTTGTTCTTGACACTCTCAGGGTAGGTATTCCCGGAGAAGTGGCTCTGGGAGAATGCACTGCCAGCGACCAGGGATGAGTCGCATTCGACTATCCATGTGCATTGCTACCTCGATGACTTTGTGGGCATGGACCCCAACCGCCAGACCTCCTCTGCCTCGGAAGACCAGTGCTATCACACAGATATATATGAATAAAATACATTTACCAAACAAAAAAGAAGAGGGTTCAGACAATGACTAGGAACACTCGCTAGCTACAGGGTCACTGCAACTGACATATATATATATATATATATATACAGTATATATATGTGCTATATCTACATGCTATACATATCAGTTGTACATCAAATCATCTGATGTGACTGACACGGTCTTGTCAACATCTGCTGGAGTTGAGGTGGGCCGGAAGTGGCACCACCAGTACAGTGTTAGGTACATGGACTATAACAATATAATAACAATTCTCTTACCTATATTTATACTTGTATCTTTATATCTTATGCAACACATGTATATTCAACTGATGTATATACATTATATACTTATGCTATCTGTACATGCTATATACATTAGTTATATATATATATCTATTCAACTGTTATATCTGTAGTATATACATATCATATATATATATATATATATTTATGCATGTTATATCATCATCATCATGCTGTCAGTCACAATGTGAAAAAGACTGCTTTCATGATTCTCGATTTAGCACTCTGCTGTGAGAGTGATGTCCATGAGTTGGTCTTAATATCGCTCCGCTTCAGGTCACACTTGATAGTATCCTTGAACCGGAGGTGAGGGCTTTGTCTCTTTCTCTGATGATAAGACAATTGAGAATAGAGAATCTTCTTTGGTAGCCTGTCTGTTGATATCCTCCTCATGTGTCCAGTCTACCGGAGGTTCTTACTGATTAGAAGATCTTCCATAGAGGGCAGCCCTGTTCTATCTAGTATTTGTCACTTTGTCCTTCCAGATTATCCTCAAGACCGTCATATGTACATTGTCCAGGCCTTAGCTCCATATAGTAGGGTGGATCGCACGATTGCGCAGTAGATCTTGCCTTTCACCCGTGTGAACACATAGTGGTTGTGCTCGTAGTCGGCTGAAAGATGAGCTGGCCTTGGCCATCCTCCTCTGTATCTCAACATCATTGTGTCCATCACTTGATATAGTGCTTCCAAGGTAGGTGAATTCCGGAATAGAGTAATGTATAAGTTGTACATATATAAGTAGACGTACATATATATAACTGATATATCTATTGTGTGAGTACATATATATACATACTAGTATGTATACCTTGTTGTTTGTTGTTTTACGTCATAGCAACGTGAAAGGTAATATCAGGACGGGTACCAACTTGTGACAGTCCGCACTCATAGCGACTTTATAGTGCTGCCCCACTGGGAAATCAGCCAGCACCATGACCTGATATCCCAGTCAGTTAAGTTATCCTGACACTCAGCCAACCAGTCCCTGCCCTATCCCAATAAGGCTGAGCACCTGGCTAGGAAGTGACAAGTCATTCATTTGACTCGACCAGGGTTCGAACCCACTAACCCATGGGTTCGGATCCCCCAATCTCCCATATCAGGAGATGGATGCTCAACTTATTCGGTCATTCGTCTGGTCATATATATACCAGTTGTATGAAAACAACAACAATGAATAAAACATTCTCAATCAACAACAACAAAAACACTAAGATGAAGCTACACACATTGCTTGATTCTCCAACCGGAAGCTCCCACCTGTAATGTGCTAGGGAGGAGAGAGGAAGGTGTGCAAGAGGCGGACAGATGCTAGCTCCCAGCGCCACCCAGCGCCACCCAGCATCACCCAGCGCCACCCAGCGCCACCCAACGTCACCCAGCGCCACCCAGCGTCACCCAGCGCCACCCAGCGCCACCCAGCGCCACACAGAACCACACAGCGCCACACAACGCCGCACAGCGGCAGCCAGCGCCACCCAGCGCCACCCAGCGCCACCCAGCGCCACCCAGCGCCACCCAGCGCCACCCAGCCCCACAGCGCCACACAGCGCCACACAGCGCCACACAGCGCCACACAGCGCCACACAGCGCCACACAGCGCCACACAGCGGTACCGCGGGGCGGGAGGGGGCGCGCCACCCAGCGTCACACAGCGCCATACATCGCCACAGAGCGCCACACAGCGCCACACAGCGCCACACAGCGGTACCGCGGGGCGGGAGGGGGCGACGGACAATTTCTCATATGTAATTACTCGAACTGTCGTGGTCGGTAATTACAGGGATTGTTCCTGGCGAGCAATCCCACGTGCCAAAATGAATAGGACTCCTTGCGTGGCGACGGCGACTGTCACTGTGAGGAGAGTGTGACAGCAAGTCGCCAGGGTTCGTTGGATTGGTTGTTGGAGTTTTACATCCTGGCAACCTCTCTGGTCATATCAGGATGGGTATCGACTTGTCACAGTTTGCATTCAAGGCATTGGGCGCGATTGCCGAATCGGTAGAGCGTGGACCTTGCGTGTGGGAGATCGGGAGTTTGGTTCCCAGTTGAATTAAACCAATGAGTTATAACATTGATACATATCGCTACCTAGCCTGGCGCTCCACATGAATAGGATAAGGCAAGGACTGGTTAGTTAAGTCTCAGGATAATGTGACTGACTGTGATATCGGTTCACGGCCCCAGCAGTTTGATTTCCCAGTTGGGTAGCACTATACGTTGCATGAGTGTGCACTGTCAGAAGTCAGTACCCATCCTGATATGACCTTAGATGTTTCCAGGATGTAAAAACTCAAACATCGATTCATGGTGACTTTATAGTGTGCCCAACTGCGAAATCAAGCCGCCAAGACCAGAACCCTGATATCCCCGTCAGTCACATTATCCTAACACTGAGCTAAGCAGTCCCTATACTATCCTATCACCCAACATGCGCTAATATGGCTTTCTGACTTGACATATAAACAGTCACCCATTGACTAGGCACGCTTTGTTGAATGGGCTCACTCTGAGATACATGACCTCTTTTTCCTCGGCTCACTCTACTTATGGGCAACGATGCCTGTTTCCATAAAATTTCTGTTGTTCATTAATGGAGGGGTCCTCACACCCCATGTTGGTCTTTTTGTAGGCTCAGCCTACATATGCCTATGTAAGACCCGATGTTGGCTGCTGGAAGGCGGCTGAGCCTACATATACAGACAAATGTTGGTAAAATGAAAAGACTGAGTCTACATAAACCTCTCACAGGACAGCACAGGAAAACTCTGTCTTTAGCGAAAAGATTGAGCCTACATAAACCTCTCACAGGACAGAACAGGACAGGACAAGGCTGTATTTAGTGAATTTCTTTATTTCTTTATTTACTTACGCTTAGTTACATAGAATTGTTGATCATTGATAATGTACAAATAGAGTTTATATACTACAGCATTTATATACGACGCAACAAAATACCAATATTTGTCATCGCTGATAATCTTCCAAGTAGAGTTGAATAGACTAAAATATAGTAGACTAGTAATCGTTTTTGCCCCGCCTTATTTTGGTTCATTTTGGTTTGTTTGGTTCAGCCTGCATTTTCTGGTTCCCTCCATAGGCACTAGGCTGTGCCATAATTAATCTTCAAGGTTCTACACGCTCCTCTCCTCTTGTAGTTGTGAATCTTCACGCCCAATGGCACCATCGGCACAAATGACACTTCATGTCATTACCACTAGGTGTCTCACCAATTTGACATAGTTTCCACTCACCTATGTGTGGCACACCACACTCTCACCAGCTCACACCAGCTCACATCAACTCACACCAGCTCTCACACACCTCCTCTCACCACCACATTAATAAACTTAAAGAAATTGAACCATCTGTGGGAAGGCCACCACAGATTCATGTCGGGGGTCGGCGGGACTAAGTGGTCCTTAGCCGCTGTCGTATTTGTAAGGTATGTGACATATGTATGGAATGCAAGACCGGGCGTGCTGGTCATGTGACCAGGCACGGGACACCGGCACGGGAGAGAGGGAAATAAACCAGTCTTACACTCGAGCTCAACGTGTCCACATCCTTCCATTACATGGTGTCAGATAGTGAAAACGAAGACGGATACACAGCAAACATGGCGTTATCCGGACTTAAACCGCCAGCACCACTAGTATTGGATAACCATATGGCCATGAACTGGCGAGCGTGGTTAAGCTCGTATGAAATATACGCCGGAGCGACGGGAGTCACGTCAAAAGCGGAGAAAGTGCAATGTTTGATTTTCTTGCACGTAGCGGGACCCGAGGCACAAAAAGTCTACAGGAATGCCACCATTGAAGGCAGTGACAAAGAAAAAATAGGCCCTTTAATTCAATTATTTCGAACGTACTGCGAAGGGAAGGAAAACCTCACTGTGACGCGCTACAAATTTCACTCATTGAATCAAACCACGGAAGGTATGGACGCCTACATTAGGGAGTTACAAAGCCGGATTGCTTTCTGTGAATACGGAGACCTGGAGTCCTCGCTGTTGTGTGACCGGCTGGTCTGTGGGATAAAGGACAAGGAGTTGAGGAATAGGCTTCTACAAACACCTAAGCTGACGCTTGAACAATGTGTAGAGATGTGTCGGTTAAGCGAACACCAGGACACGATAGGGGAAGGAGACACCACGAAAGACAGTCAAGTTGATGTAGTCAACAAGTATGGCCGCCGCCGGGCAACGCCCACCATGCCGGTTAGCATGGGGTCAACACAAGTTCGGACACCCGGTCGAGGGGGCGGGGCACGCTCGGATACCCCGCGGTACGAGTGTCCCCGATGTGGATACAACCACAACAAAGGCCAGTGCCCTGCGAAAGGGAAGGAATGTGCCGGATGTGGGAAAATCGGACATTTTATAAAAGTGTGTCGAAGCAAGCGGGCAACGGCCCCTGTGAATGAGGTTGATGTTGATGAGCACAATCAGCCCGAGGAAGCGAGACCGTACGAGGAGGAAGATGCAGACCTATTTGTCGGGGAGATTGATGAAAGGGAGAATGATGAAGAGTTGTGGTATGCTGACATATGTGTGGGAAACACTGACATTCGTTTCAAGTTGGATAGTGGGTCGCAAGCGAATATATTGCCCAAGGCGATTTTCGACCAAATCCACAACACTGTGATGAAGCCATCCCGATGCCGGTTGATCACGTTTGCTGGGAACCATATCTACCCGGAAGGAGAAGCAGACATCAAGATCAACAGCTGTGTGCTGCGATTCCAAGTTACTTCAACGGGAAGCCCGATACTGGGGAAAAAGGCGTGCGTGATGTTAAACCTCCTCAACAGAGTCAGCGCGGTCAGCAAAGTCAGCGCGGTCAGCAAAGAAGGCAAAGATGATGAAAAAGCAAATGATCTGGTAAATACTTATAGTGATGTTTTCAATGGACTGGGCATAATTAAAGTTAATGCAAAGATTCATGTAGATCCAAATGTTCCACCAGTGGTTGACCCTCCTCGGCGTATTCCTCATGCCATAGAGAATGAGGTGAAAAAAGAAATTGATCGGATGATCGCTTTAGGTGTAATAACTAAACAGGAAGAGCCGACAGAGTGGGTCAGCTCAATAACGATTGTCCGGAAGCCAGGGAAGATACGAGTTTGTCTGGACCCCACAAAGCTGAACAAAGCAGTGTTGCGGGGGGCATATCCGACAAGAACAATCGAAGAAGTAATTGCCAAAACCCACGGGGCCAAGTTTTTCACTGTGCTTGATGCCAACAGTGGATACTGGCAGATAGTACAAACAATGAAAACTATGATACAAAAATCAGTCATGGAAGGAACCGATGTAAACATAGCTCTGTTGAACTATCGAAATACCCCGTTAACTGGGATTGACGCCTCACCGGCCCAGTTACTAATGAATAGACGACTGCGGTCAAAGTTACCTGTCACCAATAAGAATCTGAAACCAAAGGCACAGCGATCAAAACTGCCGGAAATTATACAGAACCAAATGAAGCAGAAAACAAATTTTGACAAACATGCAAAAACAGGACACCAACCCCTTCACATGGGAGACAAAATCAGGTACAAAACACACGATAATAGATGGGCAAAAGGGACCATAACAAAAACAAACAACCCATCGGACCGGGACTATGAAATAGTGAATGGGGATCAAAAGAAATTACGTCGAAACCGAGTGCAGATTTTCAAAGCAGAAACAGACATGAACGAGTCAGTGGGCATAGCCAACCGTGCACTAACCCAATCACAACAGGCTGACGAGCCTCACGCGACAGGGGCAACTGCTAATAACAATTATGTTACAAGGTCAGGTCGAGTCAGTAGGCCAGTAGAGAGGTTAGGAGAGTAGGTCATTGGTAGATTGTATGTGCAAATGGCACAAAATAAATCAAAAATGTTAGGTCAGGTGGCAAAGAAACTGACCAATAGAGTTAATGAAACAGAATTATAAAAGGCAGACATTTGGGTGTCAATGTTGATGTTGGAGATGTTAGGATAATATGGCATTTGAAGTGTGTTCGTTTTATGTTCATTCATATGTATATTTACATGTTGTTTTTTTTTTTTTGTGTTTTTTTTTTCTTATCCTCTGTTTTTCTCTTTTCATTCGCGAAAAAAGGAAATGACACGGGAGAACATAATGTATCTGCTGAACATTGTTTATTGAACAGGCAGGACTCGGAAAATGTGATCATTGCCCTGAAGGGGGAAGATGTAAGGTATGTGACATATGTATGGAATGCAAGACCGGGCGTGCTGGTCATGTGACCAGGCACGGGACACCGGCACGGGAGAGAGGGAAATAAACCAGTCTTACACTTGAGCTCAACGTGTCCACATCCTTCCATTACAGTATTGGCCACATGCTTTTCTGCTCAAGGGGGAACCTCCCCCTGAATCTATTGGGTCTCAGTCCCCGCTGACACTCAAACACATTTTACTAAGTTCATTGATTTGTTGGCCCTGCGCCAACAGTTCTACACTGCAGACAGTATGCATGACCTTTTTAGTGAGGTAAAATAGGTAAACATTTTAGCATTTTTGAGGGCAGCTGGACTGTACCACCTCATATAGTTTACTAAATAGATTCTATCAATTATTAATTACACTTTTCTTTTTCTATGGGAATTTGTTTCCCTTGACCGCAAATATATGATTGTGAGCTTTCTAATTTAATGAGTGTCTATTGGCACATCATTGATTGTCTGCTTTTACATGTAAAAGCGATGGTTTGAACAAAAAAACATTTCTCGCCGTGAATATGGTCTATGCTGCTGACACGGCATAAAGTAACCACCAATCAATCAATCAATCACCACCTCTCACCAGTGCGACACACTTCACAGCAATGTCTTCCCGAAGTGTGAGTATTTGACTCATATCTATTTAGGGCCTATTTAGGGGCTGTTAACTCTTTATCTGTTTATTAATTCTGAATCTTTTCCGCAAATTTAAATTTGTAAATTGACAATCGTTTTGTTTCGTTTTGTTTGCAGAATGTGGTTTCCACCACATCAGAGCAGCATGCTATTCTGCAGCATCTTTTTATGATGAGGTGTAAAGTCGACGGCTGGCGATTTGAGTGGTGTTGATAGGCTAAGAAGAAATCACTACAGGCAAGGAAGGAAAGTAGATAAAGAGTGAAAGGTAGGAGAGTGAGACTCCCTCATTTATTGTATATATAGTTTCAAGAAACAAGATAGTGGTGATCACATGATCCAGTCTTCCAATCACTAACAGGCATTCCTCTATCCACCAGTGAGGGTTCAATATCCTTGTAACCAAGGCAAGGTTAGGTCTGGCTACAGTGCCCTGTTGTGTCTGGTGTGCAGTGATCCATAAATAACACTTGGAGGGGAGGGGGTATGTGAGGAGAGTTCCAAAGACTCTCTCACAAGTCAAGAAGTGACTCTCTCTCAGGTCAAGAAGTGACCCTCTCTAAATATCTATATTGATATACAATTGCTATTTTCAATTAGTAATGGCTCACCAACTCCACATACACCTTAAATGCCTTTGGTGTTACATACCTTTACCATTATATAGACCATTTGCAATTTATTAGAGAGTAGCTCTCCATAGCCCATATCTCAAATATCGGAACATTTTACAGAGGGCTTGGTCAGCACAGCCAAGGCCTTCAAGAAGTGAAAGTAATGTCCTCCGGCCCCTATTCGATTAACACAACCCCACAATGGTGCCAGTTCTAGTTCTCAGTTGGTTTAAATTCTCCACGGTCGCCTTGCGCATAGGTCAAATCATATCCACATTGATTAGGACAGTCATAGCCATGTTGATTAGGACAGTTTATATATTAACTGTATAATATATTTATGTTCAGATTTGGGTATTCATTTTCATGTGTATCTTGTTTGTCTGAGTGTGCGGAATTGTGTTTGTATCTAAATTATGTTAAAAGTACGCACATTTTGATTTTGATGCATCCGCAGGATAGGTCGGTCAAGAATTTAAGACCACAGAGAATTACATCCGCGACACCTGATCATGGCCTCAAAACTAATTCAAGAACTTTGAATTGGCTGGAAAAAAAAGCTGAATGTGGAACTGGACAGATAGATCTGAACTATTTAATAGAAATAAGAGAAATTTGCTTTCAAATCAATGGAAATGAAATGGATATATAACTAAACTAGGCACTCAACAATACTTTAAACCCTATTTTTCAAATACACGTCTTAAACATGTTTTGTCGCTTTTGCATTTCTCGCTCTAGATTTGTATCATCAGCAATATGTGGAGGAATGGTAAGGAGCGGGCCTCTCCAGCCACTTCTTCTTCATCTTCCTCTGACCCCGAACAGTCGGAACACCTTCGTCAGAAGGTTCGGCTCTCAGTGCAGCATGCCAAGCGCACAACAGCTTTCGACCTCTACAAGCGCTCAACGCAGTCTAGTATAGTTTGTATATTGTTCTAATTTCATCTCCTTGTTAAACATGTAATATTTGTTTTGTCCCAAGCGTTTCTTTTCTAGCAAATTTAAAGATGGTTCATTTGTTCTGTCTGAAGATCTTACTTAGATTAGACACAACCTAATTTTCTATGCTGATGTCACATTAAAGAACCCACATTTCACTGTTATTATAGATGCACTATACATAGGTATTGTAATAGCACAAATAAGTGTTTCTTTTCTAGCGATTTAAAAGAACACTGTGTATACGACTATGCCTGTTTCGGTACCCAATTGTATATTGCTTTAATAGCATCTCTTCTGACTGAAGATCTTGAAATATGCTGATGTAATGTTATCTATGCTGACTTCACATTAACCCCATATTTCCCCACCATTTCACTTTGAACTGCATTTGAGGAATTCAGGTGCAAAACCGTTTAAACGCCAATCCAAAAATTGAGATAAACATCGGAGTAAAACAATCAAAAAGTTATACTTTGATATTCCTATGTTTTTGTTCATTGCTCCATAATTATTTCATCACAGGAAGAGTGGAATTAGTAAAACTGAAAATTACATTCAGGTAGAAATCTTTAATTTTAATTAGGTTTTTGGATTGGTGTTTATGTGGTTTTGCGACTGAACTTTTCATTTCTTCAGCCCCGGGCAGCTTCGCTGAAAAGCAGCCTACTTGGCTGAACTCCCTTCTGCCAATGGAGCAGGAGTCTTATTCAGAGGATGCCCGCCACCTCACTCAGTTTAATCCCGACTAGATGACCAGCGAGGAGCATCTTGCCGAAGTTACTGTGACATATGACCATCTTAGATTCGACACAACCTCATTGCTCACGGACACAGCTGACTCAGAGGCATGAGTGGGTTAATCAAGTCTTTTATTCGGGTGCTGCCAGACCGGCGGCATGTACATTGACTGTGTATCATCGGGCAAGAAGCGAACGAGCGAAGGCCCTGATATATTGGGAAAATGAAATGTCATGAGGGCATATGAGTCATGTGAACGATTTAACAAACGAGTAATCAATTAGGTTAAAGTACAATAGCAATAGTTAATGATAAAAATATGAGATAACAGTAGCGGGTAAATTATCAGAAATGTGACATTTAAGTAGGTGTGATCTGTCAACTGCATGGGTGTCAGTCGCTCATTAGATGGTATTCCTTATTTTTTAGTTTAAATGCTTGATTGGTTTTTGGTTTTGTTGATTTTCATACAGTCATCCATAATACATTTTAGGTGTGCAAACATGTGTGGGAAGTTGCGTCTATCGTACGCCCGGTGGTCATCTAGCAGTGCCATAAATGCCCTCATGTATTCCTTCTCGGTCATGGAGCTTCTCGCAGCTAGCTTCTGCACGACCAAATTGCATTCGGGCCATTTGATGTACATATATGGTTTTGATATGGGGCTGGTTATGAACATGCAATGGAGGATTTCCTTCCTACCTTCGATCCTCCTGTATCTTGCCTGGTGCCTGTCGAGCTCGTCCTCTGATCCAGTGTCGCGGTCGTCGTTCTTCCTGCGTCGTCGCCGCTCAGCCCTACTGGGGGAGTGGTGACGGCCACTGTTGCTGTTGCGCCTCGGGCACTGTGGGTGCATGTGCTGCCTTTGCTCAGCCTTGCATCTGTCCGGTGAGGCTTCCCGTGAGGAGTAGGAGTCGTCCCTCCTGCGTATCCCGTTAACCTCCCGGTCGCGGTCCTCCCGCCTGTGTGGCTGTTCTCTCCCAGCCTCGCGCTTAGTCCGCTGGCTGGGTGGCGTCAGTGTGCAGTGGTTCCGTGGCCATGTGGCCCACACAACCACATAGCATAGGGCAAGGACTGATAAGGTCAGTGTCAGGATAATGTGACTGAGTTGGGTATCGGTGCATGGTGCCGGTGGCCTGAATTCCCAATGGGGCAGCACTATTAAGTTACCATGAGTGTGCACTATAACAAGTCGCTACCCGTTCTGATATGACCTTAGGTGTTGCTAGGATGTAAAATAACAACCAACAACAACCACCCATACTGCCCCACCCTACTGCATACTTCCCCACCCTACTGCATACTGCCCCACCCTACTGCATACTTTCCCACCCTACTGCATACTGCCGCACCCTACTGCACACTTCCTCACCCTACTGCATTCTTCCCCACCTCAATGAACATATCCCCACCCTAATTTGTATGCAGCAAGTAGAGTAGTGTTTTGAACTTAAAGGTAGTGTTCTGAACTTAAGGATAGTGTTTTGAGAGTGGCTACAGTAGTGTTTTGAACCTACCTTCAACTAGGTTGAAAACACTACTGTAGTGTTTTGAGCCTAGGTTGAAAAAACTACCATAGTGTTTCTGTGGGGTAATGTTTTGAACGTACTACTCGCGCTGAAAACGGGGTTGGAAACAAAGCAAAGGCATCCGGCCATTTGGTTTGCCAATACGCGTAGGGCAAAACTTGGATTTTTATTCAAAATTAATAAAATTACATAACAAACATGGTAGTGGGTAGAGAAGTAAATGTCGGACACAACCCTTGCCACTTTTAGTTTGGCTTAATGGTATGCTTCTACATGCAAAAGCCACCATTCGAAAACAAAAAATATCTCAGAGTCTGCACAACTGACAATACATAACAAACATGGATGGATCGATGCAATATAACAATATAATAAATATGCTTAAGACACAACTCTCCAAAATTATTTTTTAATTGCTATTCTATGTTTCCAACAAGAGCTGACATGAGCTGAAACTAGCACAGCTCATAGCTGCACCCAGTGTCTTAGCAGTAGGCATATTGGCATGAGGGCAGTGAGGAACGAGGAAGCAGTGCTGGGAATGACCTAACTTTATTCTAATGACAATTTCATCCATCAGCATTTTCGGTTACCTTACTGGATGTTTGAGAAGGCCCGCGGGCAAAGTCTGACATGAACATGAAGTTATGCGAGTAATTAATGTAATCATCAACAACATATGTGCAATGTGTTCATGAACGTAGCAGTTACTGAAATGAGCGAGATAGATCACAATATATCAATAATCATGAGTCAAGTGAGTGAGATAAATCATGAATCATATATGTTTTTAGGGTAAGTGATCAATTTGAATTGATCTTAGTAAATCATATATATTAAGATAGTGATGAATGGCTAATCAGAGAAATTAACCTATTCATAGCTTATGATAATTATGGTGAGGAGATTTTTGTATCATTAAATGTTTTTGTTTTTATTCGTCTTGTCGTGTTTGATTTTTATCGAGACAAGTGCCAATGCCAAAGTTGTGGCTGTGTGTTTTTAGTTTATGGCCGTTATTAGGGTTTTGTTGACCTTGTCGGAGACTCTGGGGCTTATGTATGTTCGGTGAGCCTGGGATGCCCATCCCCCAAACCTCTGCACCTCAAGTTCTGTGCTAATATTTGCTCGGTAAACGCGCTAGAAAGTGCCAGGAGCACTTCTAATCTCTTTTGTTTTATTGTACTAAGATAATGGAATTGTATGCCAGGCTGGAAAATAATCTGACGAGATCAAACACAATTTTTAATTGTGTTTTTATTGTTTGTTAATAACGTAGGGGGGTGGCTGAGGATGTAAGCGGTTCCACTCAAGCATTGAAGGCAAGTTTAAAAAGGAGTCTGTTGATTCCAATGTCTCCATTTTTGGTTCCTAATCGACATTTGTAAATAATTGACTCATAGGTAGGGTTGAAAAATCCCTACCTGGGTGTCAACCCGAGAGTAAAACTGAATTAAGTTTTGTTAAGGGGCTCAGGGGCTGCACTGAACCAAGGTTGGATGGCAAAATGGTCACCTGGTGACCGCTGCAAGGTAGTAGCCACTAGTCAGTCGTACATATGCGGTTCCGACTATAGTATGGCTGAGTCTTTGCTGACAATAAGCGTTACAGGTGATCCTATTAATCCCGAGCACCAGGGTAGGAAGTGACAAGTGATAGTGCGCACTCATGGCAATGTAATAGTGCTGTCCCACAGGGATATCCCACTTAGTCACATTATTTTGACACTGAGCTAAGCAGTCCTTGCCCTATCCTATTAATGCTGAGTGCCAGGCTAGGAAGTGACAAGTATCAATGTTGTAAGTCATTGGTTTGACTTGACCAGGAATCGAAGTTCCGACCTCCCGCACCGGAGACCCACACTCTACCGATTCGGCCACCATGCTCGGTCACCTTGTAAATACATATGGTCTTTCGGGCATGGTAGATGAGTTGGCAAAAATATCAATATCTCGGGTGATGGAGGTGGGGACCATTGTCACATAATAGTGAAGCAATAGGTGCCCACTCGCTGTGTGACATAAGAATGCTATGTGTACATGTTATGATGTGCAGTGACCGTGATTGTGATATGATGTCCAGATATGAAGATACTGTTACTTATTACAGAAATGTTCCCTCCATGCACCAGGAAGATGGCAAATGGAGTGGGAGCATATATTAATGTTTACTGTAACTGTATGACACTACTTATTACCATGGGACCACTGGGAAAGCACACCAGCCATTCTGCATACATTATGGACACCACCTGCACTGGGGTTGGGTGACACCCATCCCAGGCTTCAGGAGGTGTCTGATTGGCTGGTTGTGTGAGCCCAGACACCTTATACTCCTTGCACTTGCTATGCAGCCACACTCACTTTAGAGCTGTGTGTAACAACCATTGGCCCCAGGTTCTGTGTGGGTCTTTGTAGCAGGTGGTAAGTGAGTCAGGGTCGCAGGTCACTAGTAGGTGGACAAGAGTTGCATCAAATAAAGCTCGACCTTATAACTGTCAATCTTGCATGTCTTGTCTTCCCTTTCCTCCTTATGAGTTGCTATGATTACTTTCAAGGTGGGGACTGGCAGACAGTTGTCAGGAACCGCCTGAGTAGTGAGTATCAAGAGTTGTTGAGATGGCCTTTTCAGCCTGCTTGGGGCTCTACTGTCCTTGCAAATGGCATGCCAATCTGTTGCTCTTCCCTTTCTCAAGGTCTGTTCTCGTCGGTGACGACATCATCAGGTTAGAGAGCTGACTTCCGTCGGAGGTTGTGAAAGTACACCATCTGAACACTTTGACTTCTGGATACTGAATGCTTTATTCCCCGTAAAGGGGTCTAGACCTCCAGCACACTTAGTCATGTGACATCATCTCATTTGCATATATTACAGATGTGTCTAGACGTCTAGCCATCTAGACGCCTCTTACGCATACATCACATCCCCCCCTCAAAGTATTTCTGAAACATGAAATGTTTCAAAATCCCCATAAAACATACAAGGTTTACTCATTCATCATACAGTAATACAATAAAATATACAAGCACTTAACTTAAACCACAAGTTTAGCGAGTGTCCAAGCGCACTATGGCACTGAAGTCCTTTGAACTGTCCAGCTGCTTAGCCTCCTCAAAATACATTGTCCATAATGACACAATAAAATACACAATTACTCTGACATCCTACAATATAGTGGTTTGATCTTTACAGTACACTATTTTTTTATGTTGGAGTATGCAGCCTTAACAAAGCAGACTAACAACTGCTACTTTGTTGCATTCACTGATTTGAACCTCATTCTTTTGTGATGTGGCCTCGCGCCACCCTGGGGGTGTTCGGATAGCAGCATACAGTATGTGGACAACCATATGTATGCAAACATATATGCTACATGTCATATAATACATATTCAGTTGTATTTTCTATCCATTGACAAAACAATTACCATCACTAATAACTAGTCCATAGCAATATTATGATGGAATTATATATCAATATCAGTGGCCTGGCATCTGATGCTTGCATCTCAGTGCTCCATGGTCACTGCTCGCTGCCTCACCTGTTGCTTAGCTGGCCTGACGTTCTGCGAGTCTTCATCCTGGCCATTTTCATATACAGCCGTTTGTCGCTGTCGACGATCAGTGCATCTGTGCTTCTTGGCATCTGTGCAGTCGTGTCTGTGCCTCTAGGCATCCATGCATTTGTGGGCCATCACTTAGGGCCCTGTCCTCCAATCTGGCCATTCAGATATGGCATTCTGCTTGCTTGTCCGTGAGTGGTCCGATCCTGTCTCAGTCAGCGAGCGCGATGGACATATTGGCGAAAACTGTTTGCGCTTCATCGCCAGCGATGTGAAGGAAGATGCAGCATTGCACTCATTCTGCCTTCGATATGACACCTGCAGCAATTGCGTATATGTCATATGCTCTGATCCATGTTTTCCAGTTCGACCTGGCGTTGTTGCTGAAAACAAGCTGACCAGGAGGCCGGCAACCCGGCAGTGTATTTGCGGGTGGCATTCTTCCTATCTGACACCATGTGAAAGTACAATGTCTAAGCACTTTGACTTCTGGCTACTGAATGCTTTATTCCCCGTACAGGGGTCTAGACCTCCGGCACACTTAGTCATGTGACATCATCTCATTTGCATATAATACAGACATGTCTAGACGTCTAGCCATC
This sequence comes from Branchipolynoe longqiensis, assembly GCA_030323885.1. NCBI lineage: Eukaryota > Metazoa > Annelida > Polychaeta > Phyllodocida > Polynoidae > Branchipolynoe > Branchipolynoe longqiensis. The sequence goes on from CM059192.1 coordinate 85,302,827, forward strand.
TAGACGTCTAGACGTCTCTTACGCATATATCGCAGAGATCGTTCATTCATTACACTGCGGAAGCAATGGCCCAATCGATAGAGTGCAGACTTCCAGTGTGAAAGATCTGGAGAATGTAGTGCTAACATGACACACTGATTGACCCTGGCGGTGTACTAGTGCTGCCCCGCTTAGATACCTCTTACCCTACAATACTCACCAGCCTGGCCCAAATGTATGAACAACTTTTTATCGGCTCCAGTGTTAAAGGCGGCCGGCGGGATAGCTAACGTTGGTGTTAGGAAATCGGTCACGGGAAATGTATGTAGCCAAAGCGCAGTCGCGATAGCTAACCTAGCAGTTATTTATAGATTTGGGAAATCCCTCTGTGCCTGTAGCCGGCGAGCTCCGCTATTTGGCAATGTCGCCGCCGATTCGGCGGCCGGGAACCAGCAGTGGTGGCGGCGGCGGCGTTCTGGCAGTATGGATATCGACGTCGCTGCGGCGGCGGCGATTTGTTTAGTCTACATTAGTCGATTCGACAATATGAATAATGCCGCCGATGTAGCTGCTACGTTAATATGGCTTCGAATTTAGGGTTAATTTAATGAAATTTCACGATTTGAGTATGTAATTCTGTTAAATATGATCGCATTGAATAGATTTGGGCCTAATCGGTAGCTAACACAGACGTTAAACTTCCTATGGCATGGTGTTAGTTTGGGCGACGTTAACTCTCGAGGTGTTTGCCTAACCCGGGCACATACATTGACACGTTTGTCCGCTAACCCGGGAAATCCGCGCGACGTGTGGGTTAGGACCGCTAACCCGGCTTCATATATTTGGCCCCTGGATTATAATTAATATGATGAGCTCTCGGTCCGGTTATCTCCGTACTTGAACCAATCAGGGACTGGGACGTAGCTGAGGGAGTAGAGTGTCCACCTGTGAAGGTGTGGGTTATCCGATCGATCCTGCTAAGTGGACCCATTTGCAGTTTTGGCTATTTTCCATTTGAACCAGTGGTCCACAATTGGTTCATCAAAGGCTGTGGTATGTGCTCTCCTGTCTGTGGGAAAGTGAATACACTTCCTGCTTATCAGAAAGAGTAGCCTATGTGGCAGCAGCAGGTTTCCTCCAAAGAATTATGTCAGAATGACCTCGTTTGATGTCCGATAGCTGATGATCAAAATTATTGTGCTCTAGAGGCATTATGAAATAAAACAAGAACAAAAAAGTGAAACAATCAGACCTTGAAATGCAATAAAACACAACGAAGCACAATGAAACACAATGAAGCACACAGATTTGCAAAGACACACAATCAAATTGTAATGCAATTAAAATGAAAAAACAATGGACAGTGCCCAAGCACAATGAACCTCAGTCTGCTTAGATTGTTATTAAGCAGACTGTGTGGTGTCCTACACATGTACTACCTCTGAGCAACACATGTTATACTGCCATAAGGTATAGCTTAATCATGGACTACACCTTTATTTATTATCTCATCCATTTATATTTTACATACATGTAAAGGGGAGATTTCCAGCTTTCATTTGCAACAACAAAATGTTCAAATTCAAATATTAGATTAAATTTGGTTAATGAGAAAGGTGCACTTGTCCGGAACAGGTTGTGGCTCTAATTAGGTCAAGGAGCAGTGCCCTGCTTCCCTGGTAATGAATGTAATGAAGTCCTTCTTCACCGGAAAGTTGGTCACATGTCGCTCAAGTTGAGGTTTCCAGAACCAGGTTCCGCCTTCAATAGCTTTGAGTTTCTGCCATTGTTCTGAGATAAATATATTAGGTTGATCATTATAATCTACCTTGCTCTAGTTTGAAGTAACATTTATCTTAACATTGTAATATTTGAAGTGCAAACATGCAAAATTACTGTTGGCAATCATGCCAACATTTAACCCCATAGGCTTATGCATGAACAGATTCTATTAAATTGACTCAATGTGCCCTTCTATGTGAAGAGACATGCTTAATAGGTGCATCAGTATCTATGTAAGATACATAGAATCAAATGGAGCTGAGTGTTCTTTGTGTTGAAAATGTGATGCTTCATCGTACAATGCGGCTTTAATATCAACAAATCACGCTGTTCACTTGCACCATTTCCAATGCCGCACAACAATTACTGTCTACTGCCTTAGCGATATCTCTACCGAGGTGCCATGACCACTGCAGGTGTAATGCATTTGGGTCACTCTCCTAAAACTGACCAGAAGTGTCAAATGGAGAGTTCAAATCTAATATTTGAATTCTTAACATGTGTTGGTTGCAAATGAACGCTGGAAATCTCCTCTTTTCATACATGTAAAATATAAATTGATGAGATAACAAATAAAGGTGTAACCCATGATTAAGCTATGTCTTATGGCAGTATAGCATGTGTTGCTCAGATGTAACACACGTTTAGGCCACCAATAGTTTGCTTAATAACAATCTAAGCAGAATTAACTAATGTCATATTTAGAAGCATATTAATCATGGCATAATATACAAATATATGTACTGCTTATATTGATAAACAAAAAAGGAATTCCCAGCCATGCTTTATTCACTGAATAATTACTGTACAATATGGGTGTGGCATCCAGACACCACTAGTTACATCTGTGACGGAAATTTGTAATGTTATTTCTGAAGACATCAAATCAATTTCTTTTTTATTTAAGCATGCAGACATGTTAATAAATATTTCCTTTTTCATTTGGAAACTGTTTTGTTTGATATATCAATGCAATACAAGATGTTAGTAAGGATTCAACCATGTCCCATATGTCATGTTACAAATGGCTGACTGTAAAATGTTGTTTTTTTTGTACAAAAACACTTCATAACTAAAAGGACCAAAGTTGCACACAGTTTATTATATTTCCCTTACTTCTTACATCAAATCTGAACATGAATATGCAAAGTATAAGGAAAAAAATAAGTAGGAAGTTGTTTTATTGATGTTTGAAAATCCCATCCCATGCTGACCAGTTTTCAGGAGAGTGACCCACATACACAAGTATGTGTGCTTACGTTGGTGCAAAATAGAGGCTATATTGGGGTATGGTTTGCTAGACGGGGAAGAACAGAAGTATGAGTTTGAGTCCCATTCTAGATGCAATGAAGGCAATGGATCCATTTGCCAAACCACATCCGCAGTCCCTCTAACATTGGTGCCATCACATAGATCCTGGAAATGCATGGTTGATTAACCTGCCCTGTATGTGTTATGGAAAGGTACTATCTGAATATTTGTTAACTTCCTAAGTTTGAAGCTCAAAATTCCAAAAAGACAATCGTAGTGAGGTGCCTTTACTTTGCCAGGTAAAAATGACATACACACGAGTAGCCATGGGTAGTGTGATTGCATCACGGAGTCTAGTCGGTCTATTTATTTGGATGTTATCCCGGAATGGCAGGAATATGAGTTTGAGTCTGCTCTAGATGTACTCTTTCTCTTCTTTTGCAAACAATAAACTCCAGAGGGTCTATCAAACCAGAAGTTCAGTTGGCAGCATATATGCGCAGCCCAGGCGTTATAGTGCTGCATCGTAGGGATGGTGTAACAATGGTTGCCATGTCCCAATATCCCATTCTGACACTGATCTAACCAGTATTTGATTATATACAAATAATTCATTTCTGAGGACAAGTTAACAGTGTGGTGGCCGAGATCATGTACAAATGGAAATTGGTGTTCAACGTTACAAATTTACAGTCTCTTCCTTTAATTGTGGTTGGGGGGTGGGGGTGACAACAAAACTAGAGATTGACCTAACCTCACAGGTGTGTGTCAATGTGGCAAAGACCAGACAGGATGGCTGAATTAGTTGAGCGTCCATCTCCTGGGCCCATATGTATGAGCCCGGGTTAGCGGTCGTAACCCTCTGTCATGCGGATTTCCCGGGTTAGCGGCAAAAACTGTGTATGTATGTGTCTGGGTTAAACTAACTCAACGAGCGCAAAGTCACCTGCACTAACCCCATGTGAAAGGAGGGTTAAAGGTGGGGTTAGGCACCGACTCGGGCCAAATCTATTCAATGTGACCATATTTAACAGAATTAGATATGCAATAAGTGACATTTTATCAATTTAACCCTAAATTTGAAGCGTTATTAAGGCTACCGCCGCATTGGCGGCGATATTAATAGTGTTGAATCAACGAATGTAAAGTAAACAAATCATCGCCGCCGCATGGACGTCGATATCCATACTGTCCGCCGCCGCCGCCGAATCGGCGGCTATATATTATGCCCAAATATATTCAATGCGACCATATTTAACAGAATTACATACGCAATAAGTGAAATTTTATCAATTTATCCATAAATTCGAACCGATATTAACGCCGCCATTGGCGGCGTTATTCATATTGTCCAATCGACGAATGTAAACAGCCACAGAGGGATTTCCCAAATCTATAAATAACTGAAACGTTAGCTAACCCGCGGGCGCTTTGGGCTCATACATCCCCCCTGACACATTTGGAACCCCGGGGTTAGATAACCCGGGACCCGCCCTTAACCCTGGTATGGTTAAAAATTGGCTCATACATATGGGCCCTGGTTTGAGACATTGGGGGCTCGGAACCCATGAGTTTGTGGGTTCGAACCCTGGTCGAGTCAAACCAATGAGTTCATGAATTATACTTGTTGCTTCCTAGCCTGGCACTCGGCATTACTAGGATAGAGCAAGGACTGGTTCGCTCAGTGTTAGGATAAAGTGACTGAGTGGGATATCAGGTCATGCGGCATCACTATTAAGTTGCCAAGAGTGTGCACTGTCACAAGTCGGTACTCGTCCTGATATGACCTTAGATGTTGCTAGTACATAACTCATCAACAAACAAACAACCATGCGGCAAATGACAGCTTGAACCCGGGAAGCAGTCGTGATCTCAGAGTGCCTGGAGGCGGAGGAAAAATGTCTAGATTGTTGCGAGAGTGGTGAGGGTTTGGGTTCAAAGCAGTGAGACAACAAGATGGCAGTTTGATCAACTCTTTTCCATGCCATGCATTATCCATGTTACTAGCACTATGTAATTTGCAGTAGCAACATAGAAAGCAAGGATAGATTTCGGAACTCCCTGGTTTTAAATGCTCTTTGTGATGTCTGTTTTATGTCAAATACTGACAACAACTGACAATAAGGTGAAGTGCTCAGTTTCAGTGTGGCTGGCATCGATCCAATTTCCTGCTGCACAGGAAGCAGAGTTGCAGTCCTCTTTATAAAGGCCTGAATAAAGTTGGTTATTGGAATTTTACGTCCTGGCAACATCTAAGGTCAGATCAGCACGGGTACTAACATGTGACAGCGTGCACTCATAATGACTTCATAGTGCTGCCCCCAACTGGGAAATCCGGCCACCAGCACCATGACAAAATATCCCACCAATTCACATTATCCGGACACTGTGCCAACCAGTCCTTGTAATATCCTGGCAATGCTGAGCACCAAACTACGCAGCAACAAGTATCAATGTTGTAAGTCATTGGTTTGATTCAATAACAAATCAAACTCCCGCATGAGAGGCCCGCGCTCTACCGATTTACCTACCACGTCCACCTGAATAAAGAGCTGTCACTTACATGTGTTGTCTTGTAAGAATTGATCGATCCAGGAGCAGTGCCAAAGCCTCCAACTCCCTACATGTGGAAGCATCAGAAGAGACGGTGTGCCAAACACCTTTCGGTGTTGCCTAATACCCCCATGACACCAAACTAGTTATCACTATGTTCTTGAAAATGTTGCTGAATGGACTCAAACTGTGTGCGAATAGAATGGACATAGTAGCAACTTTTTACGGTATTTTTACAAATGGAATGGACGGGCTAGAACGGAATGGTGATCCAGAAGTTTGATGATGACCAAAATTGTCTTGCAGCCATGTTCTACCCCGACCACAGCCCGTTTTAGAATGGGGTCAGATGTTTCAAGAACTACTTGGGTGTGATGGGGGTGTAAATAAGATCACAGTTCAGTTTTTCACACACGAATATATGTTTGGTATTGATAGCTTATTTCATCTTATGCGTTGTAACTTTCTTATTGTGCTGACGCAATGACAGCTCAATGTGCTTCAGCCTAGCATCCACACTACCATAGACTTCTTGTTTGTTGTTTGTTTGTTTGGGTTTTTCCACCTAGGAACATGGGTAGATATGGATCCTTCTCTGAAACTGGGTACCATATATTGAGTGTCCATATATGTAGGGTCCATGTGACAAACGACATAATTCTTTCTTTTTTAATCAATCAATCAATAGTTCCATCCTCTAGTCGAGGGTTGGATGCAATGGTTCTCCACTTGTCCCGATGTTGTGCTGTTCTGATAGACTGTGAATAATTCAAGCCTGTCCACTGTGAAATATTTGTAAACCATGATGTTCTTGGTCTCCCTCTCCCTCTGCTGCCATTCACCTTCCCTTCCAACAATGTACGGTATATTGAACTCTGACGAATGATGTGGCCAAAATAAATAAGTTTCTTTGTCTGTATAGTGGCAAACAAGCTTTTCTTATTTTCAATTTTTCTGAGAACTTCTTTGTTGGTGATCTTCTTTGTCCATGATATTTTCATCATCCTTCGATAAGTCCACATCTCAAATGCTGCTAAACGTTTGTACATTTTCTTAGAGATTGTCCATGTCTCTGCAGTAGACCACACATAACACTGAAGAATACGCTTCCTTGTTTGTATTAATATCTTACTTGATGTTAACACTCTATACATTTTGGAGAATGTTGTTCGGGCTATTGTTATCCTTCTTTTAATTTCTTCCTCACATCTCCCATCATTTGTAATCTTTTGTCCGAGATATATGAATTCGGATACTTGTTCTATGTTTGTGCCATCTATGGTTATATTGACATTTGGTTTATCTGTCTTTTTACTTATAACCATTGTTTTGGTCTTCCTGGCATTCATCTTCATGTTGAATAGTATTCCAGCTTTATTGATTCTATTCACTATATCTTGTAGGTTTTTCTCACTGTCCGCTAGTATTGCACTGTCATCGGCATATCTAAGATTGTTGACGTTCATGCCACCTATTGTCACTCCCTTGCAATCTTCAATGTGTCTGAAAATCATCTCTGTGTACAGGTTAAATAGACAGGGTGACAATACACACCCCTGTCAAACTCCTCGTTTAATCATAACTTCATCCGATAGGCCCTGCTCCATTTTTATAAATGCACGTTGTGTCCAGTATAAGTTCACAATTAGTTTAATGTCTTTGCCATTGACACCAATATCTTGTAAACATTTGATTAACAGTTCATGATTGACTCGGTCGAAGGCCTCCTCATAGTCAATAAAGCAGGCATAAACATTCTGGTTCACTTCACAATAACGTTCACAAATCATTCTCATATTGAAAATCCCTTCACGTGTACCTCTTCCAGATATAAACCCACTTTGTACATTACTGATTTGTTCTTCAATTTTCTGTCTGTTTCTCAGTAAAATAATTTTCAGGATCATCTTCAACATATGACTCATCAGGCTTAGTGTTCTGTACTCAGTACACAATGTTGGTTTTAGCTTCTTTGGGAGTCGTACAAATATGGATTCATTCATATTCAATGGTATAAATCCAGTCTCATAGATGTCAGTTACTAGCTTATGAATGATTTGAATCCCCACTTCATCTAGTCCTTTTATCATTTCTGATGTTATCTGGTCACTTCCAGGAGCCTTACCTGCCTTTAGATCTTTTTTAATAGCAAATCAAATAATTATTATTGCCTCAGTGTATTAAGAATGCTAGCAATGTTAAAATGTATTTAGTCTATTCCATAAAATGTATCATAAGTATGTTTATATGATGCTGTGCTAAAGTGAAAATGTGAAAAGTTACATATTTACATCAAAATTTACACAAACTTGTTTTCAAACTTTTTCCAATTATGTTCCTGTAAGACATAATTTTGTTTATTTAACTGTAATCATAACATATTGCTTGAATGTGTTGTGTTTGCTAATATGATGTTTTGGATGTGTGCTCAATCTCCTTGTTACACCAAACATTTAAATAAATTGCTTAATTTGTATAAGATCACATTTAAATATGGAAATAGTTCTTTATCCAACTCTGAGATATCCACAACATGTAAGCCTTCATGTAAATATTACTTGGCATCTGTTCTGCTATTAGTTTTAATGTTTTCACTTTTGGCTTCCATGTCACAAAAGTGGTACACAGTTTCAGAGAATGGCCCATATACATATACAGTAAAACCTCTCTAAATCAACCGAGCATGGGACCCACATTTAATACTCTATTTAGGGAGGTGGTCGGTTTAGGGAGTTTTTTTTCATCATTACAATAGTATTGTATGGGCGATCGTTTGGGACCCAAATAAAGCGATCGACATAGGGGACTAGTCGTTCCGTAGAGGCGTTCAGTTAGAGATGTTTTACTGTACCCCTTGCACATATATACATATATATGCATATAATTCTATACATATACGGGACTTCTTTGTTTTGGAGACAGGTAATTGGAAGCAAACACGTTAATTGCTGGCACTGCTGCTTCAGACCTCGTTATTTCAGAGGGACACACAGACAGAGGCCTGCCCCCCCACACAACCCCCCCCCCCCCAATTGTCTTGACGAGGTCAATAATGCTGACTCAGCATAGGTAACTACAGAAGTGCACGCTGACGGTCCAGTCGGCCCTGCTACCTGTTTGTTTGTTGTTGTTTTAGGTCCTAGCAACATCAAAAGTCATATCAGAATGGGTAGCGACCTGTGACAGTGCGCACTCATGGCAACTTTATAGTGCTGTTCCACTGGGAAAGCAGTCCACTGGCACCATGACCTGATATCCCACTCAGTCACATTATCCTGACCATGAGCCAATCAGTCCTTGCCTTATCCTACTAATGCCAAGCGCCTGACTAGGAAGCAACAAATATCAATTTTTAATTTATTGATTTGACTAGACCAGGGTTCAAACCAAGAAACCCATCGGTTCGGATCCCCCGATCTCCCAAAGCAGGAGACGGACGCTCAACTCATTCAGCCATCCCGTCTGGTCGCTACCTAAAGAAAATAGATCGAGGCTCACTCCAGAATGTATGGCATTTCAGTTCTTTTACTCGAAACAATGAAACTGAATTCATAGCATTTGGAGGGGAGGACATAAATGCGTGGTATAAAGGATTTGTGCGAATATTATTATTGGACCTATCTTTCAATTGCATTTGTGTGTCGAACTCTCAACCCCCAACATGGCTTGGGGGCCATTGTGTGTGGGCCGGTAGAGTGACCTGAATACCTGTTGTTTCTGCACTAATGCAGTTCATTAAACAGCAACAATATTTAGTCTTTTTGGTTTTTGTTTAACATTGTCTCTCAGCCAGAGGGCGGTGATAGTTTGTAAATGCTGGTCCATTTCTGATTCGATGATTAGTTTTTGTTGGTGGCATTTACATCCTAGCAACATTTAAGGTCATATCGAGAAGGGTACCGATTAATAACAGGCGGGGTGACTTTATAGTAATGCCTAGTTGGGAAACTGGATCACCGACACCGTGGCCTGATATCCCATAACATCGTATTATCCTAATACTGAGCCATACCCTATTAAGGCTGAGTGTCAGGCTGGGTAACGACCAGTATACATTTGGTAAGTTGTTGGATTGACTCGGCTGTGATTTGAATCCCTGACCTTCCGCATGGGAAGCCAGTGCGTTATCAACTCAGCCACCGCGTCTATTGGACCATTTATGGCCGTAAGAGCAGTACAGGTGGAACAACAGCTTAGAGCCTCCAGCAAGGAGCAGTTTTAGTTCCTCATTGCCAGAATAATTGCTACGGGTAGGCCAGGTAATGCATTATAGGATGAGTCTTAGTGGTCTTCTTTTCTTTATTCGCATGTCAGTCTTGACAAACTGTGAATTACTTACTTCATTCATTTATTTATTTATTAATGGCTGTCCGTCAGCAGCAATATAAACCATATACTGTAAGACCTCTCTAAATGGACCGACCATGTGACCAACTTTAAATGGTCCATTTAGGGATGTGGTCAATTTAGGGAGTTTTTGTTATTGTTACAATGGTACTGCATGGGCGATCGTTTGGGACCCAAATAAAGTGATTAAAGTTGCATAGTCCGATGGTTTTGAATTTCTGTCATTTTCTGAGATAATATGTTAGGATGTTGGTTATAATCTACCTTACTTTAGCTTGAAGTAACTTTTATTTTAAATGGTTAACTTTGGGGATATTTGAAGTGCAAACATGCAAAATTAATTTTGGCAAGCTTGCCAAAATTCTAACACAATAGGCTTCTGCAGTAACAAATTCTATTCAATTTACTCACTATTCCCTTCTTTGTGATGACAAATGTTTAATAAGTGCAGCAGTATCTAAGTTAGATAGGTAGAATCAAATCTAGATAATTGTTTTGGTTTTGAAAATTTGATGTTTTCATCGGACTATGCAGCTTTAATATAGGGGAGTGGTCAATCTATGGAGGTGGTTGGTTAGAGAGGTGTTACTGTATGGGGTATCTAATCTACCTCAGTCATACCTTGTTTTGTCATACGTGTTGATTAAAGCTACATAGTATGATAAAAGTATCAATATTGTTAAAGGTGCATAATCCGATGGGTTTTGAGTTTTGATTTCATTTTCTGAGATATTTGATGTATAAGCATGATACAAGTATAATTAATCGGAAGTTTGTATGCCTCATTATATTCTACGTCATCTACTATACCGATCTGCTATTAAATTGTTCATCTATTATTAAACTAGGCCAATTGTGTCGCCCCCTGCCTTCAAACGCTGTAACTTCTCTGCCAGCGCTCACTCACTCTGCCCACGATTAGGTTAATACCTATAATCTATCTTTTTCTTGTTTGAAGTAACTTTTATTTGAAATGGCTGCCTTTGGAGATATTTGAACTTCAAACATATTAAATTAATGTTGGCAAGCATTCCAAAGGTCGGATGCCACAGGCTTCTGCAGTAACATGTTCTAGTAAATTGATTATGTTGCAACAAATGCTTACTAAGTGTGCCAGTATCTAAGTCAGATATTGCAACCTTATGATAAAAAGGTTCTATCTGACAAAATAGTGCTTTCAAGATAATGAGGACTGAAGCTGTGTAACTGCATGATAGCAAAGCAGATAGAACAATATTATTTTTAACATATCTCAGTGAAAAATACCAGTTGAGAACCAGTTGTATAACTGCATGATAGCCTTTTGAAGATAGAACATTTTTACATCCAGAACACTGATTCGGTCACCTTGTAAGAGAGAAACTTGTTATAGTAAGATCATGATATGTCAACTCAAATCTAGGTCAGTGTTTTAGTTTTGGAAACGTGATGCTTTCATCGGACTATGCAACTTTAAACTAAAAGAGTGAGGTACATTTTATCTAACTAAATTTCCTGCTGCTTATAAGGAACTAGTAAATCAATCTTAGAGATTTTCTTTGTTTGTTGTTTTACGTCCTAGCAACATCTAAGGTCATATCATGATGGGTACCGACTTGTGACAGTGCGCACTCATGGCAACTTTATAGTATTGCCCCACTGGGAATGCAGGCTGCCATGACCTGATATCCCACTCAGTCACATTATCCTGACACTGAGCCAACCAGTCCTTGCCCTATCCTAATAATGCCAAGTGACTGGCTAGGAAGCGACAAGTATCAATTGTTAAGTACATTGTTGGAAGGGAAGGTGAATGGCAGCAGAAGGAGAGGGAGACCAAGAACATCATAGTTTACAAATATTTCACAGTGGACAGGCTTGAATTATTCACAGTCTATCAGAACAGCACACCATCGGCACAAGTGGAGAACCATTGCATCCAACCCTCGACTAGAGGACGGAACTATCGATTGATTGATTAAGTGCATAGTTCGATAAAAACATATCATTTTCAAAAGCAAAGCACTTATCTAGATTATTCGAGACCTACATAGATAAATCTAAGTTAGATACTGCTGTGCTTATTAAGCATTCACTAATGTAGAAAAGGGTGTACTAAGACACCCTTCTAGAACTCATTGCTGTTGGAGCCTATGGGATCATAGTTTTGACAAGCACACCAACATTAATTTGGCATGTTGACACTTCAAATATCTCATGATTTAGCCATTCTAAGCCAAAGTTACTTCAAACCAATGTAAGCTAGATAATAATATTTATCTCAGAAAATTACAGAAACTCAAAATCACCGGACTATGCTACATTAAGCGGGGACACTTTCACCTATAAAAAGTGTTTCTTCCTCACCCAACTATCTTAGTAATTCCTAACGTCAGGCTAAGTTCCCGCCTACAATTAATTTATAAGTAATTCACCTGACCCAGTCGGGCTTCGAACCTATGAGTATGAGCTACCAGAGGGAAATAACCGACTAAGCGTTCCAATAACAATTAACATACAAGCTGCTATTGATGTGCTCCTTTCTGTTTTCCTTTTTTTGTGTTCCTTGTTCTATTCCAATATAATCACGTTGTAATGCAGACGACATTTTCAAAGCGAGCAATAAACATTTACAGTGTCGGCTGCCCATTTATCAAAGTGCTACCCTTGTTGCTCCAAGCTCCGAGCTCCGTGCTCCAAGCGCATGCGCTGTGCATAGGAACCAGGCCGGTGTTATGGCGCCCGAGCATCTGCTTGGAGATGCATATCACCGACGCTTCGGGGCCGGTGTTGCGGTTTCCCAGGGGCACCAGTTTGCCAGGGACACATTGCTTCTGCGCATGCGTCAAAATCGAACAGGATCGTCACTAACCTCATAAATTTAATATAATGTTTTTGGTAAAGATGTTTTCTATATGTGTACCAAACGATTTGTTTCGAGGTCATGTAATTTTAGAGATATTTAACTTTTCCTGTATTTTCTGTATGAAGATTGCTCACGGCCATTGACAATGCCTTGAGTTGGACGGTATGCGCAGTGAAAAACATTAGTTTTATTCAAAATTAATAGAAATCAAGAACCCTAACCTTATCAATTTAATATAATCTTAATGGTAAATATGTTTTCTATATGTGTACGAAGCGATTTGTTTCTAGGTGGTGTAATTTTAGAGATATTAGATTTTTTCTGTATGAAGATTTGCTCATGGCTGTTGACAATGCATTTGAATGGAAGTGTCCCTGGCAAACTGGTGTCCCTCAGAATCCGCAAGACCTGCTCGGTTTCCAGCCAAATTGAAATATGGCGCACCGATTGGAGCGGCCTGACGACATCGAGAGTAGGGTGTCGTAAATGCGAGAGTAAACACCCTGTCTGTTACCAATGGCAACGCAGTGCCGAGAATGGCGGGAAAACTGGGCAGGCAGAGTGTTGTGTGTGTGTGTTGTGGGTGTAGTTGTGTGTGGTTGTGTGGTGTGTGTGTTGTGTGTTGTGTGTGCGGGTGTGTGCGTGTTTTGCGTGTGTGTTGTGTGTTGTGGGTTTGTGCGTGTGCGGGTTGTGTGGGTGTTGTGGGTGTAGGTGAGGTGTGCGTGTGTGTTGTGGGCGTGTGCGTGTGTGGGTTGTGTGTGTTGTGGGTGAGGGTGTGGTGTGTGTGGGTGTTGAGGGTGTAGGTGTATTGTGCGTGTGTGTTGTGGATGTGTGTATTGTGTGTGTTGCATTTGCATTGTGTGTGGATGGCTGTGTTGCGGGTTTGTGTGTGTTGTGTGCGTGTGTGAGTGTGGTGGTTGTGTGGGTGTTTGTGTGTGGTGTGGGTGTTGTGGGTGTTTGTGTGTGGGTATTGCATGTTTGTTGTGGGTGTCCGTGTTGCATATTATTAGAGTAAGACAGCCTGATCAGCCTACCCGGTTGATTAGTTGTTGGAAGTGTACATCCTAGTATCATCTAAGGTCATATGAGGACAGGTATTGACTTGTGACAGTGCACATTCATGGTGATTGTATAGTGTTACTCCACTGTCAAACCAGGCTGCCAGCACCATGTCCCAATATCCCACTCAGTCATATTATCCTGACACTAAGCTAACCAATCCTTGCCCTCTCCTAGTAATACCGATCGCCAAGCTAGGAAGCGACAAGAATACATTGTGTAAGTCCTTGGTTTGACTCGACCGGGAATCAAACTCCCCACCTTCCGCCCAGGACTTGGCGCTCTGCAAATCCGTCCAATGCGTCCAGTAGCCTATCTGTAGAATAGTGTTAAAACTTCACAGGCCGAGGAAAGGATAATTGTTTTAAATCGAAAACAATTAGCTGGATTTGACCAGCGATATCCCACTGGGAGTCAAGTGCACTCATGCAATATTAAGCGATCTGATAATATGTTTTCATCATGTGTTCCTGATATGAGTATTTCATGCACCAAATTGACAGATCAGGCTTAAGCCCAAGTCAGGTGGATGTAGTTGAACGTAGTGGAGGCTAACATAGTTGAAAGTAGTTGAATGAAGTTGAACATAAATGGATCCGTACTTGTCCATGATGTTAACTTGGTAATAAGGTGGGTGAGCTGTGATCTCCGATGTAAGTTTTGGACATGTTCAAAAGAGCGATACATTAGAGGCTGAATTTGCATCTGTGATGCTAACCTACTCTAAGTATTCTAGCATACTCTAGCATACTCTAACATGCTCTAGCGTACTCAAGCATACTTGAGTCATTAGTGGTGGTATGAGCCTGACATAGTTGAACGTAGTTGAACGTACCAGCTTCTGTACTGTAACATATTTATCTGTACCCTAGCATATTTATCCATATCATAGCATATTTATTTATCCATACCAAAACCTGCCATACCTTAATGTATTTCAATATAGTTTAGCATACTTACACCATGTTTGACCCACGTTAATCTATCCTATGGATCACTACGTCAACTAACGGCTATGTGACCGGGCCTTGAGGATTCGGGCGCTGTTTTTGGTAGTTATAAACAGGACAAGTAAAGGTCATTATTCTTAGCTCATGAGGACTCCTCAACAACATACAATTTACTTTAAGTGATAGGAGGATTTGCATTATATTTCCAAGATTGTTATATTCCCTCGCCTCTGTCATTGATTAGCGTCATTAGGGCTGAATGACAGTAATAACCCCCAATGACTTTAAGATTGATACTTGTCGCTACCTAGCCAGGTGCTCAGCATTAATAGGATTGGATAAATACTGGTTAACTCAGTGTCAGGATAATATGACTGGGTGCAATATCAGGTCATGGTCATTGCGGCCTGGTCTGCCAGTGGGGCAGCACTAAAATGTCACCATGAGTGCACACTGTCACAATTCGCTACCCATCCTGATATGACCTTTTACTAGGACATAAAACTCCAACAACGAACCGACCAATCACTAATAGCCGTAGCTTGAGCACAGAGACCTGGAGAATTCTCTTGGGTTCTAAATAACTTCCTTCCCCCTGTACACATTTTACAACTGATGGTTTATCATAATAATTGTGCATAAAGAAGACTCCCTTGATCGTCTTACAGTCCCTTGAAAGCCCGGTCACATACATGTTAGTGGACGTAGTTGAATGTAGTGGAGGCTAATGTAGTTGAACGTAGTTGAACATAGTTTAATGTAGTTGAACATAGTTGAATGTAGTTGAACGTAATTGACTGTAGTTGAACGTAGTTGAATGTAGTTGAACGTAGTTGAACGTAGTTGAATGTAGTTGAATGTAGTTGAATGTAGTTGAACATAGTTGAACATAGTTGAACATAGTTGAACGTAGTTGACGTAGTTACACATACCGGCATCCATACTTCGCTGGTATGTTCAACTACATTTGACTATCTTCAACTCCGTTCAACTACGTTAGCCTCCACTACGTTCAACTACGTCCACTAATGTGTATGTGACCGGGCCTTTAAGGTGAGAGCATTAGATTTGAAAAATGTATGTGCCATCAACCATTAAGCCGATTACCATAGTGTAAACAAACATGGCTGAGGTTATTATTTGATATGTGAAAGGTGGATTGCAATAGCCAGTTTGCATTATTTTTAATAAATGATTTACGGGAAGGTATCTTCGATGAAATTTTGTTTGGCGTGTCTGTGGTTAAGCAGGTGAAAATGTCATCTTTGGAAAATTGATTGTTTTCACTGTAGTAGAAGGTTGATGTGTACTACTTTCGACGGGGAGGGATTGAGGGGGGGGGGGGGTTCTGGAGAAATAGTACTCGTTGTGCTATCTTAAAAATGTTGACAACTTTGGACGGCCCCATAACTTGTTTAATATAATATTTAGTTCCTCAATTGCTGCCTCAGGGCCTGTGGGGATTGAGAAGCCGTCACATTTCCAAATAATAGACTACATCACGGTTCCAGTGGCGCGGTGCATTGTGGGATGCTTCAGAGCGAAACAAAGCTGTGAGAAGCACATGGCACATGCTAATACACTGGGTGCAGCTATGAAATGTGCTAGTTTCAGCTCATCTCAGCTCTTGTTTGAAACATAGAATACCAACTAAAAAATAATTATAATAAATTAAGATATTACTCTTTTATCCAGCATTGCATTTACATCAATATAACCAGCACATCTTATGCCATGTGCATTTAGATTTAGACCAATCTAGGCACTCAGACTAGTGTTAGAGCCATAGGCAGACTCAGTTTTACTTATTTTATTCATATTGTTATTGATATCCTATGGTTAATGGCATATGTAGAAATAGAAAATGAGTAGGGTTAATCAGATATTGGTTATATATTTCTTTGAAACAAGTTTTTGTTGATGCATTTGACATTTTAATATTTAATATTTAATGTTTCTTAGCTCAAAATGCTTAATTATGGAGAGTTTTGTCTTAAACATATTCATTATAATATTATATTGCATCCTTCGGCCCATATTTATGCCGAATTGTTATGTATCTCTATTTATTTTGAGTATAATGCCAGTTTTGCCCTACATGTATCGGCAAACTCAATGGGTGTATGCCTTTGCTTTGCTCCCAACGCCGTTTTCAGCGCATGCGCAGTCGGAACCGTGATGTAGTTTATACTCCCACACTGGAAACCCTTGCAACTGGACACCCCGGGTACCGCAGTCCTGGTTCAGGGTGGGGTGAGAGGGGCAACCTCTGTAATTGTGTGACGTCATTTCGGGTCAGATGTAGGTTAATCAAAAGACAGAAGATGTCCAGAGGAGCGAGTCATGAGGTTAATTCAAACAGGACACAAACCCCAAAAAGGAAACTTCACTCAAAATAAAACCGGAAAAAAGATGAACATCAATCAGAAAGAGTAAAGAAATCCTGAGCGAGGTGAGGAGATTTGGAAATGTGAGTGCGAAACAAATTTGCTGCTGTTGTTTCATTTGTTGATTACGCGTGAGCAATTTCAATCACCGACAATTGGTCTTCCTCATTGAACTGCTCTGTTTGCTCTCTTAGTAATGCCGAGCGCCAGACTCGGTCGTGAGAAGTATAAATATTTAAGTTGTTGGTTTGGACCCAACTGTGGCTTGAATGCACAAGGACCTGCCATGTACCAGGTAAAGGCTCTGTCACCCATCACCGGATTGGGGAAACGGAAAGAAACCAAACAAAGTCTGTTGATATCCGGCAAAGTCTGCTTTGTATCCATTGCATATCCATTGATATCCTTTGATATCCGTTGATATCTGGCCCGATCCGTTACAAGTTTTGAGCATGCACAAAACTTGTAACAGATTGCGCTGGACTGACCTATGTGGTTATTATCCGTTACCGTCCATTCCCCATCCATTCCCAGTTTGTTTCCCGTCCGTTCCTCGTCCATTCCCGTCCGTTCCCCTCCGTTCACATCCAGTCCCATCCATTCCCGTCCGTTACATATCCATTACCCGTCCGTTAACCATCCGTTACCCATCCTTTCCCCATTCATTACCCATCAGTTACCCATCAGTTAGCCGTCCGTTACATAATCGATACATTTCAAGTCCGAATAACACTGGACTAGAATATTCTTTAGAATATGTAAACGAACTATACAATGATGACAGAGGGAACCCACCCACAATTGAGGAAGAAGATGGGAATATTATATTAGTATCAGAGGTTGAGAAGGCTATCAATGATCTAAAGGCAGGTAAGGCTCCTGGAAGTGACCAGATAACATCAGAAATGATAAAAGGACTAGATGAAGTGGGGATTCAAATCATTCATAAGCTAGTAACTGACATCTATGAGGACTGGATTTATACCATTGAATATGAATGAATCCATATTTGTACGACTCCCAAAGAAGCTAAAACCAACATTGTGTACTGAGTACAGAACACTAAGCCTGATGAGTCATATGTTGAAGATGATCCTGAAAATAATTTTACTGAGAAACAGACAGAAAATTGAAGAACAAATCAGTAACGTACAAAGTGGGTTTATATCTGGAAGAGGTACACGTGAAGGGATTTTCAATATGAGAATGATTTGTGAACGTTATTGTGAAGTGAACCAGGATGTTTATGCCTGCTTTATTGACTATGAGAAGGCCTTCGACCGAGTCAATCATGAACTTTTAATCAAATGTTTACAAGATATTGGTGTCAATGGCAAAGACATTAAACTAATTGTGAACTTATACTGGACACAACGTGCATTTATAAAAATGGAGCAGGGCCTATCGGATGAAGCTTATGATTAAACGAGGAGTTCGACAGGGGTGTGTATTGTCACCATGTCTATTTAAACCTGTACACAGAGATGATTTTCAGACACATTGAAGATTGCAAGGGAGTGACAATAGGTGGCATGAACATCAACAATCTTAGATATGCCGATGACAGTGTAATACTAGCAGACAGTGAGAAAAACCTACAAGATATAGTGAATAGAATCAATAAAGCTGGAATACTATTCAACATGAAGATGAATGCCAGGAAGACCAAAACAATGGTTATAAGTAAAAAGACAGATAAACCAAATGTCAATATAACCATAGATGGCACAAACATAGAACAAGTATCCGAATTCATATATCTCGGACAAAAGATTACAAATGATGGGAGATGTGAGGAAGAAATTAAAAGAAGGATAACAATAGCCCGAACAACATTCTCCAAAATGCATAGAGTGTTAACATCAAGTAAGATATTAATACAAACAAGGAAGCGTATTCTTCAGTGTTATGTGTGGTCTACTCTAATGTATGGGGCAGAGACATGGACAATCTCTAAGAAAATGTACAAACGTTTAGCAGCATTTGAGATGTGGACTTATCGAAGGATGATGAAAATATCATGGACAAAGAAGATCACCAACAAAGAAGTTCTCAGAAAAATTAAAAATAAGAAAAGCTTGTTTGCCACTATACAGACAAAGAAACTTATTTATTTTGGCCACATCATTCGTCAGAGTTCAATATACCGTACATTGTTGGAAGGGAAGGTGAATGGCAGCAGAGGGAGAGGGAGACCAAGAACATCATGGTTTACAAATATTTCACAGTGGACAGGCTTGAATTATTCACAGTCTATCAGAACAGCACAACATCGGGACAAGTGGAGAACCATTGCATCCAACCCTCGACTAGAGGATGGAACTATTGATTGATTGATTGAGAATATTCTTTGTCCGGGTATGTCCGTTGCTCAATCCACCATATTCAGATACTGTGACAGGCACTTAAGCGCTCAACTCATTTGGTCATCACATACCATAATGGCCTGGAGACTTGTTGGTTGGTTTACGGTTCTTTAATCTTTGTAACATCTAAGGTCGTATCAGGATGGGTACCGACTTGTGACAGTGTGCACTCATGGTGACCTTATAGTGCTGCCTCACTGAGAAATCAGGTCGCCAATGCCATGACCTGATATCCCACTCAGTCACATTATCCTGATATTGAGCCAACCAGTCCTTGCCCTATCCTAATAATGCAGAGTGCCTGGCTAGGAAGCTACAAGTATCAATTTATAAGTGATTGGTTTGACTCGATAAGGGTTTGTAGATGCTGGTGCACTTATTAACCATTTGTCACCACATAGAGGCAATTTAATAGATTATGTTACTGCAGAAGCCTATGGCGTATGAGCTTTGACCAGCTTGCCAACAATGATTTTGAATGTTTACACTTCAAATATCTCCAAAGTTAGCCATTTAAAATAAAAGTTATTTCAACCTAATGTAAGGTAGATTATGACGATCATCCAAATATGTTTATCTCGTCATAGATATAAACTCAAAAGTATTGGTCATACAACTTTATTTGTGCTCTAATCTTCATATCCCTCTACTTCGTACTAGCTAAAATCCCTAGCCAAGCAAGTATTTATTCAATTTAAACGTGTTGAGTGAGTAACTGTACATCATAACAATCAAGCGAATTTGAAATTGAAATAATGGGAGGTGTCTCTAAAGCAAAATTAGCTGAAAACAACAACAAAGAAAACGGAGTACCTGAAACCCATACAAACTATGCACAAACCTTATCTTCAAAGGGGTGACAAAAAAAACCACCAACAAGCTCACATAGTATATCTAAATTTGTTTGTTTGTTATTGTTTTATGTCCTAGCAATATCTAGGATCATATCAGGATGGGTACCGACTCGTGACAGTGCACACTCATGGTGATTTTATAGTGCTGCCCCATTGGAAGACCAGGCTGCCAGCACCATGACCTGATATCCCACTCGGTCACATTATCCTGACACTGAGCTAACCAGTCATTGCCCTATCCTAATAATGCAGAGTGCCAGGATAGGAATCGATAAGTATCAATTTCCAAGTCATTGGTTTGACTAGGCCATATTCATTTATTTGTTTCATTCAACCATCGCTTTTACAGAATGCAAAAGCACAGTCAATTTTGTATCAGTACACTGTGGATTTAAAAAGCTCACAGTTACATAATTTGTGGCTAAAGGAAATAAAATTAAGATAAAAGTTTAAGTATATATATATATATATAAATGAAATAAAAAGCAAAGCACAAAATATCACCAGCAGGTACTGATATCTGCAGTGTTGCTTCTTCCTCTGGGTAGCACCTGAGCCTCCTTTGGTGTCCATGCCCGACATATCCAGCTTTATCTGAAAAGGCTAACCTTTATTTAAAAGGTGTCGCCTTTTATCCAAAGGGCATTGCCATCCGAGAATGTTTCCAACTGATGAGATGTGTTGCGGGGTGCGGGGGGGGTGAGGGAATTGAGGGGATAGGAAAGGAGCCAGGGGCGAGGGGGCGGGGGCGGAAGGGCCGGAGGCGGCGATGAGACGATGGGGACAGGGGGCATGGATATGGAGACGGGGAGGGGGGGGGGGCGAGGATGGGGGCGAGGGTGGAGGCGAGGGGAGGGGAGAGAGGATGGTGGCGAAGAGGCCAGCGCAGAGGCGAGGGACCGGGGCGAGTGGTAGGAGGAGCCGGTCAAGTGGGCGATGGCGGAGACGAGGATGCGACGAGCGGGGGCAGAGGCGGGCGGAGCGAGGAGGCGAGGGTGGAGTCGAGGGGCTGGGGGAGTGGGTCGAGGGGCCGATATCGGAGGCGAGGTGGTGGTGGGAGCGGGTCGAGGATGCGAAGGTGGAGGCGAGGAGGCGAGGAGCGGGGCCGGAGGAGGGGGGAGCGAGGACGGGGTCGACGGGGCGAGGATGGAGGCGAGGGGGCGGAGCGAGGATGGGGCGAGGAGGCGAAGTGCGGGGCGAAGTGCGGGGCGGAGGTGGGCGGAGCGAGGATGGGGCGAGGAGGCGAGGGCGGAGACGAGGGGGCGGGAGGGCGAGGTGGGAGGGGTGAGGGGGTGAGGGGGTGATAGGGCGAGGGATGGGGGGCGGGCATTGGAGCGAGGCGCGGATGAGGAGGCGAGTGCTGGGGGGAGGGGCGGGGGTGGGGGTGGGGGCGGGGGCGAGGGGCGAGGCGGGAGGCAGGGACGGGACGTTGTATTACTGAGCAGACTCAGCTACAAATGTCTGCCAGACAAAACTGGAAGTTATGACCTATCAGGGTCAGGTAGAATGACCGCTTCTGGTCTGCCCTTGAAGGCCTCAAGTTGATCCACCATGTAGTCAATCGGAAGGTTTACACTAATAGATCGCTCGTTACTTAGTACCTTGCCTGTGGCTCTTCATTGGTTCGTTTCTATGTTTGTGATTTTACATCCTGGAAATATCCATGGTTATACCGTCCTGATATGACATTAGATGTTGCTAGGACGTAAAACAACAACACAAATAAACAAATCCATGGTTATATCAGAACAGGTGTATACTAACAGGTATTGACTTGTGACAGTACTCAATCATGGCAACTTTATAGTAGCTGCAACACTGATAATCCAGTTCACAAGCACCATGAGCCCAATTTCCCGCCCAGTCACGCTATCCGGATACTAAGCTAACCAGTCCTTGTTTTATCCTAGTACTGCAAAGCGCCATGCTCGGTAATACAATGTATCAGTTTTTTTTGTAAATCATTCATTTGATTCGGCTGGGATTACAACTCCTGACATTCTGCATAGGGAGCCTGTAATCTTAAGACCCTGTCACACATCCTGGAAACATACATGGTTATATCAGAACAGGGGCTGTATGCACCAATCGGTGATAGGCTTAGCCAGAGTTAAGGCTCTAGCCGCGGCTAGCTACCTCAGGGTAGCGGCGGGTTGGAGAGGTGTGTGAATCGGTATGCACCAATTTTCTAGCCGGGGCGGATAGCTAACTGTGAAGTTATTTATAGATTTGGGAATTCCCTCGAGTCGTCAATATGAATAACGCCGCCAATACGGCTGCGGCATTAATATCGGTTCGAATTTAGAGTTAAATTGATAAGATTTCACTTATTGCGTATGTAATTCTGTTAAATATGACAGCATTGAATAGATTTGGGCATAATATATTGCTGTCGATTCGGCGGCAGCGGCCATTTTTTGTTGACGTTGGACAGTATGTATATCGACGTCGCTGCGGCGGCGGCGATTTGTTTACTTTACATTTGTCGATTCGAAAATATTAATATTGCCGCTGCTACGGCTGCAGCGTTAATATTGCTTCGCATTTAGGGTTAAACTGATAAGATTTCACTTATTGCGTATGTAATTCTGTTAAATATGACAGCATTGAATAGATTGAGAGCCACACATGCACACTAACCGCCCCGGCTTGCAGTTAAACCCGATTTGATAATGGTTTAGCTTAGCCTAGGCTACGGTCCGTGGGTAGTGCTGGCACCGATTGATGCATATAGATTTTCCACCGTTAGACGTGTGGAGCTAGCCAAACCGCGGTTAAGGCCCTAACTCCGATTGGTGCATATAGCCCCAGGAGTAGAGTAACAGTAGACGGGTGGGTGATGGAGACATACTGAGCTACCGTCCGGGTGCTGATGATGATGTGGAGGAGGAGGAGGAGGGAGGGGCGGGGGCTGATGTTGAACAAGAATTTACTGGTATTGGTGTCTTGTTATCAATCTAGTTTAAGCATCAGTTTCATAATTCCAACGCCAGGTGGATCATTTCACTATGGAGGACGGGGGAGGGGCACCAGGGTAGTAGAAGAGATAACACGATAACACTACTCAATCTAATGATAAATATCTCAAAAGGGAAGGAAACAAAAAGAATCCTAATCAGACCATCACTCTAATATCTAATGGCCGATCCTCCGAGGGAGATAAGAGGGTTTGTATTTCGATCCGAAAACTTTCCCATTTGATAGGAAGGAGGACAGTGAGTTGACCTATCCCATATCATATGAACAACTAGATAAAGGATTCACACGGTACTCGCAGTACATGGGTGAATACCAACCCTATATAAAAACGGTCAAAAAAGCGGGTTAATGAAATGAGAGCCTAATTTCACAATCTAAGAAGCAATATTTATTCTTTGTAGATGTCTTCATATTTACCCGCTACCTTTGAGTTGAAAACTATAACAAAATAGCTAGTTTAATACGATTTAAAATTGAAATCAACAGTGTTCTATGGCTGCCATCTTGTCTTTTTGCATTCTCTCCTATTTCACCAAATCTGTGGAAATATATTTAACCATTTGATCATGGAACCAGTTTCTACTTCCTGTTCCATACTAAAGCTATTTTCGCCCGTATGTACACTATGTTGTCGTTCACCTGTGTACAACAAGTAACGGGTGAATCTTTTATCTAATGAACAAGAAGCTCCCAAACTACATGCTGGAGACACGGTTCACACAACTAGCATCAAAGAATCTATGTGGAGATCTAAGGAGGGTAATAAACTAGGATATTATATAACCTGATGATATTGCTCTACACTTAGTAAATTCCGAAATATATATATATATGAAGAGTTCAGGTGCAAAAACCATGTTAACGCCGATCCAAAAATGGAGATAAACATCGGAGTCAAACTTTGAAAATGTTAATTTGTTTATATTCCTACTCTTTTTGTCATTGCTCGATAACCATGTGTTCATGTGAGAAGTGAAATCTTTATTTAAACTAC
Organism: Branchipolynoe longqiensis; assembly: GCA_030323885.1. NCBI lineage: Eukaryota > Metazoa > Annelida > Polychaeta > Phyllodocida > Polynoidae > Branchipolynoe > Branchipolynoe longqiensis. The sequence goes on from CM059192.1 coordinate 85,327,173, forward strand.
ATTGGATTGGCGACTGGAATTTTGCGGCTGAACTCTTCATATAGAGAGATAGCTAAAAATTGGTGGAGGATGAATCCCCTGGCGCGTTGAATACCATTGGAAGTGGTCCAGTACGTAGCAATAAAATAAGCACAATAATAAATTAAGTAATATACAAGTAACCTGGTGCCGCCTATTCATATCAATATAATACCACCCACCCCAATGGGCCCCCCTCCCCTGCCACCACCCTTAACCATCATGAACAATCTACAAAGGTAGTGTCATGTGGAATGACCTCCCTATCAGAGTCAGAGAAACGCAAACAATACTTGCCTTCAAAAATGCATATAGAGCCCACCTGGTTATTCAGGCCCTTAAATGACTACTGCAGTAATTACTAGCAAAGCCCTGAGCTGCTGCCACCCCGGATCCTCGCTTGCTCTCCGGTGGGTTTTTCCCCCGTACCACCCACCCCAATGGGCCCCCCTCCCCTGCCACCACCCTTAACCATCATGAACAAACCATCAACACACCGAACATCCTACACAACTATCAATCTGTTTAAACACATCGAACATTATATAAGACAGACAAAATGTCTTGTCAACTCTGAACTTAACTTGTTTTATAAGAGAAAAAATGTAACCCACAACGATTATTTGAGTTGCCCCGAGTATACACCTTCTACTCGGTGCTGCTCCTCATTTTTGCATGAACTACAGTGACTGTTGCTGTACATTATACAGCAGGAGCCACTCCCTTAATTCTACAGGATCGGTGCTGTAACTAATACAGCGCTGATCAAACTTATTCTAATAGTAAGATGGCCGGAAGACCAGTGCCCCGGCGCTGACAAATGTCATGTTCAGATGAATAAATACTTTACCAAAAAAAAACAAAAAACCATCAACACACCGAACATCCTACACAACTATCAATCTGGTTAAACACATTGAACATTACATAAGACAGACAAAATGTCTTGTCAGCTATAAACTTAGCTTGTTTTATAAGAGAAAAAATGTAACCCACAACGATTGTTTGAGTTGCCCCTGGTATACGTCTTCTACTCCCCATTTTTGCATGAACCGCAGTGACCGGTGTTGTACATTATACAGCAGGAGCCACTCCCTTAATTCTACAGGATCGGTGCTGTGACTAATACAGCACTGACCAAACTTAGATTATCTAGAATGTCAATTCTATTAGTAAGATGGCCGGAAGACGAGTCCTCCGGCACTGACAAATGTCATATTCAGATGAATAAATACTTTACCCCAAAAAAATTAAATGACATTAAATAGCCAAATCCTCCAGTGCGACTGACACTTATCAACACCTGTTGGAGGAGAGTTGGGCCGCAGGCGGCGGCACCAATCAAGTATGGAGTTTGTATGGAGTATAGCAATTGGTAATATCAATAATATCAGTAATATCCATCAATATCAATAATTAGAACAAATTGCTTCCCTATTTCAATACTCGCATAATGCGTTATACATCACAGACAAGAAGCTGAATCGTGACAGCTGAATAGGCCAGGTGGCAGCACCAGGCAAGGCAGAGAGCCTGACCAGTCGCCTGAGTTGTTGAGGGTCATCAGTTGTGAGGTGTCAAGACAAGGTGCCCAACAGAGGCACAGTTCAAGTGTAATCAGTTTACGGATAATTATACTTGTATGATGCATATACAGCAAATATATTTTTGGTTAAAGTTGCATATTCCGATAATCATGCATTTGTCAAAGATCTGTTGCCACAAAGAAGGGAATAATGATTCAATTTAACTGAATCAGTTACCGCAGAAGTTTATGGTGTCCGAGTTTTGGTGTGCTTGCCAAAATTAATCTTGCATGTTTATGTTAGCAATATCTCAAAAGTCAACCACTTAAAATTAAAATCACTCGAAATTAAAGTCAGGGAGATTATGACCACCAACTTAATATATTTATCTTTTAAAAATTGCAGAAACTCAAAACATGCGACTATGAATAACCTAGAGGCAACCTATGTAAAACAACTTCTATGTGAACATAATCAAAACACAAACACTTTACATGGTTGGAAGACCAGCGCCTCGGTGCTGGAACAGTAACACAGCTAACAAAAAAAACGGCATACTGACGTCGGTATGACGTTATAAAATGTTACACAACATTGCAATGCTAAAAAATGTTTTTAATGGGTATTTGCTGTGATCCTTGATTTTGGTTGCCCTGCAGTGGCCCTTCCTTATGTGTAAGTTGGTTCACTTACTTTTCTTGAATGTCACTTTAATGCAGGTTAGTTTCCCATTAAATGGTCATAAGATTGTTGGCCCAGATCATCCCGTCCTCGTCGCCAAATTTGTAGTAAAAATTGCACCAATATTAACTAGATTAAGTTGGATTAGGTTTGGGTATAGTTTATATCTCGCATGTCTTTACAGACTACCCTCTGTCTCAGTCACAATAGCCCCCGATGTAATGTTATACTGATGTTATAACACATATAACATCAGTATAACATTAGTTTGATGTTATAATGTACCATAACCAAATAATATAGTTAGCCTGACATTACTTAACGTTATGTGCTAGCTGGGAAATGATTCAGCGGAATAACATACTTAAGGCCCTGTCACACTATGATGTATGGCATCAGCGCATGCTCAATGTTTGAAGATTTGCTAGTACATCAGCATTCATCAAACTTTTCAGTGGCAGGGAATGAAATTGGGGGTACACACAACGTATAGACAATGTACAAACAACATACGTAATGTATGCAGAACGTATCTCTGACCTATTGCTAGCATATGAGAGCGTTCATGTGCCTCACAAAACATTCGCAAAACGCTTGCATACGTTCATGGCATGCTGACCAAATTTACATACATTACTCCATCACTAGAACTATTGTGTATATGTTTAATATGCTGGGGATATGGCAGATATACGTTTGAAGTACATTAGGAGTATGTTATGCATCTGTTGGCAGTATGCGGATTGTACACCGACTGAACGTACAGCTAACATGCAGCAACGTATTCCAACATATCTCTAATGTACGCTGACGTATCCCAAACCTTACACACATACACACAGGCATAGATACACCAGAGAGCATGTATATAAACAGATGAGAGGGACAACTCTCATACTAGACCGTGTAACAGCTGCCGACTGTGTCGCTCCAAGTGGTGGTTGTTGAACAGTTTACGCATATGGGCAAACTCAAGGCATTGTCCATGGCAGTGAGCAATCTTCAGAGACAAAAAGTTAAATATCTCTAAAACTACAGCACCTAGAAACAAACTGATTGGAATACACATAGAAAACATGTTTACCAAAAACATTATATTAAATTGATATGGTTAGGGTTCTGGATTTCTATTAATTTGGAATAAAACTGAACTTTTTCACTACGCATACGGCAAACTCAATGCATTGTCAATGGCGGTGAGCAATCTTCATACAGAAAAAGTGAAATATCTCTAAAACCACACCATCTAGAAACAAATCGCTTTGTACACATATAGAAAACATTCTCAACGAATAGATTATATTAAATTTATAAGGGTAGGGTTCTGGATTTCTATTAATTTTGAATAAAACAAATGTTTTGCACTGCACGTACCGTCAAACTCAAAGCTTGTTCAACAATAACCGCCAGGATTGCCACTGTAGCCTATGTTACCGATTTTCGCGGGAGTTGTCCCTCTCATCTGTTTATATACACGCTCTCTGGATACACATAGACACACTTACACACATGAACAGACACACACACACACACAAACACAGACACACGTTTGTTTCCCAATTATAGTAAGTTTTTTGTTATGCATCCTGGATCCTTAGCTGTAGCTAGGTAATTTTCTTTGGGGTGGAAGATAAATTATTAGAATGTAACAGTGCAAAATGGGTGAAGCAATAGGAGGTTCTGGGATAATGCCTCCCCCCCCCCCTGGACATTTTGAAATCATAGGCTTTATAATGTCATTTCCAGGTATTTCAGAGAGGCTACATACTGAATAATTTGTTGGTGGGGCTCCCTTCCCCCCCTGCCCCCTGTAGCTATAACCCTGGGATCCAGGGCGTCATTGTAGGGTTTCCATGGCTTAATCCAAAAAAAATGTTAAGCATAATTTTGTCCGGTTGTGACCAGCTGTCGTTTTTGTTTCAGGTTTGGATTTGGAAGGCTTCTCCAAATTACGCTAATCTAAGAATGTCGCGTCAAGGTCTCCTATTTACTAGGGGGATGAACCGGCCTTGTTGGCTGAATCAGCTGGAGTGCATACAGGCTTCCCAAGTGGAATTTGAATCTGGGCCGAGTCAAGCCAATGATTGACCAAATTGATACTTATCACTACATAGCCAGACGCTTGGCATAATTAGGATAGGGCAAGGACTGGTTGGCTCGGTGTCAAGATAATATTACTGAGTAGGATATTAGGTAATGGGGCTGGCAGCCAGATCGCCCAGTAACCCGACGCTCTACATCATTAGGATAGGGAAAGGACTGGTTAGCTTGGTGTCAGGATAATGTGACTGAGTGGGATATCAGGGCATGGTTCTGGCGGCCTGGTCTCGCAGTGTGGCAGCACTATAAAGGTGTCATGAGTGTGCACTGGCACAAGTCGGAACCGTCCTGATATGACCTGATATGTTCCTAGGACGTAAAACAATAACAAACACAAAACAAACGCCCACGGACATCCACGCATACAGCCCTCCATCCCAATGCCTATATCCACCTACACTGCAACACTGTTGTGTTTATTACTGCCTACATTGCCCTTCACCCTATGCCTCTTTCCGCCAATAACACACCCATTCCCAGTGCCTACACCAACCCATCTCAGCCTGCACCAACCTTCCCCCGCTTCTATATCCACCTACAACACACCCATTCCCAGTTCCTATATATGCCTACAGAGCCTGACCCGTACCCTATCCCCACCTACACTGCCCTCTGCCCTGTCCCAAACATATATATATATATACCTACACTGCCCTGCCCCAAACATATCTCCACCTCCACCGCCTTTCCCCTAACCTATCTCCACATACACTCACCTTCTCCCACATCTATATCCACCTACACAACCCCATCCCCACACCTACCCCAGCCTACCACATCCTGCCATTCCCCCTCCCCTTCTCCTCCCTCCCATCCCTCAATCCCACCGCCCATCGCCACCTGGATGCAACTGGCTTCCCCCGGCTGCATTGCTTCCCTCCACCTCCACCCGTATCCCTCCCCCTCCCCCAGCCCCTCCCAACTCCCCCTCCAGCGTCCCCTTCTCCCCTCCCATTCTCGAGTGTCCTTCTCTTCCCCCGCCCCTCCCCCATCCCCCCTCCCCACTCCTACCTCCTACTCCCCTCCACTCCCACCCCCCTAGCTCTTCCCCGTCACCCCTCACCCATTCCACTCTCCCCTCCCCTTCTTCCGTCCCTCTCTCTCTTCCCCCTCCCTTCAACATCCTATCCCCCTCCCCCCACATCCCTCCCTTTCCCCACTCCACTTTCCCCATCCCCCTCCTCACTCCCCTATCCCCCGTCCTCCCCTCCACCTCCCTCACACCCTAACCCCTCCCCCTCCTCACTCCCACTTCCCCTCCTCCCTCCCCCTCCTCCCTCCCTCTCCTACCTCCCCTTCCCCCATCCTCCTTCCCCCATCCCCCGCCCTCCCCTCCACCTCCTCCACGCCCTAACCCATCCCCCTCCTCCCTCCCCCTCTCACCTCCTCCCTCGCCCTCCTCCCTCCCTTGCCCCGTCCTCCCTACCCCATCCCCCGTCCACCCTCCCCTCCCTCACCCCCTAACCCTCCCCCTCCTCCCTCCCCCTCCCCCCCTCTTCGCTCCGCCTCCCTCCCCCGCCCTTCTTAACCACCCCCCTCCACAACCTGCTCAAGCCGCTTCGTGTAATAAGCAGCAGGACAACTACCAGCTTCTCTAAATACTCGCAAAGTGAATCATTGTCGTCAACCAGCGTCATTCACTCTCCCCCCCGAGCCACTCACCGAGTGTCCAGGCCCCACTGAGTGAACCTGACAGCAGAGTGTGATTGGAGTGCAATATGCAAGCCTCGTTCTGGGGTTTCAGCGAAATGACGGGCTGTCATGTCAACAAGTCAGCTTCAAATCCAACGGGTATTCCGAGGTGCTGGCTATTGGTTCTTAAAGTACCTTAGTCCGGTGGTTTCTGAGATGAATCTATGAAGAGTTCAGGTGCAAAACCACGTAAACGCTAATCCAAAAATGTAGTTTGAATAAAACAGATTTTACTGGAAAATAATGTTAATTTTCACCAATTTTCACCAATTCCACTTTTCATATGATCATATCGTTATGGAGCAATGAACAAAAGAGAAGGAATATAACAAAAATCAACACGTTGTAGGTTTGAATCTGATTCGTATCTCCATTGGTGAATTGGCGTTTATGTGCTCTTCATATTAACTTCATTGTTGTTTATCCAGACGGGATGGCCGAATTAGTTGAGCGTCCGTCTCCTGTGTTAGTAGATCATGGGGGTTCGAAGCCTGGTAAAGTCAAACCGATGTCTTAAAAATTGATACTTGTCGCTTTCTAGCTTGACACTCAGGATGAATAGGAGAGGTCAAGGACTGGTTGGCTCAGTGTCAGGATAATATGACTCAGTGGGATATCAGGGCATGGTGCTGACCGGTCTGGTCTCCCAGTAGGGCAGCACTATAAAGTCGTCATGAGTGCGCACTGTCACAAGTCGTGTACCCGCCCTTTGATGGTGCCAGGACGTAAAACTCCAATAACCAAACCTACGTCTCATAAGCTGAAGATTGGAAAACATGAGTTCCTGGAATGGGTCTTCGATGATTTGGGAAAAATATGGAAGCAATGCTTGAAAACATGTAGTGCCATCACATCTTATACTGGCTATAAGTTATAAGCCTTTTACTGTTTTTCCCTCTTTAAATAATAACACAAACATGCCTTATGTAATATAGGAGGCAGGTTTGTGTTATTATCTATTATTCGGACCCGTTTGGCACTGTTTACTCACTCAAACATTGGCAAGCAAAGACAATACAAGTGACCGGCCCAATTTGTCTTCAACAGAAAAGGTTGGTTGCTTCAGCAAGGGAGGAACTCATAGCATAGATGTATTTTGCTCTTAAATCCTGTTAGATGGGTGATGCAAATTGCCAATTTTGCGCCTATTTCAGGATTCGAACCCACACCTCTCAAATCCCGCGCTAGAGTGCGAGTCATTCTACCACCTAGGCCTCCAGATGTCATCACCCCATCCACGCCTACCTGTCTATGGGACTCCTTGCATGAACGATTAATGCAGACTACTACACTCGTCCCCCTGGAATAGTAAGTATCTTAAATGGTTTATAACCATAAGGGGTTTAATGCTTACAAGTTCATGCATACAGGCAATTTACTTACACATACATACACAGGGCAGGTTCAACAACCATACAACACATAGCTTGTACAGTAACCTGGTCATAGCACCAGTGTCATGGGGCTGATGAAAATGGGAAATATTGTACCTGGATCAGGTTTCGAGCCCACCCCTCTTGCATGCCAGGCTAGTACCATACCACTATTCCGTCCGTTGCTCAATCCGGTGATGTGTGACAGCCGCTTAAGGGGGCGCTGGTTCGAATCGCCGGGAGAATTGGGCACTTCGGGAGGGCTATAAGTATTGGGTGCCGTGATCTTAGTGTGCTAACCATTATACCACCTAGGTTCCCTGATGTCAGCACGGTATACACATCCACCTATCTATGTTGCTCCTTGCCTGAGAGGGCAGTGCAGACTACTACAAATACAATGCATTGCTCTTGTGGCAAGGCCTGGCTGCCTAAGCAAAAATGGACATTTTGGGACATTGTATAAAGGGTGGGAAATCCTCTCTATATGCTAACATTCTGAGCGGAGTACTGCACCATTCTGGTATAACTCGTTGGACTCCATTCTAACTATGCAAACCAGATGGCTGAATCAGTCTGCTCTCCAGTGCTGGTAGCTGATGGGAATCGAACCCCTGGGTTTGAACCCTGGCCGGGTCATATTAAAGTTTCATAGTCCAATGAAAATATACAATTTTCAAAACCAAGACAACTATCTAGATTTGATTCTACATATCTAACTTAGATACTGGTGCACTTGTCATCACACTGAAGGGAATACATATGTAATTTAAGAGAACCTGTTACTGCAGACACCTATGGTGTCTGAGTTTTGGTGTGCTTGCCAACATTAATTTTGCATGGTTGTACTTTAAATATCTCCAAAGTTAACGATCTAAAATAATAGTTACTTCAAACTAAAGTAAGGTAGTCTATAGCGATCAATCTAATGTCTTAGAAAATGACAGAAACTCTAAACCATCGGACTATGCAACTTTACTGACTTAGAAATTGATACATGATTACTATCTAGCTTGGTGTTTGAGATTACTAGGATATGGCAAGGAGCAGTGGAATGAGGAAGACGAATTGTCCCCAATTGAAATGTTGCCTGCTTAATCAACGGCTGTACCAACAAAACAAAAACACCAACAACGCAAAATGCGGAGGGCAAACGCTGGGTCATGTTTCATAGGTCATTTATTCAATGTACGCAGGAAATAAATAGGCTACATCAGACCTGATATACAAAAATAACTGTGTCAATTTCTGAGAAACCAATTGTTGACGATTGACATTATTACTAAAAATCTTCATTCATCACTTCTGTGTTGCAAAGATCACACCTATCCCAAAAGTGGCAACAAGTGGTTCCCATTGTGTGTCACGTGACAAGTAAATACATCATTTAATACATGTCATTAGAGCCTTCTTCCCAGATCTGTTCCTTTTAAGAGATGATTATTCTGCGATGGGGAATTACTTCGCTGTTTTACACAATGGCAACATGGAAGGTAAGTCATATCCATATGGGATTGCCAAATGAGTTGAGCGCCTACGCTCACTGTGACAGGGACACGTAAGATTCAATTTCGAACAGAATGAAACCACGGCTTTAAACAAATTATACTTGTCGCTATCTAGTCTGGAACTTGGCATCACAAGGAGAGAGTAGGAAGCTGTGAAATGGGGAAGCCCAATTATCCATGATTAAATTGCCCCTACTTAATGGATTAATGTAAAAACATACATATATGTGTAAATGTATATACAGTATAACCCCGTTAATCCAAACTCGGTTAAACCAAACGATCGGTTAATCCAAACTTTTTTCGGCAGCCCGGAAAAATACTACTCCGGACCCTTCCGGACGGTTGAGGAGTGACACTCAGGACCAGAGTGTTGCTAGGATGTAAAACTCCAACAAGCTAACGAACACAGCTGTGTGTTGTAGCTGGGCGTCTTGCTTGTGTTCTATAGGCAGCGCATAGGTTATGTGGGTGGTTAAGCAGTCAACCTGAGCAGCCCTACCAGAGTGTTGCTAGGACGTTAAACTCCAACAAACAAGCTTTTCATCGTGTGGCTGAGCGCAGGTTCTCTGAGTAGGTTGTGTTCTTGTTGGAGTTTTACCTCATATTAGGATGGGTACCGACTTGTGATAGTGCACACTCATGGCAAATTTATAGTGCTGCCCTACTGGGAAATCAGGCTGCCGGCACCATGACCCGATATCCCAATCAATCACATTAACGTGACACTCAGCTAACCAGTCCTTCCCCTATCAAACTCCGGAACCTACCGCACGGTTGAGCAGTCAGCCTCAGCAACCTGACCAGAGTGTTGCGAGGACGTAAAACTCAAAAAAAAAACAGTGTACCTTTTCTTCTTGAGGTAGCGCACACATCATCTGAGTGGCTGAGCAGTCAGTCTCGGCAGCCTGACCAGAGTGTTGCTATGAAGTAAACCTGCCTTCTTGAGGCAGCGCATAATTGAGCAGTCGGCCTGTGCAGCCTGACCAGAGTGTTCCTAGGACATAAAACCCCAACAAACAGTGTAACTGTTCTTCTTTAGCCAGGGCATAGTTGAGCAGTCGGCCTGAGCAACTCTAGCTGAGTGTTGCTAGGACGTAACACCCCAACACACTGTAGCATTTCTTCTTGAGGCATTGCGTACTTGAGCACTAGGCCAGAGCAGCTCGACCTGAGTGTTGCTAGGGCGTAAAACCCCAACTAACAGTGTAGCTGTTCTTCTTGAGGCAGCGCGTAGTTGAGCAGTGGGCGTGAGCAACTCCACCTGAGTGTTGCTAGGGTATGAAACCACAACAAACAGTGTACTTTTTCTTCTTGAGGCAGCGCGGAGATGCGCAATCGGCCTGACCAACTCGACCTGAGTGTTGCTAGGATGTAAAACTCCAACAAACAGTGTAGCTTTTCTTCTTGAGGCAGCGCATAGTTGAGCAGTCGGCCTGAACAACTCTACCTGAGTGTTGCTAGGAGGTAACACCCCAACAAACTGTAGATTTTCTTCTTGAGGCAGTGCGTACCTGAGCAGTCGGTCTGATCAGCTCGACCTGAGTGTTGCTAGGACGTAAAACCCCAACTAACAGTGTAGCTCTTCTTCTTGAGGCAGCGCGTAGTTGAGCAGTCGGCGTGAGCAGCTCGACCTGAGTGTGGCTAGGACGTAAAACCTACCAACATGTGATTTTTTTCTTCTTGAGGCAGCGCGTAATTCAACAATCGGCCCGAGCAGCTCGACCTGAGGGTTGCTACGATGTAATTGCAGTGTAGCTATTTTTCTTGAGGCAGCGTGTAGTAGAGCACGCAGCCTGAGCAACTCGACCTGACTGTTGCTAGGATGTAAAACCCGAACAAACAGTGTAGCTTTTCTTCTTGATGGAGCGCGTAGTTGGCAGTCGGCCGAGTTGCCGGCCTGAGCAACTCGGCATGAGTGTTGCTAGGATGTAGAACCCCAACAAACAGTGCACCTTTTCTTCTTAAGGCAGGATGTTGTTGAGCAGTTGGCCTGAGCAACTCGGCCTGAGTGTTGCTAGGACGTAAAATCCCAACAAACAGTGTGGGGTTTTCTTCTTGAGGCAGCACGTAGTTGAGCAGTCGGCCTGAGCAGCTCGACCCGAGCATTGCTAGGACCTAAAACACCAAATAGCAGTGTAGCTTTTTTCTTCTTGAGGCAGCGCGTAGTAGAGCACTTGGCCTGAACAACTAGGCCTGAGTGTTGCCAGGACGTAGCACCCCAACAAACAGTGTAGCTTTTCTTCTTGAGGCAGCACGTAGTTGAGCAGTCGACCTGAGCAGCTCGACCCGCCCCCTGAGGGGACGTAGCAGACTTCGGCCTGCAAAGGTCGCCAGGTATTTGGAGGGCGGCACTCAGCCCGCCTGATTAATACTATTGCTTACCGTGGATGATGGGTGTATGCTTGCTTGCCCACGCCGGTGTGTGGGCGGGTGTGGGTGACGGGTGGGGCAGGCGGGTGAGGGGGGAGTAGGGAGGGGTGGGGGAGGGATGGAGGTGGTTGGGAAGGTGGTTGGTGGCGTGGGGTGAAAGGTTGAATTCATTGGGAGGGTAGAAGCGTGGGACGGGTGGGAGAGTGGGATAGTGGGAGAGTGGGAGAATGGGATAGTGGGAGAGTGGGAGAGTGGGAGAGTGTGTGAGTGGACGTACCGGGTAGCATTATGACCAGGTGGCAGGGTAGCTGGATGATAAGGTGACAGGGTGACAGGATTACAAGGTGACAGGGTTGTAGCTTGGAAGGTTGGGAGGATGAAAAGGTGTTAGGGTGGCATGATGAGAAGGTGGCAGCCTGACAGGGTGACAAGGTGGCATATTTGCACGGTGGAGGAGTGACAGGAGGGCAAAGTGGCGGGGTGATATGATGATAAGGTGACAGGATAGTAGGCTTGGCAGGATGGCAAGGTGACAGGAGTGACAGGATAACAAGTTCGTATAGTGGCAGGATAGCAATGTGGCAGTATGCAAGGTGACATGGTTGTCAATGTGACAAGTTGGCAGGGTGGCATAGTTATATGATGACACTGTGACAGGGTGGCAGATTGGTAGGATGACAACTTGGCAGGATTGCAGAGTGGTAGGATGACAACGTGGCAGGGTTACATAGTGACAGGATGACTAGGTGGCAATGTGGCATGGTGAGAGAGTGGTGAGTTGACAATGTGGCACAGTGGTTGGATGACAATGTGGTTAGGTGGCAGGGTGGCGAGATTTACAGAATACCAATATGGCAGGGTGGCAGTGTGACGGGATGACTAGGTGGCAATGTGGCATGGCGACATAGTGGTGGGTTGACAAGGTTGCACAGTGGTAGGATGCCAAGGTGGTTAGGTGGCAGGGTGGCAGAGTGACAGAATGCCAATATGGTAGGATGACAAGGTGGCAATGTGGCATGGTGACCGGGAGACATGGTGACAGGTGGGGAGTTGTCAGTGCGGGAAGATTGGAGGGTGAAATATTACATTTCAATGGTTGATGGCAGTGTTGGATAGTGGGAGGGTGGGAGGGTGGGAGGGAGGGATTGTAGGAGGTTGGGAGGTTGGGACTTTGAGACGGTGGGAGAGTGGGAGGGTGAGATGGGTGGGAGGGGTGGGTGAGGTGGGAGGGGTGGGAGGGGTGAGAGGGGTGGGAGGGGTGGGACAGTCGGAGGGTGGAAGGGTGGGAGGATGGGAAGGTGGGAGGTGGGGAGAGTGGGAGGTGGGAAGAGTGAGAGAGTGGGAGATGGGAGAGATAGGAGAGTGGGAGGGAGGGAGGTTGGGGTGGTGGAGTGTACATACATATACATATATATATATATAGTTCCTCCAGTATGTGTGGTGTGAATGGGAGCACACCCACCAATTATACATATATAAAGTATATGTTTTCCCCTTGCACTTATACTCGTCTAATGCCTTATACAACACACCCATATATATGTGTATATATATACATATATAAAAATGTGCCTACACACAAACAAGGAGAGAAGTGTACTTGATATGGGATGGACAATCTTTATTGCTTGTCTTGGCTAGCAATAGATGCTTACCGGTTAAAGTTCAAAATATGGGCCAACACTGGTGAAATATGGCGGCCAAGCGGTGGAGCTGGCGCTGGTGCCACTATCGAGTAGTCCCGGGCTTGCAGGCACCGGGCACTGATTGGACATTATTAGATATTACAAATATATATACACAATCTCGGAGAATATATTTATTACTAACGTTTACTCCGGCACTTTATATGTGCATAATATTATACTCCTTATATATATATGTGTACATATATCCGGACATGTTTATATATATGTCTGTCATATAGAACAGACCAGTTTTCCTTCAACTGGTAGGAAATATGACTTGCATACAAGTCGAGGTGCTTCTGAGAACTTCCTTCGTGGTGTGGTGGTGTGGTGGTGTGGTGGTGTGGTGGTGTGGTGGTGTGGTGGTGTGGTGGTGTGGTGGTGTGGTGGTGTGGTGGTGTGTGGTGGTGGTGTGGTGGTGTGTGGAGTGGTGTGTGGTGGTGTGGTGGTGTGGTGGTGTGGTGGTGTGGTGGTGTGGTGGTGTGGTGGTGTGGTGGTGTGGTGGTGTGGTGGTGTGGTGGTGTGGTGGTGTGGTGGTGTGGTGGTGTGGTGGTGTGGTGGTGTAGTGGTGTGGTGGTGTGGTGGCGTGGTGGTGTGGTGGTGTGGTGGTGTGGTGAAGTGGTGGTGTGGTGGTATAGTGGTGTGGTGAAGTGGTGGTGTGGTGGTATAGTGGTGTGATGATATGGTGGTGTGGTGGTGTAGTGGCGTGGTGGTGTGGTGGTATAGTGGTGTAGGGATATGATGGTGTAGTAGTGTAGAATAGTGGTATAGTGGAATAGTGAAGTGGTGTGGTGGTTATATGTTGGTGTGGTGGTATGATAATGTGGTGAGGTGGTCGTACGGTGGAGTGGCAGTGTGGTGGTGTTGCAATGTAGTGTGTTGGTGTGTTGGTGTGGTGGGGTGGTGTGTAGTACTGCACTCCTTGTACTGATGTGTTTCTTTGTTGGTGTACAAGTCCAGTCATATAATGATGTTGTGCACCAGTGCCTTCTCATCCAACTCTGTCACGCGCTCCTCCCCTGCTCCCCTGCTCCCCTGCTCCCCTGCTCCCCTGCTCCCCTGCTCCCCTGCTCCCCTGCTCCCCTGCTCCCCTGCTCCCCTGCTCCCCTGCTCCCCTGCTCCCCTGCTCCCATGCTCCCCTCCTCCCCTCCTCCCCTCCTCCACTCCCCCCTCCTCCCCTTCTCCCCTCCATCCCTCCATCCCCCCTCCCCTGGTCCTCTCCTCCCCTCCTCCTTCTTCCACTCGTCCCCTCGTCCCCTCCTCTCCTCCTCCCCTCCTCCCCTCCTCTCCTTCTCCTCCCCTCCTCCCCTCCTCTCCTCCTCCCATCCATCCTTCCTCCCCTCCTCCGACCTCCCTTCCTCCCCTCCATCGCTCACCCGTCCTCCCCTCCTCCCCTCCTCTCCTCCTCCCCTTCTCCCTTCCTCCCCTCCTCTCCCCTCCCTCCTCCTCCTCCCTGAATCCCACGCCTACCACTCCACCCCCATCCCCATCCTCCTCACTGCACCTTGTGACATACACATCACCCCTTTACTGTCTGCATCAGCTGGCGCAGTAACCAGCGAGAAGCATAAATAAGAGCTCCGCACAAGCTAAATCAGTCGCCGGGAACCATCCAAGTGCCGGTCGTGGGGCCGAACCAAGTGCCGGTCGTGGGGCCGAGAGTCTCCCGAGAAAGCGACATGATGACGCATCAGTCCCGTGAAGTGTGGGCGTGGTGTCAGCAGGCCTCTTGACCTACTTATGCAACACTCTGCTGTTGCTAGGCACCACCACTCCACACCCCCACACACCCCACCCTCTACACTGTGATACTTCCTTCCGCTGTAAAATATTCCGATAATCAGCAGAGGGGGGAAATGGAAATCCTCTATTATTATTCTGTGTGGCCGGCCAAGAGTGTGTGTATATGTATGTTGGGTATATATATATATATATATATATATATATATATATATATATATATATGGCTTGGCCCATGCTTGAGGGCAGGTAATTATAGACAAAGAGATGATTGGCAGGTCTGGGTGAGTGCACTCTGGGCCTGCCTCTCTGCTGACGTAAGGGGTTAAGGCACACAGGGGACAAGGTTGGTGGTGGCCACAGGTCAACCAGCTCTATTGGTGGGCCGACCACTGGTGGTCCTGGTAACCAGAAATGCTGAGTCCTTATGGGAGGAACTGGGAATGCTGCATCCCTATGGTTGAGGTGAATGGCATAATCCTATACCGTGAATCCATGTACTATATATATATAATAAACCAGAGGGGCTTGGACTCTCTCTTACACGCTTACTTTTGCTTACTTTTGCTTTACCTTCTCTCTTTCTCTCCGTCTGTATTGTTTTTCACTTTAGCCTACCTACATAGCCACAGACTCGAACATCGATTCTACACCGTGTTATGTCGTCTGGGTACCGTCCGCCTCAGTGTGAGCACTGCCAGTATATACTGACGGCTCATCGCATTTTGGTGAGATGTCCTTACCCGACAGCCGGTTACAGATGATGTATTTAAAAATGTGGGTGTGATGGAGTCGTTCCAATTCCAGCTGCAATTCATTATTACAATTTTTTTGGGAAACTAGTTTGTAGCAATACATCATTTTCCATGTTTAACTTGCATGCTGTTGATTTTATTAAGCGGCACTCCGTAGGTGTGGGTCTGGGTGTGATGGGGTGTTTTATTTGTTGTGTAGCCTTGGTGGGGGGGGGGGAGAAGGGTCGATGGTCGGTACACACTCTTCCAAATGCTCATCATGCATACGCTACTATCAGCGAGCCCCATCTCTCTGCCACTTGTGATTTTAAGAGAGTTATGCAAGCGCTTTTGACATACAATTCTGCGCTCCGTTTGACCTGTTTGAAATGATATTTTTTAGTAAAAATACCTTTAACCACTATATGAGCCCCAATAGCCAATATTGGTGGTGGGGGGGGGGGGTTGGCGCGCGGGGGGGGGGCTCATTAAACTAACAAACAAACAAAACATTCTAGTTATGTATCTACTGGTTGCCGGACGAGCCGGCCCACTATCGAAATGACCTCTGGATGGGTTCACCCTCGGAACCGGAAGTTGCGTCCCCACAGCTTGTCTTCCGGTTTAGGGAACATTCTGAAATGGGATGCCTAGTGAGTTTGTTTGTTTGTTGTTGTTTTACATCCTAGCAACATCTAAGGTCATATCAGGACGGGTACCGACTTGTGACAGTGCACACTCATGGCAACTTTATAGTGCTGTCCCACTGGGAAACCAGGCCGCCGACACCATGACCTGGTATCCCACTCAGTCACATTATCCTGACACTGAGCACACCAGTCCTTGCCCTATCCTAATAATGCCGAGCACCTGGCTAGGAAGCGACAAGTATCAATTTTAAAGTCATTGGTTTGACTTGACCGGGACTCGTACCCACGACCCCACGATCTACCAGCACGGGAGACGGACGCTCTAACTCAATTGGCCATCCCGTCTGGTCCTGCCTAGTGAGAGTTTGGTGATGCTGTGGTTTGAAGATAGTTATTATAAAAACAAATTGAGGAGTGTGGGGGTTGATCGAGAGATGGGGCCCTCTAATGGTAGTGCATATGTGATGAGCATTTGGGAGAGCACATTGACCATTGATCACCCCCTCCTACCCCCACCAGGGCTACACAACAAATAAAACACCCCATCACAACCACTCCCACAGAGTGCCACCTTAAGCCCGGTACACACCTCCCGTATAAATCCTAAAACTGCCCGTTTCACGACTAAGTTTGAGTTTTAGTCAGTTTCAGTCTTTAGGTGTGTGACCTCCTAACACACCTGAGGCTTCCGATTCGCGTATAAAACTCAGTTTTAGGTTTTATACGGGATGTGTGTATGGGGCTATATAAGATTTGAAATATTAATCGGGCAGTAAGTCGCCAATCCCAACGCTCTGGTGTGTTAGGGGGTCACACACCTAAAGATTGAAACCGACTAAAACTTATTCGGGAAACGTGATGGGTCGGGTTGTGACGGGTCCCGTTGGGCAGTCAGTTTTAGTGCATGACTCGTATACGGGAGGTGTGTACCAGGCTTAATTAGTTAGTGAATTGCTTTGTACAATAGCCCCGTACTAGTACAACCCCTTTCCACTTGAAGATATAGGAAGATGGTGTTCGGGAGGGAGGATAGCGACAGCGGTGGTGGGGGGTTGGGGAGTCGCGGGAGGGTGGCGGTGGTGGCGGTGGGGTGGGGGTGGTGGGGTGGGGGGTGTGGGGCAGGGAGGTGGGGATGGGGGAGTTGGGGGAGGGTGTGGGGTGGTGGAGTGGTGTACTTTAGGAGTGGGGGTGGGGGGAGCGGTGGGGAGCTTGGTGACGGTGGGGATCAATTGTGGATGTGGGGATGTGGTTGTGTGGTGGGGACCGGATCCTCCACTTGAAGATATAGGAAGAAGATGTAGGGAAGGGAGGGTGGCGACGGTGGTGACGGTCGGGTTGTGGGAGAGGGTGTGGGGTGGGAGAATGGTGTGGGGGTGGGGGTTGGGGATGGGTGTGGGCGTGGGGGGTAGGTGGGGGAGGGTGGTAGTTGTGTTGCAACCTGACACCCATGCCAATTATCGGCGCGGAAAGTGAGCGCAATAAAAGGCCGATGACATAAGCAACCACACAAAAAGGGGAGACGTGTGTGTGTGTGGGTGTATGGGTATGTGGGTGGGTGCGTGGGGTGGGGGTGTTCTTTTGCTGCTTTGACAATGATGCAGTCTCGATTATACTGCAGGGTGACATGATCGTTTTGCACTGGGGCTTGGCAGCTGCGATCAGGACCCGATTTTTGCTTGTCAGGAATGTGGGGCATATAGAAGAAAGAGAGCGGGAGAGAGGGAGGTGAGTGAGAGAGAGGGAGAGGGGGAGTAGGATAGACAG
This sequence comes from Branchipolynoe longqiensis, assembly GCA_030323885.1. Classification (NCBI taxonomy): domain Eukaryota; kingdom Metazoa; phylum Annelida; class Polychaeta; order Phyllodocida; family Polynoidae; genus Branchipolynoe; species Branchipolynoe longqiensis. Next base: position 85,345,020 of record CM059192.1, read on the forward strand.
GGGGTGAGAGAGGGGGAGAGAGAGAGGTAGAGTGAGAGAGGGAGAGATGGCGGAGAGAAGGAGAGGGAGAATGGGATAGAGAGGGGAGAGAGAGGGAGAGGGAGGGAGAAGAGGGATAGAGGGAGCGAGAGAGTGGGATAGAGAGGGGGAGAGAGAGGGGGAGACAGGTAGAGGGAGAGGGGATAGAGAAGGGGAGAGAGAGGGAGAGGGAGGGAGAAGCAGGGGAAGAGAGGGGGAGAGAGGGGAGAGAGGGGGGAGAGGGGAAAGAGAAGGAGAGAGAGGGAGATGGGAAAATAGAGACAGGGGAGAGAAAGGGAGAGAAAGGGAGAGAAATCGAGAGAGAGAGAGGGAGAGAGAGGGAAAGGGAGAGAAGGAGAGAGGGAGCTGTCGCAGGTCGGATGGGTGTGAATCACCAAGGGAACAGCCGGGGGGAGTTGGTTGGATAGTTGTTGGAGTTTTACGACCTGGCAATATATAAGGTCATATCCGGACGGGTACCGACTTGCAGCAGTGTGCACTCACAGCATCTTTATAATGCTGCCCCACATGGGAATCAAGTCTCCAGCACCATGACCCCTATATCCCACTGTCACATTATCCTGACACTGAGCCAACCATCCTTGCCCTATCCAATAATGCCTTTTTTTCATTCCACTGCTCCTAGTAACGTGGAACACTGGGATGGATGCCAACCACTCTAAAGTTGTGTGTCATTAGTTTGATTTGGCCAATGTTCAACAAAATGAGGGGTTCGAATCCCATGATCTACCAAAAGGGGAGGGCGGACGGTCACCTTATTCGGCTATCCCATTATTTTGTCTGATGCGCAATAAGCTAGTCTTGACTGTCTGCTAATGATCCCATAAACATGACCAGACAGCATCAACTATCAATCTTGTAGGTCTTTAATTTTGACTAGGTGGGGGATTGAACCCAAGACTTCCCACCCAGATGACCAGAGGCGGTGGCTGATTCAGCAGACGGCAGGCCTCCCGTGTGGAAGATTGGGAGTTCGAATCTCAACCGAGTCAAACCAATGACTTAGCGGCGGGGGCGTCGGCGTCGGCGATTTGTTTTGTTTAGATTTGACAGTATGTAGCTGTAGCGGCTGCGTTAATATCGCTTCGATTTTCGGGTTAAGTTGATCAAATTTCACTTTTTGAGTCTGTAATTCTGTTAAATATGATATAATTGAATAGATTTGGCCCTAAGATACCGCTGCCGTTACGACGGCGGCGGCGGCGATTTGTTTTGTTTAGATTCGACAGTATGAATATCATGGCTGCTGTAGTGGCAGCATTAATATCGCTTCGATTTTAGGGTTAATTTGATCAAATTTCACTTTTTGAGTATGTAATTCTGTTAAATATGATAGCATTGCATAGATTTGGGCTTAATCGGTACCTAACACCACCCTAAACCTGGTACGGAGTGGTGTTAGCCTACCCGACTTTAAACTTGTCGTGTTTCTGAAACACAGCTCCATACATAGCTACTTTTCGCTGCTAAACTAGAAATCCCGTCCAAACCCAGTTTTGACCCCTAACACCGCTCCATGCACATGGGCCCTGGCCTTTGATGACGCTGTAAATTCTACACAGCGGTGGAAATCCAAATTGGCAGAGGTGGGGGCATGGGGAATCGAACCACCAACCTTCAGACACTCTAACCACTCCACCACAGAGAACACCACTTTGCTAGGACATAAAGCAGCAACAAAGAAACCAGTCACCAGGATAGGACACTCAGACTTTTCTCGCCCATTACCTTCAGTTCAGTCCACTTTGTATATACTACTCGTGTAGAGTATGCTGATATCTTACACTAGCCTTCTGTTACATACCGGATGTGCATGCTGGGACATCAATGGGGGAATATATGCCCTTCATCATCGATAAGCGGAGGGGATAGCTGCATGGGTCAAGCCCGCGTTTCGCATTTCTGAGGTTTTCCGATTCGAAACCCAGCTTCAGTCGAACCCAAGCCGAGTGAACAAAGGTTATACAAATTGATACTTGTCACTCTTGTTCTTGAACCTAGCGTGTATAATTATGCATATGTAAGTGCATTCGCTTGTATGTATCCAAATGAAAACATTAAATGACTTATGGATGTCAACCATTTAAAAGACTTTCATTTTTGCATGAACTACAGTGAAAGGTGTTGTATATTATACAGCAGGAACCACTCCCTTAATTCTACAGGATCGGTGTTGTAACTAATACAGCACTGCTAAAGCTTGGATTATATAGACTGTCAATTCCAATAGTAATATGGCCGGGAGACCAGCGCTCCGGCGCTCAAAATGTTCTATTCAGATGAATAAATACTTGACCCCCCACCCCCCAAACAAAACATTTGAGGGACAAGTGTAGTGGTCTGCACTGACCTCTTCGGGAAATAGCCAGTCATATAGACAGATAGGTATGTATTGCAAGAGGCGTGGTTTCGAATTCTGCTCTAGTTGCAAGAAATCTCATTTTCATAACCCCCATGAGTTTGGTGTCGTGACCAGGATCATGTACACACTACACGCGGTATGGTTATTGAACCTACCCTATGTATGTATATGAGACTGTCTCAAAAGGTCTTAAGCAATATGGGACAAAACTTTGTCTATAGTAATGATCAACACACTATCTACTTAGCCATTTTCCCAGGATAAACTGATTTGCTTTTACGTAGTGTTTCATAATCCCAATTGAATATATATTGATTTGAAGCAAATGTCCTTGTGTTTTCAGTGTAACCGTTTCTGTGCTGTTTTGTGTCAATCGTTACTATGTACAAAACAACGAAGAGCTAGCACCTTTTGAGACAGGCTCATATGCAAGTGAATTTCCTGTATGTACATGATTGTAAGCATTAAGCAGTTTATGGAGGTAAACCATATAAAAGACCTACACTTCCAGGGTGATGAGTGTAGGGCCCTGCACTGACCTCTCAGGCAAGCAGCCAGCCACATAGACAGGTAGGCATGGATAGGGTGATGACATCAGGGAGCTTAGGTGGTGTAATCGTTAGCTGATTAGCCCCGAAATAGCAAGAGGTGCAGAGGTGCAGGTTCGAATCCTGCCCTCAAAGGTGTGGGTTCGAACCCTGCGTTAGGCGCACTATTTCCCATTGTCATCGCCAACAAGGCACTATTATTATTTGCTCATTATCTGGAGGATCAGCACGGTTATCACAATGTGATCCATTGAATCACATCGCTACAATTCGTCACTTTATTAGCATCAGCAAAACTGAGCACCACTAAAACTCTTGCAAAGGACGGCTTGAGCTATAAATAGAAGGGAAATTGGCGGGAAAGCAGGAGGGGGAACTTGATTGTTTCAACAGCTTCACAAGAAATCAGTGAACATTTGAAACCTCTCTGTTGAAAGTAGGACAAAACCGTGGAAGAATAATGCGAATTTCGTCGTTTCATTCGAATTGTGTGCTCACTTCCGGTCCAGCAGAAAGTGGGTTCGAATCCCAGCCGAGTCAAACTAATGACTTGGGCTTACTTCCTACCACCTAGCCTGGCACTCGGCACTAATAGGACAGGGCAAGGGACAGTGCAATGAAGATAATTATTTTTGCAGTTGCATCATCATGAGCATCATCATGCTGTCAGTCGCAATGCGACAAAGACTGCTTTAATTTCTTAACCGTCACTCTCCATTTAGCTCTCTGCTGTGAGAGTGATCTCCATGAGTCGGTCCTAATGTCTTTCAGCTTCAGGTTTCTCTTGATGGTATCCTTGAACCGGAGGCGAGGCCGTCCTCTCTTTTTCTGACCAGAAGACAATTGAGAATAGAGGGTCTGCTTTGGTAGCCTGTCTGATCGAGTATTTTCCTGTTTGTTAATTGGCAGTTGCATATTCCCCTGATTAATCAAGTAAAGTACGAAACAAAGAAAAATAGTGTTTCACTGATGCATAGTTTCTGATGCTGTGAATATTATGAGAATAAAAATTGTCTGAAAACCATATTGTCCGTTAACTGGAGAATATTTGGCAGTTGAATTATCGGTTTCTGTATGAGTGTGTCCATATAATAATTGGCAGTTGAATCGTCAGTTTGTGTATGGACATTTCCATACAATACTTTGCAGTTGAATTGTTGGTTTATGTATGAATAGCATTGGCAGTTGAATTGCTGGTTTGTGTAAGATTGTGTCCAAATAATAATTGGCAGTTGAATTGTTGGTTTATGTATGAATGTCTCCATATAATAATTGGCAGTTGAATTGTCCATATGGGTTTGATCGTGTCCATAAAATCGTTGGCAGTTGAATTGTCGGTCTGTGTATGAATGTGTCTATATAATAATTGGCAGTTAAATTGTTGGTTTATGTATGAGTGTGTTGATATAATAATTGGCAGTTGAATTGCCGGTTTGTATATGCATGTTCCCATATAATGTATGAATGTAATTGGCAGTGAAATTGTTGCTTTGTGTATGAATGTGCCCATATAATAATTGACATTTGAATTGATGGTTTGTGTATGAAGGGAATTAGCAGTAGAAGTATCGGTTTGTGTATGAATATGTCCATAAGTCAGGTGAATTTTGATGGTTTCTGTATGATAATAATAATAATAAAACATGTTCTCTGTGGCGGAGTGGTTAGAGTATGTTCTCTGTGGCGGAGTGGTTAGAGTGTCTGTCGGATTCCTAATCTGAAGGTTGGTGGTTCGATTCCCCTTGCCCCCACCTCTGCCAATTTGGATTTCCATTGCTGTGTATAACTTACAGCGACATCAAAGGCCAGTTGGTCTCATACCATGTCTATGTGGTGTGGGAGGTTAAAAATCCCTTGGGTCGGTAAAAGTGTAGACTCAGGCTTTCTATCGACAAACTGTCTAATGGTGAAAACAAATCTATTCAGATTTATCCATGATAGGCAGTATAAATCTTCAAGAAAAAATAAATGTATATACAAAATATAGCGCCTGATCCAGCAAGCCGTTCTGAGGCGCTTTACATAACAAACAAATATACAGGAAGATAAATTTGACCTAGTTAAAAGCAGATTTTTAAAAGCACCAACCGCTTTACAATCTGTGATATATCGTGGCAGAGCATTCCACATTCTCAGGGCAGCAATACTAAAAGCACAATCCCCAAAGCCTTTGAGTCTGCTCCGAGGAACTGCTAACTGATGGTAATTGACAGTTGAATTATCGGTGTGTGTATGAACGTGTCCATGTAACAATACTCAGTTGAATTGTCGCTTTGTGTATGAATGTATCCATACAATAATTTACATTTGAATTGACAGTTTATGTAGGGAGGTAATCGGCAGTTGAATTATCGGTTTGTGTATGAACATAATTGGTAGTTGCATTATCGGTTTGTGTATGAAGGTATTATGTAGTTGAATTGTCGGGTTGTGTATGAAGGTGTCCATATATAAAAATATATATAAAATGGTGGTCGAAGGACAAGTAAAATAAAAAGGTATGATCACAACTCCAATGTCCCATCCATATTTTGACAAACAACTATTAACTCAATGACATAACATTCAAAATCCACTAACACAGCTGAATAGCCAGCCACATTACCAACCAGCAATGCACACGTTTTAAACCGCCATATATGCACACCATTGCACTATTAAAATAGTAACCAATACTAAAACCAAATCTAACTGATATACAATGACAACACATGAGTTAACCACAAGTGTACTTTACTGCATACTGTGTCTTGAAGCAAATACCCTGTACTATGGTTTTGTGGGTGTTTTTTTTGTAAATTATCTTTATTCTGCTGAATAATTCTTTTGTGAGTGCTGAAGCATTGGTCTTCCAGCCATTTTTCAATTCAGGGTTAATTACACAAAAGTTAAATAGAATAAGATATACACTAACTGTTGAATACACAATTTGCGGCATGTAACACAATGGAATTCTGTAACCCAAAAGTTCCATAGTAATATGGTAAAAGTAGTGTCATATAACTAGAACAATATTAGTCAGATCAATGTGAGTATTTACATAGTATTTAGAATGTAAGCAGAAGTTATCTTCTGTATTCAGTTGGTAAAGTTGTAATCAGTTTTAATGTTCAGGTGCAGTTAGGCAAGCAGTATATAAATGTCAGTTTGTTAGAAATATTCTAGTGTAACTCTAATGTAGTTAGTTATGTGAGTTTATGAATTATGTTGTTGGGGTGGGGTTGTTAATAATACACTGGACCATCTGTGACCAGTGAAGCAGTGGGACCAATCCCAGTGCATTTACGTCTTACATTTGTTAAGTACCTATGCTGTACACTATACAGCATAGGCTGCTCACCTATGTTCAATGTTCAGAATGGGGTGTGCTGCACACAATGCAGCACATTCCACTTCCCCATCACCATGTACAAAACAAATATGATTCATCCAACGCCTTAAAGACCAGTGCCTCGGCACTGACAAACCATGTATTCAGATGAATAAAATATTTACCATCAAAAAATGTTTCATTATATATCTGGTTCACACGAGGCCAAGGCAGTCTTACTCACCCAAAGCAATTGTTGTGTACATTGCAGAGTTATAAGCAGAGCGAAATAACACATTATTTCTATGGCATTATTTACAACTGCAACATCAGCAGAAACTGCCTTTCCCGACTGGACGGTATGGGTAATGGACTTCAGGAAAGAAACCCACATTTATAATTAGATCGCATGAAGCTAGTAATTTCACAGGCATTTTTATTTTGTGATAAACAGGGAACCAGTGGCTTCAGCATACAGCCTTGATATATTCAAGTTTTTGTGTGTGTGTGATCATTTGTTTTTTCTGTTCATAGCTGTTAAATGGATGACCATGTTTTCACCGCTGTGCGGTAGTGGTCGTAATCAATGCAGATTGATTTCCTTTATCAATAATTTCTGTAAACTTGTTTGTGGTGTAAAATCGGGGGACTTTCCAATATTGACACTATTTGGAGGTGGGGGGGATTTTGTCTATAGTTTGTACAAAGTCAATATTTGGAATACCTTGTACCTATGTGATTAGTGTTTTAATCTATATTTATTACGTTAGTTTTTGTCACACCTTTGAAGGTTAGGTTTGTGGTTAATTTGTATGGGTTTCAGGTACCCCAGTTTCTTTGTTGGTTTCAGCTCATTTTGCTTTATAAATGCCTCTCATTATTTCATCTGCACAGTTGCTTTTGGGGGGTTTGTAACCTTACGACGGTTACCGTCTGCAAAACTGCAGCAATATAGAAAGGCCCCAACTGCAAAATCATCTTGGTTGGTGATCAGGTTATCAGTAGTTGCTCAGCCTGGTGTCTCTAATTGGTTTGGGATGTTTTATGTACTTGGAATGGATGCTTCTCTAAACAAACAAGGTGAAAGATAAAATTGGTTATTTCATGAAGTGTTCTTTTTAATAAAGGATTGACTGGTGCATGCTGGTATGGCTGGTTGGTTGTTGGAGGTTTATGTCCTGGCAACATCTATGGTCATATCAGGAAGGGTACCGACTTGTGACGGTGTGCACTCATGGTGAGTTTATAGTGCTGCCAATCTGGGAAATCAGGCTGCCAGCACCATGACCCGATATCCCAGTCACTCACATTATCCTGATACTGAACTAAGCAGTCCTTGCCCTATCCTATTAATGCCAAGTGTCAGGATAGGAAGCGGCAAATATCACTTTCATAAGTCATTCGTTTGACTCGACCAGGAACCAAATTCCTGATCTCCGGCTCAACTTGAGTAGAATGGTAGTCTGACGTTCTACATGTGTGGGCCTCTGACACTCACTCGCGACTGTGGGAATATAGCAATTTCCGCTTACGCCCTGATGGATAGCTAGGCTTCGCTGTAACCATTAAATCCACTACCGATCGGTTACTCCTCGACTACAGATCAAACATGCATCTAACAATACGCGGAATAACATAGTGCCAGCAATGAATGAAACACACCAAGCATTATTGCCCCTCTCCACAATGCAGCCCCAGCTGCTGCCATGCTGGCGCAATACATCATTACCTCTGTGAACGCGAGCCGTCCCGGAAGTGGAGTGAATCACAAACGAGGCCACACTTCCTAGAAACAACACTGTGTCCAGCGGTTCGCAGCAGGCTGAGAGGAAGGCACATGTTTCCGGTGGCCACATGACGTGTCATGTGACCTGATTTGACCAAATTTGTTTCCTGTCTGCACCGGTCAGTGGTGAAGTAATTGGCTTCTTGAATCAGCCAACAACAACCGACTGTTTGTTTTAATCTGAACTCCAGGCGCACTTACTCATACTTTGAGGTGTATAATGGTGGTGATTATATGAAGTGTCAATTCATTACATGTCTACTAGTCTGCACTGACCTTTTCCTTTCCTTGTTGGGGTATTGCATCCTGACCACGTTTAGGGTCATATCAGGATAGGCACTGACTTGTGACAGTGCACTCTTATGGGTTACGAGGCAACCAGCAGCATGATGTGATATCCCACTCAGTCACATTATCGCAGAGATTCTACTAAACACGGAATTAAACTAACATAATAAAAAAGAAACGGAATTATGAAAACATAATTAGAAAAACCAGATTCAAAAGAAATATCACGAAATAAGAATTAGACAACATAATCTAAAACTTAAAATATTAAAATATAGAATTGCAAAGCAGAATTCATTAAAAACAGATTTGTTTTAACTCAATTTTAAACAGACAATAAAGAACAGAATTAAAGCTGCATACTCTGATGAAGCATAACATTGTCAAAACCAAAACAATTATCTGGAATTGATTCTACATATCTAACTTAGTTAGTGATGCATGTATTAAGCATGTGTTGCCACATAGCAGGGAATACTCAGGAAAGTTAATATAACCTGTTAGTTGTTACTGCTAAAACCTATGGTGTCAGAGAGTTGGCAAGCTTGCCAAAACTAATTTGACATATTTGCACTTCAAATATCTCAAAATATAACTGTTCAAAATAAAGAGGTCTTGAAGCTAAATTAAAGTCGATTAAAACAGTCAGGTTAATCTATTTATCTCAGAAGAATTACAGAATCTCAACACCATCGGACTATGCAACTTTAAGTGAAAACTAAACAAAAAGAAGAACGAATTAAAAATAGAGGATTAAAATAAAGAATAAAGTGAGCCCTGGGGGTGCCGGGGATTGAAAAAAGGGATCAAATAAAAGATCGCCATCCTTAGTAACTTCCCACTATCTGAATGTTATTAATACACGGAAAAGTACTTTAAACACACAACACATGGAGTTCCACAAGTGTTCTTCTCACTTCTAAAAGCCAGAAAACACGGTCCAATAAAGTCGGGGCCTGAGTCATTTCAACCGCTCCAGTCGAGAGCTTAAAACTTGTAATGGCAGCCATGTATTTGCTCAGATTATTAAACATGATTCTGAACTTCTGAATCATCCATCTTTGATTTAAATGCCGAATACACCAGACTAAGATTGTTTATAGACATTGATGGCTCTATACTGGATTGAGATGCCGTTATTTGAATGTTATGTGTGTGTATTGATTGCAATTAGTCAATGACGTCACTCAATCAGTACTGATTGATAAATGTTTATTAGTGCAATTATAACATTATTGATGGTTTATGGGGAACGGCTATTGTTATATGCTCACATATCCTGTTTGGAAATACAATATGACATTCAGAAGTATTCGTATGATGTATTTGATCAGGTTATTAAACATGAACTTCTGAAGCATTCATCTTTGATTTAAATGGTGAGTAGACCAGACTTTATTATGAACATTCATGGTTCTATACTGGATTGATATGCCTCTTATTTGAGGATTAAGTCCATGTGTAGAGTTAGAACCTGAATCTGTGGCTGTGCAAGTAGGCTGTAAGGAAATATGCCACAGACAAGAAGAAATACAAAGTAAGAGTGAAGAGAGTAAGGGGAAGGCAAGCCTTCTATCTTCATTTTTATAGTACACATGTTCCCTGGTAGGATGTCACACCACCTCAGCCACTCACTATGTCATCCACATGGAACTCAGCTATAACCCAACCAATAGATATATATATATATGAAGAGTTCAGGTGCAAAACCATAGATCGAAAAATGGAGTTAAAGATTGGAATCAAATCTTCAAAAAGTTTGTTGTTATATAGTCCTACTTTCTTGTTCATCGCTCCATACTCATGTAATCATATTACAATTCTTGAATGAGCGAGGTCGCTCATTCGGTGTCATTGCTGGACATGGCAGGCTCAAGGCCGAAGCCGTCCCACCCTGCCACTACTGTCGTGGTGGTAGGGGGGGGGGGGGAGTGAGTGATGAGGGGGAGGGAGAGAGGGGGGAAGCCATCTTCGACCCTCCAGCCTATATAACAACTCCTGCTAGCCATCATGGCCAGTCACTATCCTGGGGACTTCCGGAGCCACCAAAGCTGGTCAGTCTTCTCCAAACACCCGCACTGACCACTTCCCACCTCCAACTTTACCCACCCACCCACACCTGCAGTTGATTGTGCCCACAACAATCAACAAAACCAAAAACCAATCAAGCATTTAAACTAAAAAATATAGAATACCATCTAATGAGCGACTGACACTCGTGCAGTTGACAGATCACACCTACTTAAATGTCACATTTCTGATAATTTACCCTGTACTGTTATCTCATAGTTTTATCATTAACTATTGCTATTGTACTTTAATGTAATTGATTACTCGTTTGTTAAATCATTCACATGACTCATATGCCCTCATCACATTTCATTTTCCCAATATATCGGGGCCTTCGCTCATTCGCTTCTTGCCCGATGATACACAGTCAATGTACATGCCGCCGGGTGGGCAGCGCCCAAATAAAAGCCTTGATTAACCCACTCATGCCTCTGAGTCAGCTGTGTCCGTGAGCAATGGTGGAATTCATGAGAATTAAAATTATTTTCAAGTAAAAATATGTTATTTAAAATACATTTTTGGATTGGCGTTTACATGGTTTTGCGCATGAACTCTTCATATACATATACATACATGTACATACATATACAAACATATACATACATATACATATACATACATATACATACATATACATACATATATAGACATACGTACATATACATACATATACATACATATACATACATATACATATACATACACATACATATACATACAAGATCAACTCGCTAGTCATACAAATAACATCTCACATAATAGCACTCCCTCCTTGCTGTATATCGGAATAATTTACATATGTATCGATTGCAATTAGTCACTCAAGCTGCTCAATCAGTGCTGATTGATCATTGATTATCGGGGCAATTATCACATTAAAGCTAAGCTTCCATATATGTGGTATGCGGTATGTGAATGCAACATCAAATAGAAAAGCATCTAAGCACACATTGGTGCTTCCATATGTCCGGACGTGAATGCGAATGCGAATGCGAATGCGAATGTGAATGTGAATGCGAATTTGAATGTGAATGCGAATTTGAATGCACATGCAGCAATTGGATCGCTCCATGGATCAATCGGTGTGAATATGAATGTGAATGTGAATGCTCCTTCATTTGCCAGAACTTTGTCGCAAGCAAGACCAACAATGGCATGCCAAATGCTGCGTATGCATTCACATTTGCATGCCGCACACCATGTATATCGAATCTTAGTTTAATGTTGTTTTATGGAGAAAGGCTATTCTTATATGGTCAGATATCATGTTTGGAAATGCCAAATGCCCTGCACAACTATTCTTGCCATGTATTTGGTCAGATTATTAAATATGAATTTGAACACTTCTGAATCATCCATCTTTGATTTAAATGCTGAACACCCCAGACTAACTTTGTTCTCCGCATTGATGGTTCTGGATTGAGATGCCTCTGATTTGAAGATTAATGTCCATGTATTGATTGCAATCAGTCAATCAAACCAGTCAATCATTGCAGATTGATCAACTATTAATGTTGTTTTATGGAGAATGGCTATTGCAGGACCATTATTGCTTCTTGCATGGGTTATCATGTGACTTCAAATAACTTAAAAGACACAGGATGGGGGTCACTTGAACCCTCGCCACTTGTGTATGGGTATCGATGCCAATGGCTATCTATATTCATTGGGATTAAAATATATGCTCTCATTTTGCATTTACAAATCCAGTCAGTTAATTTGTTATTCGACATTTATTGACCAACATATGTCCTACAACAAGCAATTGCAAAGGGCTACAAAGAAAGGCAACATGGAGATATCCTTCCAATGGCACTAGTTCCATTCGATGCAGTAGTAAAGTACCACACGTCCAAGGCACACTATAAAGCGACACAATATGGAAAACACTTTTTCTGAGGTATAACTTGTTATGCAAATATTATTTAGGATGCAGCCAAACACTGATTCTCCATCTTTACTGATTGTCATCGCCTAGTACTTATTCTGATACAACCATCTAGCTAATGCATAACCGGTGTTGGGGTACTTCATTAACTAACTTGCAAATGTTTTTATTGTATATCCTACTCAGTAACCTTATTATGTTTCTATTTGCCGGCCACGCGCTAACTGCTAAGGTTGAACTCACGACTGCTCGTTATCCAGGCACTGAGCGCCTTGGGTAACTAACTGCTCCACTGCTCTAAACTGGGCTACTGCGTCTGTGGGCGATGTCACGTGACCACGCTCATCCCCACTATCTCCCTCACTCGCACGGATCTTTTACTTTAAATAAAGGAGGGGCCAATTGGGTCCAGCCAGAGTTCAGTCAACCAAACTTATTATCTCTGCCTTTCTAATTGCGTAATATTATAAATAATGTACCACCTACGACCTAGACCTGCAACAATTTGATGACAGGTATCCCTGATATCGGATTCTTCAGATCCGACCACAAATAAAGATGAAAATGTTCCATGACAATCTCCGCCGCATATTTGCCTTTTGAAGCTGTATGATCAACATCAGTGCTCATAAGGAAAGACTTCCCAAGCACATTTCACACAGCCGGCAGAGCTCGCGTCGCCTTCAGCTGGCACCATTCTTACAATCATAATGCACAAGTACAATCAACATGGTTCTTACAATCATAATGCACATGTACAATCAACATGGTTCTTACAATCATAATGCACATGTACAATCAACATGGTTTGTACAATCATAATGCACATGTACAATCAACAAGGTCTTACACTCATAAGGTGCATGTACAATCAACACGGTTCTTACAATCATAATGCACATGCACAATCAACATGGTTCTTACCATCATAATGCACATGTACAATCAACAGAGTTCTTACAATCATAATGCACATATACACTCAACATGGCTATTACAAGCATAATACACATGTACAATCAACACAGTTCTTGCAATCATAATGCACATGTACAATCAACACAGTTCTTACAATCATAATGCACATGTACTATCAACACGGTTATTACAGCCATAATGCACATGTACAATCCACATGGTTCTTACAATCATAATGCACATGTACAATCAACACAGAGTGCTCTTGACACAACGATTTCATTTCACAGCAACTGGCTTGGGGAATGTTTAATTTCATGTTGATCCGCTGTTTTATGTTTGCAAGATATTGCCACTGTGTTGTGCTTACCTTGCACTAGAGATGGCTTCGCAATTTCCCCTGCAATGCTTGCCAGATACAAAATCACTTCTGGTGCAAGTTATAGGGCGTAATGCATGTTGTGTATATGTAGAGATATTTCATACCAAACACAAACTGAAGAGGATGGTGTAATCGTCAGGACATTAGTGTAAAAATAGTTGGGAATTTTGGAGTGATTTGTATTTAGTTCTCTGCAAACAAGAGGGGGCAGCTACATTGTTTGGTGCAGGTGAACGCTGCATTGGTACTCTGCGGCCAACGGGACTGGCGGGTACCAGCTAGCTAGGTCACCTGACTGATATCAGCCTCATTGGTACTCTGCAGCCAACGCGCTGCTGGGTACTAGTCTGGGATCCACAACCAGAAAAATAATTTTGATGTGACACCCCTGCTATAACATTTTTGGCAATTGGATTATGTCTATAGGGGTCTTGGACATCTGAAAAGTGAATTTGGACACTTTGAATGTATTGCGCAAATTCAGTAGACACCGTTTTTTTACGATAGGGTGTGACGACACCAGCTGCCTAATTCCGGGGTAGGAGAAACTAAATCTAGTATATCATCACAACGCAAGACTCTACTGCAACAAATTACCACTCATTCTTTTGGTATGGATGTAGGCTAAAACAATAAGCAGAGTAGATTCTGATTGGATTAACCTCTAGGTCACTAGAGGTCAAAAGGTCACGAAGGTTGTGGCATGCCCAAAATCTGGGACTTCCATCAAAGAAGTGCCTATTAATATACCGTATCATAACTTTTTTCACTAAAATACTGTTTCAGTCAACTCCTTAGATCCCCCTGATGATTTTAGAAAAGGGATGTGAGGATTAGCAAAGAACTAATGGCCCCCTGTACATCTTTTACTAATCGATATTTCAGAAAAAAGCCAAATTCAGTGAATTTTCCTTCGTACATTTTATTGATATAACTCTCATTATCCAATAGTTTTTTGTTATTATTTGTGAAACTATCAGTAGAAAACATCTGAACTATATGGAGATAAGACAACAAAACTTAATAAGCAGTATGTTGTCATCCCAAGTTCATCATTCTAACAATAACATATAATGTTCCGATTACAACTACACCTAGTAAAAAATATACTTTGTTTTTGGTTACCTAGTCCTCATCACTTTCGTTGTCTTCAGTCAGTCACCCACATTTGTTTGGGTCCCCATTGCAGGTGCATGCAATAATGCATGCCGATCCGGCCTTTGCACATGAACAGTTCCTTAAACAGCCCTTCTTGCACTTGCAGTACGTCAGTTTTGCCACTGCAGGTTTGTTTGGCTTGCTCTTCATGACAGGAACTAATCTTCCTCTGTCCATATATCTCCCGTACGGTTCTGGTGGGAGAAGAGTTGGATTGCTTAGATGGGCCTGTTTGTAGAGGCTAATGTTGCAAAGACTCCTGAGAATGTGGAAATGAAATGCATCTTCAGTGGGAGGTAGAGAGCGGAGGTCCCGTTTGCTTGACGCAAATAAATGGGCTCGTAACCTATCTAAAGATGAATATCCTGCCCTTCCGTACAAATCACATAAGAAATCACATGCTTCTTTGTACAACATGAATGGGCAGGAAGAGTTCATTCTTTTCCACCCATAGGTTTACAATGTGTGGAAGCTGAGGATAATGGTACATAGCAAGCATGATGATATCTGTGTCGGTTGCGTGGATAACAAATATGCTCCTGTCTTGGCAGCTAGCAAGATGTGCGATGATTCTCGTGTCGGCTTCCTCGTGTGTTTGGCAGCACAGCTCCTCCATCACATTGGTGCCATTGTTGGTCACACATATTCCCTCTGCGTTAACTCCTCTGGCAGGGATACAGACTGTGACCAAGAAGATGACAGGTATGAGAGCAGGTTTGCCCTGTTTTTAGGGTTCGAAAGGAATGTTTTCCACACATGTATTTTCATGTTATAAACAGGAATATACTCCAGTGAGTTTGCTCCCATTTCCCATCTATGGCGCTCATCACTCTTTAGGCTCATTGAACCAAAGTCATATCTATCGCCGACAAAATGCACTTTTTTTTAAAAAATTGTTTTATTGAGGCTGTATTTATACTGTCCATAGCATATAAGCCTGGGTATTCAGGCTTGTTTTCAATGCTGGCCAGCTGTAGTGTTGGTGTTGTCTTATCACACAGTAGCTGCTGATAAGGTATTTGATTGCCTGTATTTCAGTAGCAGATAGATAGTTGGTTGGTCTGGTTAGTACTATAGTAGTCTATGTTAATTTTTTTGGATTTTCTTGGCATATATGTGCTTTATTTTTTCTACTCTTATTTCTAGACTAGCCTACTCCTATTTACATATCATAGGCTTGTACGCAGCTGTGAGGTGTGTTATCTGGGTGCTTTTGGTATGGTTACCTTCCATTGGGCGTCTCGCTGGTGGGCCGTGACATGTATCACCTGCCCCTTTGCGGTGCAGCTTAGTTGGGGGTTCCTAGCCTTATTTTGCACAGATATTTTTTGTATGTTTTTAGGTCAGGAATTTGTCGTTCCTTTACTGTTTGGGCATTCCACACCTTGGCAGCCATTTCTAGCGTGCTTCTCTCGTGAGCTTTTATTTGGCTTCTGGTCTGCTTTAGTAGTGGCGCATTATTTGCTCTAGTTGCCCTTTGTGGTTTTGTTAGGAGTTTATTGTCTTGACTATAGCTGTATGCTAATGTTTTCAGATGAATTATTCTCCTATTTTCTAGCAATTTTACTTTGGTTCTTTTGTGTATGTCATAGGTGGGGTGCAGCTTGTCTACTCTGAGGCAGATTTTCAGGGCTCTGTTCTGTAGTGTTTGCAGTTTTTTTAGAAGTTCTTTCTTTGCACCCATGTAGTTTACATCTCCATAGTCAAAATAGGGTAGCACCATGCCCTTGAAGATTTTTATTGACATTTCTTGTGTCATGTAGTCTCTTAGCTTTGCAAATAGCCACAGTTTGTGGTTTACCTTTTGGACAATTTTGTTTATACATAGGTTGTAGTTTAGTTGGCTGTCCAACTCAAGGCCTAGGTATTTGTAATGGTCTACATTTTCTAGTGTTTGGCTTCCTAGCTTACAGTGTAGTTTTCTTTCTGGCATTTGTTTATGCGAGAAGAGAACTGTTTTTGACTTGCTTGTGTTGATGGTTATTTTGTTGGACTCACACCACTCATCCAGTTTTAGTAGGAGCTTGTTTAGTTTAGTTATTACCTCCTCTTCTGTGGTGCCGTTTGCATATATGACTGTGTCATCTGCATATAGTTGGAGGCATTCGGTTTGTAACCATTTTTCAAGATCGTTTATGTAGATTATAAAGAGCAGTGGCCCTAGCACTGACCCTTGGGGTACACCACATGTGACAGGTTGGTTGTCTGATAGTGTATTGTTTATTTTTGTTCTCTGTTGCCTGTCTTTCAGGTAGCATTTTATCCAGTCCATAGTGTTGGATTTTATGCCCATGGATTCTAGTTTTTCCAATAGTATGTTATGGTCTACTGTATCGAATGCTTTGCTGAAGTCAATGAAGGCTGCTCCAACTAATTGTTTTTGGTTCATTGACGCCAATATGTCATTTGTTAGGTTAGCTATTGTTTTAGATGTGGAGTGCAGTTTCCTGAAACCTCCTTGTCTTTCGTTTAGTATATTGTTTTTTTCCAGGTGTTCATTTATGTGTCTATGTAGCACTTTTTCAATGAGCTTGCCTGGGGTTTGAAGAATCGATATTGGCCTGTAGTTTCCCATGTTTTGTTTGTCTCCACTTTTGTGGATAGGGGTAATGGTTGCCATTTTCCAGGCTGAGATAAAATGCCCCTGTTCAAAGGAGATGTTGAATAGGTCGACTATAGTGGCTGGGATGGCTTGGAGTGCCTCTTTCAGCATTTTGGTTGGTATTTCGTCTATTCCACTTGGTTTATTTGTGTCTATGTCATTTATTAGTTTTTTTACTTCTATTATATCTGTTTTGCAGGTGGGGATTTCATTCTGCACAGTTCCTGATCTATTTTCCCACCTTTTTTTAAATTTTCCTGACAGCGTTTGTCCTATTGTGGCAAAGTGTGTGTTCAGTTTGTTTGCTGCATCTTTGTCTGAGAGTATTGTCCCTTCGTTATCTTGGAAGGTTGTGTGCTCTTCTTTGTTATTTTTGGGGAATAATAGGTCTACATTCTTCCAGAATCTGTTTGTATTGCTTCCCCAGTCTCTGTCCTGCTTTATTATGTATTTCTTTTTTGCTGTTCTCACAGCTTTGAGAGAGTGGTTTCTGGCAATATGGTAGGCCAGTTTGTCTTCTATAGTTTCTGTGAGCTTTGCTTTATTACCCAGTTTACTTTTGGCTATGATGAGCGTTAGCAGGTCATTGTCTACCCAGGGGTCCTGGTTTTTTTGTATTTTTATTTTCTTAATGGGGCACATCTCGTCAGCTGATTTTCTTATTTCTGCGATGATGTTGCCCCAATAGATATTAACATCATCTCTGTTTTGTGTGATGTTGTTTATGTTTTGGTGCAGATGATTTTTTAATGCATCTTCTGAGTAGTTTTTTAGGGACCTGCCCATCTTATACTCATAGTGATTTGTGCTTTTTAGTTTTTTCCTTGTTACATATATTAGCTCATGATCACTTATACCCCAGCTCCTGGTGCCCCATTTAGTGGCGTGGTTTGAGTTGGTTAGTATTAGGTCAATTGTGGTGCTATTTTTACTGAGCCTTGTTTTTTCAGTGATGAGCTGTTGTAGGCCTAAGATTTTGATTGTGGTTTGCAGCATTAGTTTGTTTTTATCATTGCTGTTGTAATTTACATTAAAGTCTCCTAGTATGAAGATTTCTGCCTTTGTCAGTTTTTTTATGGTGTTTATGCTCTTCTCTAGGGCTTCAATGAAGAGTTCAATTTCCCCTGATGGAGGTCTGTAGAGGCTTGCTATGGCTATATTTGCTTGCTTTTCATTTTTTATTAGGCACCATAGTAGTTCTATGTGTTCATTTGATAAGTTAGCTGTTATTAGTGCTTCAGGATCTAGAATTTTGGTGTCTTTGCAGTAAAGGGCAACACCTCCACCCTTTTTTGTTTGGTTTAGTGTGTTATTTTGCTGCCTATCATTGCGTACAAGCCTATATCCATCTATGTTGAGGGTGTTGTTTTTGTGGTTGTCAGTGAACCATGTTTCTGACAGTGCCAGTATGTCGAGATTTTCTCTTTTTAGGTGTATTTTTATTGTGTCGATTTTGTTGGATGCACTCTGGCAGTTTAGGTGGGCAAAGTGTGTGCCCCTCCCCAGCTTGCATTCAATTTCTTCTACCATATATATTTGTGCTTTTCGGTGAGTGGTTGCTTGATTTCGCGAATTTTACTTTTTAGTTTTAGTTAGATTGAGTTTGTGTGTGTGTGTGGGGGGGGGGGGGGTGCTGGTGCATGCAGCACACGCATCTCCCTCTGGTGGGTAGTTGTGTAAGTCACTGCACTTATTACCTGTTTTGTGTGGAGGATGGCATATTTTTAGTAAAGCGTGTTAGTGAGATAGTAAATTTGTGATATTCATGGTTTGGAGCCCTGGTTCCTTTCCCAGTTCTCCCCGATCTGAACATTTGTATAGTTTTGTTTATTCCTTATTTATATTTTTCCTTTTTATTTGTTGGCATTTGTCAGGGTTTCCTTGACTTTTTGGAGGATGTCCCCCATTTTATTTTTGTAACCTGGTTTTATCGTTTCTCCTTCACTGGCGCTGTCCAGGTACCTTCCTGAGCCCCAGTATGGGCACTTTGTGCATTCCCTGAATGCATTTCCAGGGGCATTTATTAGCTTTTCTTTTAGCTCTATGTTTTGTGTGAATTTTGCGTGGACGATATCCTCCAGCACTTTTTCATTTGTTTTGCACCATTCTGGTGATCTCCATATTTTTTTGGCCATTGCTTTTATTGTGTACGGGTTGTCCGTGTTTTCGATCATTCTCATTATGTCATGTTTATCGTGATATTTGGCCATTATTGAGCAGTAGTATTGCTCGGCCGAGGTGTACTTTTTCCCATCCTTTCCTGTGACTTCGCATTTGTACAGGTTACTAAAGGGGGAGTTGTGGCCTTGGAACGACACTCCCCAGGGGTGTTCCCTTGTTGCACCCTTTTCTGGTGTGATCTCTTGAATCTCAATCTCTCCGAACTCCTTGGGTGTGTAGGTTTTCCCATTTATTTCTATGTTACACCCTTTCATTTTGATCGATTTTATTTTGTCACTTTTGGTCTCGAGTGCAAGTGTGTACATTTGTTGTACTGTTTTTTCACTCAGCATTTCCGTTTCTGTCCTTACTGGTCTTATTGTGACTTTGTTGTAGTCTTTTTTGGCCTGGAGTGTTTTTTTCTTCTGGAAGAGATTGTGACTTTGTTGTAGTCTTTTTTGGCCTGGAGTGTTTTTTTCTTCTGGAAGTGTTCTTTTTTTTGCGACTCTTTCTCCAGCTGGATTTTTATACTCCTCGGCCTGGTTTGGACTTTCTCTGTGGCCTGGATTTCTTGTTCTTTTGTTTCCCCACCTTGGCTTTTTTTTTCAGCCTGCTCAGTATTGCCAGGGTGTTTTTTTGGTGTTGTTTCTTTTTTGGGTTTTTTTCCTAGACGGAAGGCCTTAGTCACTACTGTCCAGCCAAAGTCACAGTCCGCTTCTTTTAGCATGTCAGTGATTGTTTCCTGAATGCTCTCATTTTCTTTTTCGGGAATGCCGTGGACTATGACACTGAGTTTTTTTTCCCCAGTTTTTGGTTTGATTGCCTGATTTTGGATCGCTTCCGTTTGAGGCTTCTTTTTATCCGTGGGCATTGTCCTGGTGTTGGCATTTTTGCTTACATTTTCATTGGTCTGTTTTTTCTGTTTTTTTTCGTATTCTGCCTTGTACCATGCGCATTCTATCTGTAGCGTGTCATATGCTACTTGTAACGCTTCTAGTTTGGTTTTGCAGTCATTTCCCTTAGTTTTGTTGTTTCTGTAGACAATTTCCGTGGTGTTTGTGCCATTATTTTCGTCCACACATTTTTTGTTTGCCTTTTCCAGTTCCTCCTTTACTGTTTGAATTACCAGCTTTATTATGTCTTCCTTGACTAGTTGTTGGCCTCCATTATCCTGGCAATCCTTGGCTTCCACCTCAGTAGATGTGTTTTCGCCTTTTCCCGTCATTTCTAAAGGCTGACACACTATTGTGAGGTTGATCCTCCTTGTTTTGTTTGATTTTAGTACCCTGTACTAGGTAAGATTAGTCTAGTGAATAAAAAATTTTGCGACATATTCGGGGTTTTGGTCGTTTCCCGCCATTCTTTTAAATTTTAAATTTAAATTTTATTTTATTTTATTTTATTTTATTTTATTTTTTTAAACAGTCATTTCTGCCTGCTTAAATTTGTTTTTCCTCCTTTGTGCGTATTTCTGGTGCTTTAAATTTTGGTTAGTGGTATTTTATGAAAAGTTTGTGATACTCATAGTTTGGAGCCCTGGTGTGTGCTGGTGAGTGACAGCTGGTGAGTGATAATAGGGGAATCTATCAGTTCACTCAACTCAACAGTGGTTTTGAGTCATTTAGACATTATAAATCACACATACACAGACATCAACAGTAAAGCAAAGTATATTGGTACTTAGCTGTGGGTGCTGGTATGTTCTTTTTTTGATATCAGAGGATACAAATCCTGGCAATCCGTATCCTTGTTTTCGCCGTTTTTGGCGTTTCCCGCTGTATCTAACGGTCGACACGTTCCTGTAAGGTTGTTTTGCTTGATTTCCTCCTTTTTTGTGGTGTTACCCCATCTGATATGTATCCTAAGGTATCCTGGTATGTTTATGAGTATCCTGGTATGTTTGTGGTTTTTTTTATGCACGTTTTAGTATATTGAACTCGCGATTTCAGCGTACGCGTAAGTTTAGCGTTTGCTCACGGTCGCCATTTTCTCACCATATTACTGCATCACCAGGCAGATTTGCATATCACTAAATATCACTGTATTACCTGGCAGTTCTGCACATCAGTGCATCACTAGCAGATCTGCATATCACCAGATTACCAGGTAGATCTGCACATAACTACTGTCATATATTCTCAGTCAACAAGTGTGATAATGCATCTGCAGATTCCTACTTTAGGAAGAATATATTCACATCGCAGTGTAGACCAACTCAAAAATAATATGCATTATGCCACAGTTAGCAGCGTGTGTAAGGCCACCTCACAATACATATTGTGCACAGTCAGCAGATAATGAATGGCATGCATGGTATTTTTACACAAGGACTGACGACATCAGGGGTGTTTCGTCACAGCCTGGAAAATGGCAACTATCACACCGAGCCACAAGAGCGGAGACAAGCAGAACATGGGAAACTACAGGCCAATATCAATACTACAAACCCTAGGCAACCTCATTGAAAAAGTGTTCCATAGGCACATAAATGAACACCTGGAGAAAAATAATATACTAAATAAAAGACAAGGGGGCTTCAGGAAACTGCACTCCGCAGAAATAACAATAGCAAATCTGATAAGCGACATACTAGCATCAATGAAGCAAAAACAATTAGTTGGAGCAGCCTTCATTGATTTTAGTAAAGCTTTTGATACAGTAGACCACAATGTACTACTGGGAAAACTAAAATACCTTACCAGCTGCTACTGTGTGATAAGATAACACCACTACTACAGCTGGCCGGCATTGAAAACAAACCTGAGTATTCGAGCTTATATGCTATGGACAGTATAAATACAGCCTTTAAAAAAAAACCAAAAATAAAAAACGAGGCGATAAAAAGCATCCACCAACATTCGGGCAAATATAAAACACTGTCAATCAGCTACTGTCAGTGTCAGTCACCCCCTGCAATCAATCACCCCCATCTCCCTCCCCCTCCCCTCATCCACCACTCCCCCTCCCCCCCCCCCCCCCCTCCCCTCCAAGTCTCCTCACACGCGGCTACCCACAACCCACCACGGCCGACCGGAACCTTCCCGTTAGTCACCGCTGGGCCCCGTGAAGTGCTATTAGCGGCCCCAGGGCCGAGTTTATCCCCCACTAAGTCACAGAGGAAGGCGAACAGGAGAGGAGATGGTGTGTGTGTGGGTGGGTAGGTGGGGGTGGGGGTGGGACAAAAGCTGTTGTCGCCTCTAGTTCGGCTGACATCCGCATGGCGGCGCATTGTGGCCCGGCCCCGCCCCGCTCCTCATAACGAGGCCCAATCTCCTCATGCGGCCACTCGTCACGCCTCAGTGGCGCCACACTGTGCCTCAATTTGTGCGCATTTTGGAGAGGTTTCCGCTGCAGGGTGCCTGCCTGCCTGCCCACCACGGCGCAGTTAGTTGGTTGGTGGAGTTTGACCTCCTAGCAACATCTAAGGTCATATCAAGATAGGTACCGACTTGTGACAGTGCACACTCAAGGGGACTTTATAGTGATATGCTTCCCCACTGGGAAATCAGGCCACCAGCACCATGACTCGATATTCCACCAAGTAATATTATCCTAACACTGAACTAAACAGTCCGTGCCTTATCCTGATAATGCCGAGCGGCTGGCTAGGAAGTGACAAGTAATTTTTAAGTCATTGGTTTGACTCGACGAGGGGTCGAACCTGTGGGTTTCGAGATCCCCATGATCTACCAAAATGAGAGATGGACTCTCGACTCATTCAGCCATCCCGTCTGGTCCCACGGCGCAGTACATTTGCTATTGGGGCTTACATTCTGGGGGATTCTGCGTGTGTACGTTGTGGTTGTGTGTGGGTTGGGAAAAAACATCCCAAAGTGTATACAAATAGATGAAATGTTAACTGCTACATAGCTAGCTGCAGTTTTAGTATATTTAAAAATATTATATACCATTTTAATATTGTAATCTCAATTATACCCACGCTACACTACATGACTTTAAGTTGCACAATCCGATGGTTTGAGTTTCTGCCATACTCTTCAGATATTATTTATAATAGGCTGATTGCAATAATCTAATTTGCTTTATTTCAAAATTAGTTCTATGTTTAAAGTTTGAAGTGAAAACATGCAGAATTAATGTTGGTGTACACATCAAAATGCTGGACATCGGCATTGGACATATTCGACAGGGCCTTTCTATACGCATATCAAAATATTTTTTACAAATTCCTATTCGACTGGGACCAGTGGTGGGTTTCTATACGTATGAATCGAATCTATCTTGTGGCTCCATCCATAAGGTCACATGGTGTATTTCAAGATGGCTGATATGGAAAGATTGAAAGATTCAGTAGATTCAGCCAATTAGAGCTGTTCTTTTTTATTGCAAATGTCTGCCCTCTATGGGGGCAGCCATTTCCAATGGAAATGAACAGCTCTGGTTAGTTCTTTTCGATTGCAAATGGCCACCCCATTTGTAATGGCAGAGAACAGCTCTGATTGGCTTAAACCACTGAAGCCATTTCACTGGTCCTCTATGCATTCGAAAACCTAGTTCACTGCACAGGTGGGCAGAGCCGAAATCTTTGTGGATGGAAAGGTCCCAGTCGAATGCCTCCATTGTTTACACATTCTTGAGCATAGCAGCAGCAATTCTACTGTTCTATATAGTATAACCCTTGATAACAGTGTAGCACAGGGGTTTCAAACTGTAATAACTATTCAATGAGTGAGCCGGTGACTAAATTGGATATGTATGATCAAATCAAGGTAGGTGCTTTGGCTGCGACAAAAAGAATATGGCTTTATCAGACTGTTAAACTTTAAAGTTGCATAGTAGTTTCTGTCATTTTCTGAGATAAATATATTAGGTTTATTCTTGTTGTTTTACGTACTAGCAACATCTAAGATAATATCAGGACGGGTACCGACTTGTGACAGTGCACACTCATGGCGAATTTATAGTGCTGCCCCACTGGGAGACCAGGCCACCAGCACCATGACCTGATATCCCACTCAGTCACATTATCCTGACACCATGCCAAACAGTCCTGCCCTATCCTAATAATGCCGAGCGCCTGTCTAGGAAGCGACAAGTATCCATTTTTAAGTCATTAGTTTGACTCGACCAGGGTTCGAACGCACGATCCCATGGTCAACCAACACGGGAGACGGATACTCTAACTCATTCGGCCATCCCGTCTGGTTAATATATTAGGTTGATCATTATATTATCTATGTTACTTTAGTTTAAAGTAACTTTGAGTTTAAATGGCTAACTTTGGAGATATTTGAAGTGCAAATATACTAGATTGATTTTACCAAGCATGCTAAAATTCTACCAATATGGACTTCTGCAGTGACAGATTGTATTAACTTACCTGAGTTTTGCCTTCTACCTGGCGACAATTGTTTAATAAGTGCACTAGTGTCTAACTTAGGTATATATAATAAAATCTGGATAATTATTTTGTGTTTGAAAATTTGATGCTTTAATATCGACATAAAACTAATAAATACAAAAAGCACAAAGCACATACACAACACCTACAGGCTTACCACAAATGAGCGATATGCTGAGAGAAGTCCCCTCCACCCCTCCACCACCCCCCACCCTCGGCCCGACACCCCCTCTGTGGAGTACTACTCGCACGGTGCTGGTCCACTGGTCAGCGTTCCGCTCTACTGCACACTACGCCCCTGTGCACGGCAGGTTCTCTCCTTTACCGCGATATGGAGTCAATGACAAGCAGTGAGTCCCATGGGGGCGAGGAGGGAGAGGGGAGGGAGAGGGGGGCCCTCCCCTACCTCCCCCCCTCCCCCCTCCCCCCTCCCCCCTCCCTCCTCCTCCTTCCTCTTCCCCATCTCAACCACAGCTGTGATAAGGCAGGACTCCACCACCCCATATCCCACCATCCTCCCACCACCCATCATTCCCCCCCCCCCACTCCCACCCACCTACCCTCACCCACCTATCTCAATGAAACATGTGGTGAGCCAGGACTATCTCTCCCATATCCATACCACTCTTCGACCCCCCCCCCATCTCGCATCCTCCACTCCCACCTACCTACCCTCACCCACCACGTCTCAACCACACCTGTGGTAAACCTTGACCACTCATTGCCCATCTCCCATCCCCCCCACCCCATCCTATCCCCTCATCCCCTACTCCACCCACCGCCTCACCCATCCCCTTCTCAACCACACCTGTGGTAAACCTGGACCACCCCATCCCATCCACCCCCACCCCCCACCCCCACCCCCACTCCCACCTACCATCACCCACACCTGTGGCAAGCCAGGACCACCCAATCCACCGATCCCATCCCCCATTCCCCCATTCCCCCATTCCCCACTCCCACCCACCTACCCGCGCCCACCCCCATCTCAACCACACATATGGTAAGTCAGGAACACTCCTTTCCCCCACGTACGCCATTCCCCCACCCCCACCCACCCACCTGCACTCAGCAGACACTGACAGGGTGACTGTAGTTACCGACACGCCTGACTGACCACTGCCGCTGTGCATTATGGGCATGCAGACGGGGTTTTGTCTCCTGCCACAATGCGTTCCGCCGGACAGACGAATGAGAGGTATTGGCCTCCGCTAGTCGCCACAAAAGTCTTCAGCACAATCCACTTATCCACACCTGCACGCCTCTCCTTCTAAGGCAATGCGTTACTATGGCGCGCTGTAATTACCAGCGCAGGTCTCGCAGCGTAGTACAGCGTCCCACATAGCCAACCACGGGACGCGGTGGTCGAATCGGGAGAGCGCAGGCTGCGAGTTAAATTCCCGGTCGAGTCAAACCAATGACTTATAACATTGATACTTGTCGCTTCCTAGCCTGGCACTTGTCATTAATAGGATAAGGCAAAGACTGGTTAGCTCAGTGTCAGTGACTGAGTGGGATATCAGGTCATCACTGGTCATGGTATTGGTAGCCTGGTCTCCCAGTGGGACAGCACTATAAAGTCACCATGAGTGTGCACTGTCATAGGTCGGTACCCATTCTGATATAACCTTAGATGTTGCCAGGATGTAAAACTCCAACAAACAAACAAATAACCAACGACATCTGTGACTTGTCAGTCATACCGCTCAGGCAAACCCAGCCCAGTATAATTGTACTTGTACCCGCAAGGTTCTCAGACTAAAGCTGCCCAATCCAATGAAAGCATCGTGTTGTCACTGTTTTGATGTGACTTTAAATATTGGTAGGACGTAAAAACAAACAAACAAACATAATATTTTCAAAACCAAAACATTTATCTAAAAGTTGGAAGGTCGTGGGATTCGAATCCCCACGTTCCGACCTCCAGTTTCAGTCATCGAGGTTCCAGCCCTGGCCGAGTCAAACCAATGACTTAGAAATTGACACATATCGCTACCTAGCCTGGCATTCAGCATTACTAGGATATGACATGGGCAGTGGAATGAGGAAGACCAATTGTCTGTGATTGAAATTTCCCCTGCTTAATCAATTAATGTACAACAACAACAAACACTTGGATCCTTCATACCAAACTTGAATACTAGTGAACTCATTAATCTTTTCTTAGCAATGTCAAAACTCAGTGACATTGACAGGCGGTAATGTGACCTAATTAATCTAGTATTTAATGGTGCATTGAACAAGGCTTTTACTGAATGTGCAACAACAACATTTGCTTGCATGCTTTCCCTTCAGTTACTTCCAAGGTTAGCGAGTTATCCTATCTGAATTTAATTTAGAGAAAGCTATGACATTCAAGTTAATATGCTTGGTGCTGTTTAGTCTACTGTGACTTAGCCATAACCCTAACCCTAACCCTAACCCTAACCCTAACCTCAATTCCAATCCTAACCCTAACCCTAACCCTAACCCCAATCCCAAGCCTAACCGTAACCATAAGCAGTTAGTTAAATAGACAGGTCAAGTCAGGTCAGATGGCGTCTTCTCTATTTAACTAACCTTTTATGGTTAGGGGTTTGGTTGAAGTCCCGGTTGACCGCACGCTAAAGTAGCAACATATAGTTAAAAAAAAAATCAATAATGGAAGTGAAAAAAATGGGAAGAAATGGATGTTGCAACTTTAAATAAAACCTCATACATTGATAACAATGCGAATTGGTAATTAGAAACATTGTACAATTAGTTGACACATAGTAAATAACCTTTGTAAAGCCCGTATTCACCCCCCTCACCCCCTCCACTTATGGCCAGTGCACACCTACCGTTTACGACTTAAAACTGCCCGTTTCACGCATAAAACTGGGTTTTAGTCGTTAGGTGTGCGACCGACCCCCTAGCACACTAGACGCATGCGATTCGCGCATAAAACTCAGTTTTTAGTGCTAAAAGCGGCCGTTTACGATTGCGATTCGCGATTCGAAAAACGAATCGGCCCGTTTTCAGTTTTAAGCGGGTCGGGTCGAGTCGCGAGTTTTAGTGTGTGAATCGTAAACAGTAGGTGTGCACCGGCCATAACACACGCACGCACACACACGCGTACACGCACGCGCCATATCAATGCATACAACAACACGTGTTTCATTATTAGCCAGAATTAGCGCATAATTTAAGTAGACTCGGTCTGAAAGTTAGTTTGTTTGCAGTTGTTTTACATCCTAGCAACATCTAAAATCACATCAAGATCGATAGCGACTTTGAAAGTGCACACTCATGGCGAATTTATAGTCCTGCCAACCAACCCATGTCCTATCCATGTTTTATACGTCATTGGTTTGACTCGGCTGGGATTCGAACTCCCGACCTTCTGCACCGGGAGCCAGCGCTCTAATCTACCTACTCGAACTACCTCATGCACCACAGGTATTATTAACCTTATACCCCGTTAAACCAAGCTTGGTTAAACCAAATGATGGGTTAATCTAAACTTTTTTCGGCGGCCCAGCAAAATACTACCATTTATCATATAAATAAGTTGGTTAAACCAAAGTCGGTTAATCCAAATTATCGGTTAATCCAAACAAAATTGTTGGACCCCAGGCCACTTCTGGTATGGTTAAACCAAACTTTCATGTGGTTATAAGGTCATCTGAGACCCCACAAACTTTTTTATATGATAAATGGTATTATTTTGCTGGGCCGCCGAAAAAAGTTTGGATTAAAGTTGCATAGTCCGATGGTTTTGAATTTCTGTATTTTTTCTGAGATAAATATATTAGATCGATCACTAGTATCTACTTTACATTAGTTCAAAGTTACTTTTATTTTAAATGGTAAACTGTTGAGATATTTTGAGTGCAAACATGGAAAATTAGTTTTGGCAAGCTTGCCAAAACTCTGACACCATAGACTTCTGCAGTAACAGGTTCTGTTAAATTGACTCAGTAGTGCCTTCTATGCAGAAATAAATGCTTAATAAGTGCATCAGTATCTAAGTTAGATATGTAGAATCTAATCTAGATAATTGGTTTGGTTTTGAAAATTTGATATTTCATCGGACTATGCAGCTTTAAACGATCTTTGGTTTAACCGAGCTTGGTTTAATGGGGTTATAGTATACTGGATATACATAAAAACAATAATCAAAGTGTCCACATACATTGCATATTGCATGTGCAATACACGTTTACTCAAAGTCAAAGTCGAAGCCAAAGCTCGGTTAAACCAATGATCGGTTAATTCAAACAAATTTGGTTTAACGGGGTTACATTGTATGCACAACCATACACCTTAACCACACTCTAACAGAATAAATAAACCATTCTACTAACACTCAATATAAACCGGGCGCGGTGGCCTAATTGGCAGAATGTTTAAAAAAAATATTTTTTATTGAGGCTGTATTTATACTGTCCATAGCATATAAGCCTGGGTATTCAGGCTTGTTTTCAATGCTGGCCAGCTGTAGTGTTGGTGTTATCTTATCACACCTTAGCTGCTGATAAGGTATTTGATTGCCTGCATTTCAGCAGCAGATAGACAGTTGGTTGGTCTGGTTAGTACTAGTAGTCTATGTTAATTTTTTTTGATTTTCTTGGTATATATGTGTTTTATTTTTTCTACTCTTACCAGTAGACTAGCATACTCCTATTTCCATATCATATGCCATGTACACACATAGCGTATAGGATTCGTGCATAGGACTCCCGATCAGCTTAAAACTGCAGTCGGGCCGATTCATTTTTCGAATCGGGAATCGCAATCGTAGTGCTAGCGCACACCTACCGTTTTAGCCCTAAAAATTAGTTTTAGTCGTGAATCGCAATCGGTAGGTGTGCTAGGGGAGTGCACACCTCACGATTTTTGGGTAGTTTTAGGTCGTATACGCTAGGTGGGTGCGGGGAAAACGATCGTATACGCTAGGTGTGTACCGGGCATTAGGCTTTAACGTAGCTGGGTGGTGTGCTATCTGGCTACTTTTGGCATGGTTACCTTCCATTGGGCGTCCCGCTGGTGGGCCGTGACATATCACATGCCCCTTTGCAGTGCAGCTTAGTGGGGGTTTCCTAGCCTTATTTTGCACAGATATTTTTTGTATGTTTTTAGGTCAGGAATTTGTCGTTCCTTTACTGTTTGGGCATTCCACACCTTGGCAGCCATTTCCAGCGTGCTTCTCTCATGAGCTTTTATTTGGCTTCTGGTCTGCTTTAGTAGTGGCGCATTATTTGCTCTAGTAGCCCTTTGTGGTTTTGTTAGTTTATTGTCTTGAATATAGCTGTATGCTAATGTTTTCAGATGAATTATTCTCCTATTTTCTAGCCTCTTGCATGCGGAAGGTCAGGAGTTCGGTTCCCGGTCGAGTCAAACCAATGACTTTAAAATTGATACTAGTCGCTTCCTAGCCAGGCGCTCGGCATTAATAGGATAGGGCAAGGACTGGTTAGCTCAATGTGACTGAGTGGGATATCGGGTCATGGTGCCAGTGGCCTGATTTCCCAGTGGGGCAGTACTATAAAAGTTGCCATGAGTGCGCACTGTCACAAGTCGGTACCCATCCTGATATGACCTTAGGTGTTGCTAGGACGTAAAACAACAAACAAACAAAACAAACAACACTGCATATCAAAACCTTATCCTCATATACATGACAGTTAGGTAATTCACCCTGCATGTATGCAATCCTGCGAGGGTAAGCCACAACCTATCCACGCTGTAATGGAGTGATTTAATCAATAAGCATATACACATATTTGAGCCCACCCAAACCACCTCGCACAACCCAACAGAGCATGCTCAACCTCATACTACACTAATTACATACATGCCCATAACAGATTCTGTCATATATAACCTCAATCAGACCCAACATTAGCTTCATCTTGATGTGTACTACAACATGTAATTATTATTTCATATGTGAATTTTCAAACTACATGTATACCAAATGTAAGCACACCAGACGGGATGGCTGAATGAGTTAAGCGTCCGTCTCCCGTTTTGGTAGATCGTGGGATCCGAACCCATGGTTTCGAACCTTGGTCGAGTCAACCCAATGAATTAAAAATTGATAATTGTCGCTTCCTAGCCAGGCGCTCGCAATTATTAGGATAGGGTAAGGACTGGTTGGCTCAATGTCAGGATAATGTGACTGATTGGGATATCCGGTCATGCTGCTGGCAGAAGCACTATAAAGTCGCCATGAGGGCGCACTGTCACAAGTCCCTACCCGTCATGATATGACCTTAGATGTTGCAAGGACCCCCACGGGTTCGAACCCTGGTTGAGTCAAACCAATGACTTAAAAAGTCATATCTATCGCTTCTTAGCCAGAGCTCGGCATTAATAGGATATTACCTTAGATGATGTTAGGACGTAAAACTCCAACACAACCAACCATATGTAAGTCTTGAAATGAATAATATTGTTATTTCAGCTGACTGGAGCCAGCTGCTGATGGTAATATCAGACTACATATGCATATATTGTTGAGTATAGAGCAACCCTACCCCTTACACCCTAACCACCCACCCACCCACAGGTGCCGAGTGGGTGCATTCGGTAAGGCTCAGTCACACCTTACCGGACTGGGGAAACGGATAGAAAACGGACACTGTCCGGTGAAATACGTAAATGTCTGTTTTATATATGGTACGCATCCGGTGTGTCCGTTCTCTGTCCGGTGTTGTCCGGTGTGTATGGTGGGAAGTTTTGAACATGCACAAAACTTGTACTGGACACCGCCAGACTGACGTGTATGGTTGGTGTCCGGTTTAAGTCTGTTTAGTCCGTTTTGTCCATTTCATTTCCGGTAGCCATCCGTTATGTGTCCGGTTTGCTTCCTGAATAGTCAGTTGACGGTTTTGGGGGAATTCGGTCTGTCGTTTCTTTTGGCGTGTTCACGAACAGTCCGGTACATGACCGTTTGGTGTTCGTTCGTCCGTTTGACAGTCGGTTTTTGTCCGGTTATCGTCCGGTTATCATCTGGTGGATAGTCGTTAATGTACATTCCTTGTCCGTTTAGCGTCCATTTCGTCCGGCGGCCATTGCAACATTTCGACACATTTCGGTACATTTTTATACCGAACTCCACCATTACAAGACTAGAAAATTCTTTGTCCGGTTTATTGCTCAATCCGGTAAGGTGTGACAGGCACTTTAGAAGGGTGCGTTAGTTAATCAGTGCTATCTCTCAGGCACACCAATCGACAAGCCCAGAACAATATTTGCACGCTGAAATAGGGTCTTCCATTGGCCGGTCGACAACGATAGCGCAATTATAATACCCGATCGAGTACTGCTGTCAGCACCCCCCCGCCCCCCACCAGCACCCCCACCCCCACCCCCTCTGCACCCACCT